>CM074302.1:3024362-3309362 GCA_037194245.1 Opsariichthys bidens | reverse complement strand
CTATCCAAATATGCAAACCGGCTGAATCCTGCTCCTTGAGCAGCCGATTTTGCAAGGATTTGGAAAGGAGATCCGGTGCCTCTGCAGCGTGTATTTCTGAGCGTCGTACAGGTTGGAGAGGAAATCGCATTAGACTTGATTGCATTTGGTGAATGGCCTGTGGTTAATAGCTGTTCAGATTGAGGCACAGTTGGATCTGATTCCCTGGTGTTCACATCCACTTTGTGTTTATAAAAAGATCAGCAGGAATCCATCGCAACATTGAGAACTGTTTTTGATCAAATGGCTAGAATAGCGACCGGGATCACGTCAGTTCGCTGATATGCCAGTGATTTTGCTGGCAAAATAACATTATGTATCACGAATGTCATGACGATTTACGTGTCCTTTTTTATTTTATTTTATTTATTTATTTCCTTTTATTTACTGACCATTAAATGCCCTGTCTCTTTTAAGACATGCGTTTTAAAATAAATTTGCATAGCAGGAAAATTTCTTCTTACAATGAATCAATGAACTATAAATCAAATTCGATTTGATTTGAAACACTATTTAGAGAATCAATGATTTCAAACGTGTTCATGTAAAAGGAAATCTGTGGCATTTGTTAATATGTTTACATAGTTTAGTAAAAGAAAATATGTGTGACATTTGTAATGTTACAAAAAAATGTCCACAAATGTTTTCAACATGAATAATAATATTATTGAGCATCAAATCCTCATATTAGAAGGATCATGTGACACTGAAGACTGGAGTAATGATGCTGAAAATACAGCTTTGATCACTGGAATAAATTACCTTTTAAAATATATTCACATAGAAAACACTTACTTGTAATATATATATATATATATATATATATATTATTGCTTTTATATTTAAGTCACAGCAGCCTCAAAAATATAAAAAAATCTCACAATTTCTTTTTATAAAAAACACATTTATATATATGTATAAATATATTTTTTAATTATCTCAGCTAGTCCTATTTGGGGTATTAATTTACATGGGCAGCGTGAACGACACACACTTACAGTGCAAAACATGAAGACACATAAACAGACATTATGTGCGTATGTAATTCAAACCGATACAGAACTGACCGCAATCATAACTGTGTGTGTGTGTGTGTGTGTGTGTTAGGAGCACACTGACGACTGACAGCATTTCTGGGCCAGTGTTGGTGTTTATGGGGGGTTAGGGGTTATAGGGAGGGCATGGGGGTCGGTTTATGGGGTGTTGCTGGAATGGAGGTCAACCAATCAGGAGAGTGTGGGGGGGGGAGATCAAATGAGTAAAGAATGATACAATCACGGAGTGTTAAGGAGCTTTTACACCAGTGGTTGGGTGTTGCGTAATGTTGTTTCGAAAACCTCACTGAAATTTTTTTTTTTTAAAGAGGCTCTATTATGCTTTTTTACAGGTTCAGTTTTCTTTATTGTGTAATGTTGCTGATTTCAAAAGGGAGTTATTCTCTATATCGGTGTCACTGAAACGCCTCCATTGTAGTCTCGACTTTTCTTTCGGGAACGTCACAATATTCCTCATTTAAATAATTCCTGGTATATGCAAATTAAAGGGGCGGGGCCTGGTTGAGTTAGTTAGTTAGTTGTGTGTTAAAACTCACTAGCTGTGTCGGAAACCGCTCGCTCGTTCACTCATTCACTAATCCCTATATAGTGTACGGCATTTGAGCGCACTATGTTTGCAAAGGGTGAACGAAGCGAGTGAATTGGGACGCTGACGTACACACTGTGCGTCGGTATGTTGTGATATCAACAATTACATTTTCACTAGTTAAAATGTTCATTCTTGATATCAGGAAATAGATTTCCACTTGTAACAATGTTAATTCTTGAAATCAACAATTCAATTTCCACTAGTATAAACTATAATTCTTGATATCAGGAATTGTATTTTTACTGGTGAAATCTTGCCATAGGCTGCCATTCAAATTCAACTGTGGATATCAAGAATACAATTCTTACTAGTGAAAATGCAAATTTCTGATATCAACACTTACATTGTTACTAGTAAGAAAGCCGTTTAATATGGCAAGCTGTGTTAACTTTAATTCATTTTCAGGATGTGAACTTGTGAATTGCTACTAGTAAAAATGTTCATTTCTGATATCTGAAAATGAATTCCTGATATCAATATAATTTTTGATATCTAAAACGGCTTTCTTACTAGTAACAATCACATTCATGATATCAGAAATGAACATTTTTACTAGTATCAATTCAATTGTTGATATGAAGAATAGACATTTGCACTAGTAACAATGGAATTGTTGATATCAGAAATTTGCATTTTTACTAGTAAGAATTGTATTCCTGAAATGTGAAACTGGAATTTCAACTAGTAAGAAATGAATTCTTGATATCAACAATTGAATTTGAATGGCGAGATTTCACTAGTAAAAACACAATTCTTGATATCGACAATTATAGTTTATACTAGTGGAAATTGAATTGTTGATTTCAAGAATTAACGTTGTTACTTAGTGGAATTATAATTCCTGATATCAAGAATTGACATTTTAACTAGTGGAAATGTAATTGTTGATATCACAAGTTCATATCCTGAAAATGAATAAAAGTCAAAACGGCTTGCCATAGCGCCGGAGAGCTGGAGCTGTCGCAGAAACGGTTCGACTACTTTTATCCTACATGTTACTTACGTTATAAAATAATGTTAATAACAATAAGAATCATAATGACTTTATTTTGTAATCACACATACCTCCGTGCCAGTTTTGTGGTTTGTCATGATTAATGTTCATAATCATTAAATACTATAGAAAATTGCAAATAAAAATTATTTTGAATAAAGTTTTTTTTAGTTTGTTAGAAACGCTCGTTGAGCGCCCTCCTCAGGCGACCGTTATGATTACGATACGATACATAATATATTTTAATAATAAAAATATTTATTTTTACCTTATTAATATAATTTCCTTTTTTTTTATTCATTTATATAATAATATGTCTCTATATCTTGGTAGGTTTTATTCAAGTAATGATTAATAAAAAGTAAAAAAGGTAAAACAATAGAACTAACATGAAATAAAAAAATGGGAAATAGTGCTTCATTGAATTTCCATCGTAATCAGAGAGAATTGTGGGTATAAAGTAGTGAATGAATGAAGGGAATTCGGACACCGCTACAAAATAGCCGATATAGTGGATAGGGAGCGTTTTCAGACACAGCTACTGTTCTGGTAAGGGGCGGGACATTTCCAAACACACTCAAAGCAGTTGACCAATCAGAGCGCGTTGAGCTTTTCAGAAGGCGGGGCTTCATAGAGAGAGAAACTAAACAGAGCGTTACTGACAGACTGGGAAGAGCGGAGCTGCAACAATGAAGAATAGGGTGAATTCAGGTTGATCGGGACACGTTTTGCCATGGAGATGACTGGGAAAGTGTCCCGATCAACCTGAATTTACCCCATATGAGTTTTTTTTTTTCAAGCAAGAAAACCTATTCTAGTACAGGGGTTCCCAAACTTTTTAGCCCGCGACCCCCATGATAAATGCAACCCCACACCTCCCCCACCTCAACAACCCCTCCCGTCGCCTGAAATGTACAGCAAATCGATTTGTGCTTTTGTGTCTCAAAGCACACAAAGTTATATTTTATTGTACTTTGTGAAAAATCAGTGTTAGAATTCTGCATGAGCCGCTCGATATCCACCTGTTCTCTCTCGGAAAGTAACTGTGCAACCAGTCGAGCAGGTCTGAGCGGCACACACACACACACACACACACACACACACACACGCGCTCATTCTAATCCGACGATCAACGTGTCCGAAACACTAAAGCATTTCTATTTCATTTTTACACATCCTTCATTTACAATAAATATTTCAATGTCATAATGTCACAATATCTTGAAGCTACTTGTGTTTGTGTGCGTTTGTAAATGTGCTCGCATTAGATATGAAGTGTGGATATGAACCACCGTTTCATCTTAAAGCAGGTATTATTTGTTTGTAGCCTCCAAACGCCTTCAGCTTCAGCGAACAACAGCGGGTGACGTACGTCACTTGATTGTGATCGACGCTGATGTAATGTCTGGGACAAAATTACAAATTTAATTAAAAAATATACATTATATATTTTTTTATCAGACTTTTCTGCACCGTTTAATAAGTATTGAATTAAAATCATCTCACGACCCCCACTTTGGGAACCACTGTTCTAGTAGAGCTCCAAATCCAGGCCTCTTTAAGTACGTTTCTTGACAAAAACGTGTTTTTTTTAAACGTGAACTGCCGATTTGTTAAGCTCGTATGTTCTTGTACTATGTGTGACACGTTGGGTCTGAGCTCTTTTTCTGCTGAATTTTCATCCTTATTTAAGAAATTGGGTTAAAGGCAAGCGTTGCCCCTAGCAACGGGCCTCTCGACGAAACGGCTCCCCACGCTTAGACCCCTTCGTGCTCGTGAATCCGACACGACGAACCGTGAAATCATTCCACTTCCTGTGACATCACAAACACTCCTGACTTCATCTTCCTCTCTCTTTTAAGGCATCTCGACCAAGGGACCAGGAGGGCTCCGGAGATGCATTATACGATGATGAGGACTTCTTCTCCGGATCTGGCTCTGGCTGTGAGTATGAAGTGTGTCGTGTTTGTCTACGGGTCACTTTAGTGTGTGTGTGTGAATCGCTCATTAAGAGGTCACAGCTGCCTTGTTTAGAAGTCCATCCCGGACTTCCAATCCCCTCACCAGCTGGTATAATTCTCACAACTCGACACCTTTCCCCCTCTTCATCTCTCTCTCTCTCTCTTTCACATTCCTCCCACAACTTCATACAGTTATTTTAGCCTCTGCTAAACTGAAGCCCGCAGACTGACAGTGAAATAAAACCGTCCTTTCTCGAACATTAGAGCACTTCTTCATGTATTAGTGTGTGTGTGTGATCATCTGATCCTCAGTAATCAGATTACTGTAAATAAGATCACTTAATCAGCAGGAATCTGGGTGTGGACGGCCAATATCCGCCAGTGCTCGGGTGTTTCTTCTGTGCTCTTTGTGCCCTGTGGATGCTTAGAAAATAAACTCTCTTCAAACACACTTTTCACGCTTTTAATTCGACCGCTGACTGATTTCTCTGAAAATCATGAATATTTCCACCACTATGTCATTTCGGTTATGTCTTAAAGTTTTGAGAACATTCTGTGGAGGAAATGACATTTTAAACTATTTCGGGCCACTGTTATTTTACAATCGTTTATAGTTTTTATTAATATTTTGAATTGGTTTTTGGGTTACGCTTTATTTTAAAGCGTCTTTGATACAGTGTAATTATACATGTAAGTACTGAGTAATATTAAGTGTACTTACTATAGGGTTTGGTTTAAGGTTAATTGCATGTAATTATGCATAATTGATAGTTATTACTACAGTAACTATATGTAATAATGACATTAAAATAAAGTGTTACTGGTTTTTGTTTTTATCTTTTCTTTACGTTTTAATTTTAGTTAAAGTTTTAGTTGATTTTTGCCTTGTTTTTTTTTTTTTTAAATGTTTTAATAATTTTTAGTTTTATTTATTTTAGCACATTATGTTAAACTAAATTAAAATGAGAAATGTTGCATCAGCAACAGAAGTTTTTTATATCTAAACACTACGTTATATATATATATATTTTTTTTTATTTAAAGCAACAAATGTTTTTTTAGTTTTAGTTTCGTTTAACAATTATAAGATAATATAATGAAAATATAAAAAATGTTTTGGGCTAAAATGCAATAAACTGCTATTTTATTTGACTTTTTTGTGTAATTTGATGGTTACAGATTGATTAAAAAATATGAAGATCAAAAATATAGATAAATTCATTTATATATATATATATATAAAATTAATAAATAAATTATTTTTTATTTTGATACTTTTTTGTATAATTTGACAGTTACAGACTAATTAAAATTATTAAGGTCAAAAGTATAGATCATTTATATATATATATATTCCTCCTTTACACTAATATTTGCGGGAAAAAACACTGGCAAAGCTTATCATTTTTGTAAAAAATAATAATATAAATGAAACATCTTCACACAGTAAGTATTGATTATTTTTCTCTTTGTTTAGATTTAGTTTTTAAAATCTATTTGCTATAATGGATTTTCATGATCTGAGATAAAATGTCAAGCTCAAGGGTAAACAAAATCTACACACAAAAATCAGCAAAAATAAACGAGGAAGTTTCTAAGACTGTTTTAATGTGGCCTTCATTTAATAAAAATAAAACCATCTGTTATCTGTTGAAACAAACCCTTGGGACATAAAAGTGCCTGTAGTTAAAGAAGCACCATCTCTGTGTGTGTTTGTGTGTTGCAGTGCTGTTTGCTTTGTTCTGTGTTGGTGCTCGTGTATTTCTTACCAAGGTTATTGATATTTTATTCATGTGTTGCCATGGGGATGTTCACATTCCTGGGCTGACCAATCTAAAGGTTGCTTTGAAGGCTTGCAGACGCTCGTGCTAGGTATCACATGACGCATTAACACGGTCTAAAATGGCTGTGAGTATTGATCTCCTTCACCCTGTCTCACCGTGTTTTCATAGCTCTTTCTCCGTGCTTTCAGTTCCAGATATGGACGTTCGTCCGACCGCAGCAGGTGTGGCTGTCACCACAGAGGAGCCCCTCCCACTTTCGACCACACAGGCCACTGGCCCCGCCCCCTCGGCCTCCCCCGCCGCAGAGCCGAGTAGCCCACCTCCACCTGAGGTGGAGCGCGAGAGCGGCTTGGGACAAGATGTGGACAAAGACAGCAAACTGGAGATGGAGATCGCAAGCAAGTTTGATGAGCTTGAGGAGGAGGAAATGAAGAGTGTGAACGAGCAGGAAAGAGAACGAGAACCCGAGACGGAAATAACGTTGGACGCTGACAAAGAGCGGGAACAAGAGAGGTCGAAGGCTACAGTTGCACCCCGGCTGACCGACGTTCCTGTAGTGTTCGTGGACTCGTCCACCACTCCGGGTGAGACTACAGTGGCCACTAGTGACCTGGAGGAAGAGGACGATCTGTTCATTACCACAGAAACGATGACGTTCGAGCCATCCGAGACGACGGCAGGTGACATCACAACCACTGAGGTTCTTCCCACCACCGTTTCGTCCACCACCGCCAAGCCGTCCAGACCACGTCCTGCCCCGACCACTCCGAGCACCGCCCCCGTACGACCCCGACGACCGCAGACCACCCCGAGTCGAGCCGCCCCGACCGAGAGCAGCACTCGCTCGGTGATGAGCTCCACAACGCAGGTTGGACATTTGGATTTATTTCAACTGTAAATAGTTAGTTTGAAATAGTATGAAAATTCTGCCACTAAACCTCTTCAAAATTAAAATAGTATATTATCCATATGTATTTAAATAAATATATAAAACATATCAGTATATTCCAATTTCATGTTAGGGTGCATCAATTATTTTGAAAAAATTGCAGCATTGTATGTTATTTTTATGTCTTCAATGAATAAATAAATATTGCATATGAAAATACAGATTTGCCACTAATATTTTTCCAAAAAAAAAAAATATTATTAAAATGTTCTATTATTGTATTTCTTTAAATAAATTCATGAGTAAAATAACAAATAAATAACATTCCGTGCAAGCATGCGCCAAAATATGTCAATTCCAGCCAATAGAATTAAGCCGGTAATTCTTTGCGATAAATAGTGGATATTAAAATTCCATAAAACTCAAATGATTCATTTTAAATGCTTTAAGTGAATTTAGGCAGCACAACATTATAATGTGCTTTAAAAATGGATATTAGCATGAAGATTTGCTACAAAATCATTAACGAATTAATACTACAGAACAGTATTAATGAATTATTGATGTTTTTAAAGATTATGTTTGAGTGGGCGTTAGATGATGGCAAGGTAATCTAGATGCAAAAAATGCAGTTAAATATCCAATGTCAGCAGATTTTTTTCCCTCACAATTGTGAGTTTGCATTTCACAATTCTGACGTCTTTTTCTCAGAATTATGAGATTTAAACTCACAATTACACGTTATAAAGTCAGAATTGGGAGATATAAACTTGCAATACTGACTTTTTTTCTTGTAATTGTGAATTTAGTATGTGAGTTTATATCTCATAATTCTGACTTTATAACTCATAATTGCAACTTTATATCACACAATTCTGATGGAAAAAGTCAGAATTGTGAGAAAACTTACAATGACCTTTTTTGTGTTTGTTCCACACTTATTAGTGTTCCAAAGTATTCTAAAATATTTAGATTAAAAAAAAAAAAGTAAAAAAAAAAAAATAATATATATATATATATATATATATATATATATATAAAATTATATTGCACAATAAACGATGTGGTACCAATATATTGTCCATCTCTATTGCTTTTTGCTCTCATTCACATTTGGTGCAAATACAAAGCTGGCACAAAAAAAGTTTTTGGACATTTAAGACCAAGAATTGTATTATTTGTGCATATGAATGTCATCTATAAATCAATGCCATTCATTTCTGTATCAAAATCACACTTTCATCGGATGATTTAGACAATTTTCTAGTTCTGCTTTCACAAACCCGATTTATACCTCATTTAAAACCAAAACTTCTACTGACCGGTCTCTCGGTCAGCAGTTTTTGCTCTGCTTCCCTGAAAATGTTTTTCTCAGCTACACATGATGTGTTGTGCAATTGTGGAGGGTTATCATTTTTTTCCTCTTCTTCCTCATTTAGACACAAACACCAGATGAAACTTTAAATAATGAAGTCGCAGGACCAGGTCCAAGTGGAGATGTCGAAATCCCCGAGAATGAAGTTCGCCAAGACAACGAGGTCGGCCGAGGCAGAGCGGCGGGAGAAGCAGATCTGTCTGGAAACACGGTGGATGCTGCCGGAAGCTCCGCCGCTCAACTTCCACAGAAGAACATCCTCGAGAGGAAGGAAGTTTTGATAGGTGAGAGACGCATTCAAACCCACTTCAGTCTCTCAGCCTTTTTTTTTGGCTTCTGTCTTTTTTGTCTTGTGTATATCTGTGATTTACTATTTTTTTTCTGCACATGTTTTTGTCTGTCTGAAAACCCTCCAGCGGAAAAACTTTACTGGCATTTTTATAAAGCTGGCAAAACTCAAAAAAATTGAGGCAATTCGTTGTCGCCATTAACAGAAACTCCTCTAAATCTCCCATTTTGCACAAAAAACATTATATAACACCTAGTTTTAGCATTTACTCTCCCTTTTGAGTGCCATTGGCAAAGCATTCTGGGAAATGGAAATCCCAGCCCAGTTCCAGTTAAACTTAAGTTCATCTAAATTAAATGAAATGAGTTCATAAAACTCAAAACAATGAAACAGTTCAGTTTACTTAAAAAAGAAAGTGCGAAATACTCATGAAAGTTGATTTGACTGAACTAATTTAAGTTGGTCCTACTCAAACCAGTGAATTATTTTGCAATTTACAGTGTTCAAAAGTTTGGGGTCAGTAAGATTCTTCAGTCTCTTATGCTCTCCAAAGCTGCGCTATTTATTTGATCAAAAATACAGAACATTTTGAAATAAAATATAACTATTTAAAAATATTTTAAATGTAATTCATTCCTGTGATCAAAGCTGAATCACTCCAGTCTTCAATGTCACATGATCCTTCAGAAATCAGTCTAATATGATGATTTGCTGCTCACTAAACATTTCTGATTATTATCAATGTTGACAATTATTGTGGCGATTCGTATTTTAAGCAAACTGTGATTCTTTGAAAAATGGAAACAATTGCTGTTCATTTGATCTTTGTTACTTCTGATGAATTTAATGCATCCTTGTTGAATAAAGTGTTCATTTTTCTTCTTTTTAAAAAAAAAAAAAAAGTATGAGCCCAAACTTTTGAACGGTAGTGTATATATTATGTTCGAGATTCAGTATTATTTCACAAAAGTCATTATCTTTTAGCAATATCAATATTTTATGTGGAGTATCGGTTGTTTAAAGGGACAGTACACCCAAAAATGATTTACATTGATTTAGTTTATTTTTGGTGTACTATCCCTTTAAGAGCAGCTCCTACGATCTCACGCAAGAGCCTCCAATGGACTTTATTTGATCTCTCTGTGGAGAACACCATCTTCTGCTCTTTGTCTCTCTTCCTTGTTCACGTTCACCTTCTCTGTTTGTTTAGCTGCGCCTCAGTCTCTCTCCCCTCTCGTTTCTCTCTGTCATCTGATATGCTGTCTCTCTCTCCTCAGCCGTTCTGATTGGAGGACTGTTTGCCTTTGTATTTGCAGACTTCCTGGTCATAGGTAAAGACGTAGGAGTCGCAGGCTATAGCTTGAAATTAGTTTGAATTTAGCTCGTATGTCGTATTTTACCGCTCTTGCAGTTAAGCTTTTGTTTTAGAGAGATTTTAAACTCTCCCTGCTTTGATTAAATGTGTTTTGTGTTTGTTTGTTTGTCTCTATTTCTCTCTCTGTCTTTTTGTTGGTTTGGTGTTTATCGCGGTTCAAAAACATGAATGAGACTGATATCGATTTTCTCTTTCAGAGTTCATATATAGATATAGAGTTCATTTCCCCTAAAATCTCAGACTGATTTTCAAAATGAACGTAAGATAGGGGTCAATGTCATGATGTTTTTATGTATTTATTGATCTATGATTAAAACAGATCAAATTTGATTTGAAATTTATACACTACCGTTCACAAGTTTCGGGTCAGTAAGATTTTTTAATGTTTAAGAAAGAAGTCTCTAATGTATGGAAGCTTGTTTCCACCACGCAATAAAACTATTTAATAGATAATCGTGCCTTTTTATCTTACAATTCTGACTTTTTTTCTTGCAATTGTGAGTTTATATCTTGTAATTCTGACTTCTTTTCTCAATTGACTTTCTCACAATTCTGACTTTTTAGTCTCGTAATTGCTAGTTTATATCTCGCAATTCTGACTTTCTCGCAATTCTAACCTTTTTTTTCGCAATTGACTTTTTTCTCACAATTCTGATTTTTTTCTCACAATTTTGACTTTTTTTCTCACAATTCTGACTTTTTTTTCTCACAATTTTGACTTTTTTTTCTCACAATTTTGACTTTTTTTTCACAATTTTGACTTTTTTCTCACAATTCTGACTTTTTTTCTCACAATTTTGACTTTATTTCTCGCAATTCTAACCTTTTTCTCGCAATTGACTTTTTTCTCATGAGTTTGTCTCACAATTCTGACTTTTTTTTTCTCACAATTTTGACTTTTTTTCTCACAATTTTGACTTTTTTTCTCACAATTCTGATTTTTTTTTCTCACAATTTTGACTTTTTTTCTCACAATTTTGACTTTCTCACAATTCTGATTTTTTTTTTCTCACAATTTTGACTTTTTTTCTCACAATTCGGACTTTTTTTCTCACAATTCTGACTTTTTTTTCTCACAATTTTGACTTTTTTTCACAATTCTGACTTTTTCTCACAATTTTGACTTTATTTCTCGCAATTCTAACCTTTTTTCTCACAATTTTGACTTTTTTTCTCACAATTTTGACTTTTTTTCTCACAATTTTGACTTTTTTCTCACAATTTTGACTTTCTCACAATTCTGATTTTTTTTTCTTACAATTTTGACTTTTTTTCTCACAATTCTGACTTTTTCTCACAATTTTGACTTTATTTCTCGCAATTCTAACCTTTTTTCTCGCAATTGACTTTTTTTTCTCACAATTTTGACTTTATTTCTCACAATTTTTTGACTTTTTTCTCACAATTCTGACTTTTTCTCACAATTTTGACTTTATTTCTCGCAATTCTAACCTTTTTTCTCGCAATTGACTTTTTTTTCTCACAATTTTGACTTTTTTTCTCACAATTTTGACTTTTTTTCTCACAATTTTGACTTTCTCACAATTCTGATTTTTTTTTTCTCACAATTTTGACTTTTTTTCTCACAATTCGGACTTTTTTTCTCACAATTCTGACTTTTTTTTCTCACAATTTTGACTTTTTTTCACAATTCTGACTTTTTCTCACAATTTTGACTTTATTTCTCGCAATTCTAACCTTTTTTCTCACAATTTTGACTTTTTTTCTCACAATTTTGACTTTTTTTCTCACAATTTTGACTTTTTTCTCACAATTTTGACTTTCTCACAATTCTGATTTTTTTTTCTTACAATTTTGACTTTTTTTCTCACAATTCTGACTTTTTCTCACAATTTTGACTTTATTTCTCGCAATTCTAACCTTTTTTCTCGCAATTGACTTTTTTTTCTCACAATTTTGACTTTATTTCTCACAATTCTAACCTTTTTTCTCGCAATTGACTTTTTTTCTCACAATTTTGACTTTTTTTCTCACAATTTTGACTTTTTTTCTCACAATTTTGACTTTTTTCTCACAATTTTGACTTTCTCACAATTCAGATTTTTTTTCTCACAATTTTGACTTTTTTTTCTCACAATTTTGACTTTTTTTCACAATTTTGACTTTTTTCTCACAATTCTGACTTTTTCTCACAATTTTGACTTTATTTCTCGCAATTCTAACCTTTTTTCTCGCAATTGACTTTTTTTTCTCACAATTTTGACTTTTTTTCTCACAATTTTGACTTTTTTTCTCACAATTTTGACTTTCTCACAATTCTGATTTTTTTTTTCTCACAATTTTGACTTTTTTTCTCACAATTCGGACTTTTTTTCACAATTTTGACTTTTTTTCTCACAATTTTGACTTTTTTTTCTCACAATTTTGACTTTTTTCTCACAATTTTGACTTTCTGACTTTTTTTCTCACAATTTTGACTTTTTTTCACAATTTTGACTTTTTTCTCACAATTCTGACTTTTTCTCACAATTTTGACTTTATTTCTCGCAATTCTAACCTTTTTTCTCGCAATTGACTTTTTTTTCTCACAATTTTGACTTTTTTTCTCACAATTTTGACTTTTTTCTCACAATTTTGACTTTCTCACAATTTTGACTTTTTTTCTCACAATTTTGACTTTCTCACAATTCTGACTTTTTAGTCTCGTAATTGCAAGTTTATATCTCGCAATTCTGAGAAAAAAAAGTCTGAATTGTGAGATAAAAATTCGCAATTACCTATTTTTAAAGTCTGTGTATATATATTTAAAAAAGTAATTTATCCCTGTGATGCACAGCTGAATTTTCGGCATAATTTCTTCAGTGCTTGATTTAAAAAGTGATTTAAATCCCTTTTCTGTATCTTGAACACCTTATTTGTGTTTAACCCGGAGATGACACTCGCACATTTATGGATGCTGGGAGAATGTAATTGTTGCTGAAGTTTTCATAATGATGTGAATTTGAAATGCTGTAAGTAATCAGCGTCTCTTTTTCTTTCCCCAGCGGTGATCGTCGGAGGTGTGGTCGGAGCACTCTTCGCTGCGTTCCTTGTAATGTTACTCGTCTACCGGATGAAAAAGAAAGATGAAGGCAGCTACACATTGGAAGAGCCTAAACAAGCCACCGTCACCTACCAGAAACCGGACAAGCAGGAAGAATTTTACGCCTAACATCCATACATTCACCCTGATCCATCTCTCCAACCTCGTCCCGTCTCTATCCGACCCCGCCTCCTTTCTTTTCATCTCGCCCCTTTTCCTTTGATCCCTTTCTTCCCTCGTTTCCCCATGAGAGTGCCTCTCATTCCACGGACTCGGAACTTTCTTTTCCAAAAAAAAACAAAAAAAAAACTGAAAAAGATCAATGTAGAAAAAAATGGAATTGGTTGTGGGAGGGGCTTGGGTTAGGGGTGGGGCCAGTGAGGGCGGGGCTTGAGTCTACACATACACAGAAAAGAAAAAACTTTTTTAAGAACATGTTATTATTGAAATGTTTAGGATTGTTGTTCTATGGAATTATGACCTGAATCTTTTTTTTTTTTTTTTTTTTTTTTTTTGTAAAGACACTCCGTTTCAGATGTGTTTCCTGCACAATATTACTCTCAGACTGAAAACATGGGAGCAAAAAAAAACAAAAAAAAAAAACAGCATGATAAAAATGAGGGAGCGGAAAAGAACACAGTTGGGGTCATGGAGGGATTGTGCAAGTCAGACGAGAGCGAGAAAAAGGAGCAGAAATAAGAGTTGCACGGCAGAAGTAGAGTCCGTACTCGATGCTCTTCTGTCACCAAGGTCAGTGATCCAGCGATGCGTGGTGCCTTCCATTTCCCAGGTGCTAGAAACAGAGCTCGAGCAGAGCGAGTATGTGCGTGCATATGCGATTTGTGTGTCTAAGGTGCCCTTGTGACCCCAGCCTAGGCACACGGACACGCACGCACGCAGCACGACTCCCTCTGCTGGCGAGAGCACGTGTCGGCACGGCGGTACTGTCCGTTTTGGAGCAGGGAGCCCGAAACACGTACACAGCACACACTTAAAAACTCTGAAGGTTTGCTGTGAGGGAGCGCATGCATAGAATCAGAGGACTAGCCTCTCCTCTGCTCTGTATAAAAACTTTAGTAATCATTAGTAATAATCAATAATATATCAGCAGCTCTGAATGGAAGGAAATTGGTGATCATAATATTCGTAGTGAAGGATATTATCTATTTAGCTGTGCAGTAAGGTTTTATCGGTGTAAATATCAATTCAACTTTTTTGTTTGTCACGCTTTTAACCATGCTATTGTAGTCGAAAATAAACATGCGCACATCCACCTGGACGTCATTTTTTAAAAAAAAAATTGTTTTAACCCGGAGAAATGCTGAAGCGCGTCTCCGATCATTAGTCAAGTGTCCGGTTTCTGTTTTGAAAGATTAGTCTTTCGCACGGCCACATTCACTCTCATTTCCACTCGCACAAATGCCTGACGGATTTGACGGTCGCGCTCAAGACGGATGTCGTAGAAACGTGTTGATGGGGATTAGGGGTTGCTGTGGGTGGCTTTTCGGGAAAATGTCGCGTCTAACAAAGATGTCCGAGCCTTTAAATAGGTACTATCTTTCTTTTTCCTGGGTTATTCTGTTTTATTTGATATGTTCTGTCAGGATACGTTTCATTCATAAAAGCGAAATGACTAGAAATGCATGAATTAGCAATAACAAGCGATCAACGACAGACTCTGTGGTTGACATGCTCAGAATGTATGTGACATGTCATGTGGTGTGATGTCGGTGTTACTCGCAGATGTAGCACAAGATGTTAGCAAAATGCTGAAATGACATTACTTGTCTTAACACATATCATTTTAAATATCAGAACGTGCAAATGTACTATATCGAATCTGGGACGCCTTGTGCACAGTATCGGCGCACGCGGCCCCTGAAATTTCCTTTTTATATCCACAGTAACGGAGAATTACACCCACCCACCCCCCATTTATAAACATATCGCTGAGGGTAAAGCTGAAACGTGACATCAAATGACGCTTCCTATTATATCACAAATCAGGCGTTTAGAATGCAAGGTGGTGTTTTGTTTAATGTGAGAAACCTAAGCATATTCCGCTGAGTGGGTGTACAAGAGCACATTCAAGACGCCACATTGTTCTCTGTGGGACATTTCGGGCAGGTGGGGGAAATCTTGAGACCCGTACGGGGTGGTTGTGCTTCAGTCTAAGATTGTAAAGTCGCACCTGTAGCTTGAATATTGTGCTCTGTATAATCATGTCCAGACGGTGTGTGAGAGTGTGTATATTGGCTGGTTTTAATGCATCTGCAAGTGTGTTTCACTCCCCGATAGTTCTTCCTTCGCGAGGACACGTTCTCCTCTCCATGCACTTAAATTGTTATATGACACTGACAGTTGCACAAACACACAAAACACATTACCTATAGCATCACAGCCTCGGCCTTATTATTATTATTATTATTATTATTATTATTATGAATGACCTAGAAGAATTTCTGACCCATCACGGCACACTTTTGAATAAATTACCATAGTAAGGGCCAGTCTCTTGGACACCGAGTAAAGATTAGAGACCGATAATCGGTTTGACGACCGATATTTTTTTACCGATATTCACATTTTTTAATTCTTTAATAATACGTACTAAAGTGTACCATTTTAGTCGAGGTCTAAAGAAAGGGAACAATGTCATTGCACGACTGTATGTACAATGTTTTCGTTATTAACTTTTTACAAAAACACAATAAGAAACATGGTTTGACCAAATCGGATTCAAATTAATTTGCAAGCAATCTCATAACAACTAAATAGCGATGCACGGATATTTTGGCCGATGTTGATTTCCGATAATAATATTTGAAAACCGATATATATTTGCCGATAAATCGCAATTTTACAAATTATAATTTTATGTAGCCTATATGTCAGACTTGCACTGTATGTTCAGTCATATTTCAAGCAATTCAAAACCATAATGGCAGATATCTGGCGCATCTGAAGTGTCTCAGTCGAAGCAAAAAGAATTATTATTTATCGGCTGTAATATATTGACCTAATTTTCTTATCGTCCAATACCGATAACATTAAAAATGAACATAAATCTAACGATACCGAAACGACGAGCGATATATCATGCATCCCTACTAAACGAAAACCAAATTATAGTGCAAAAAATTACAGTTTTAAACAAATTATAATGCATGTTTTATTTAATTAGTCAAAAAAGCAGATTTTTTTTTTTTTTTTTAATAAATAAAGGGTTATTAAAAATTGGACACCAAGCAAAATCGTTTAGTTGATGACTTGTTTTCTTTTGTGTCCAAGAGACTGGCTCTGACACGGTCACAACAAATACTCACAAAACCTCAGCAATCATTAGTGTCTAATTGGATTATGGACTTGTTAATAATGTTAATCAAACGCTTACATGCTAAACATATAGTTGGAAGCCTACAATTAGTATGTGAAATTCAGGTATTAAGACGTGATGATTGTGTAACATTTTTTTGTACAAAAAAAAAAAAGCTGTTGGTGCTGGAGGTTTAATATTTCGATCAAAATGATGTTCACCGCTTTCACCCCACCACGATCTAACACATTCACATGTGCTTGTGAAGCCCCCACCTCCCGACGACAAACCTGCGCCTGTCCATTCGAGAACGTCTGGAGCTCACTGTGTGTTAATGCTATGGACGTCAGTGAATATTTGAGTTTGCATTGCTGTCTTTTCTACTCATTTCTACCGGTAACTCTTTCTATTCATAGCCAAATATGAGGCGGGCCTTCCTGTGTCTGTGTGCCAATCACAGACCAGCGTGGTCCTGGTCTGATGGTCGCCCAGCGTGGTTTTATACATGCACATTTTTTTAAAACAACTTTTCTTTTTTTTTTTTCTTTGTTTTTAATTTTTTTCCTCATTGGTTGATTTGTGTATAAAGAGGCAAAGTTCTGTCACTAATATGCCACTCTATTCAAAATAAAACCTGATTGGTTATCTCTGTAGCTGCTGTGATTTAATAAATAAAAAAGTTCTATTTTTCTTGCAAATGCTGAAGTCTACGGAGCCCCGGACATGACGTGGAGGAAAAAAAAAAAAGTACCGTTTCACGAACAATTCTTTAATAAGCACCGCTATTTTTTTTTTTAATTACAAAGATAAAAGTTACTAAAACTTTAGTTTAAAAGGAAAATATAAAAATTCAAAATATTAATAAATTATAACACTAAAATGACACCAGAACATAGTCCTAACACCAGTCCTACACAGAGTTTGAAATCAAATACTTAGATGTGACCCTGGAGCACAAAACCAGTCATAATTCGCACATGTATATTTGTAGCAATAACCCACTGTATGCACTCAAAAAAATATTTCATAAGTTTTATGTAATTTAATTACGTAGCAATTTTCCATCCATTTGGATTACAGAGTTTTAACATAAACAAACTAATAAACTTAATGTGATTCATATTTGTCAGTCATATGTAAATGAAATAGGTCAGATTTGTGTAAGAGTTGAGTATATGAATAGTGAGAGATTAAATGTCTTTTATCTTCAGTTGATTTCATCAGTTGTAGTTCTTGTGTTTCTCTGTCCTTCAGTGATTCTGCTTGTTAACAGCAGGCGTTCATCATTAATGCTCAATCATCACTGAATGATCTCATTAACTCTGACACTGCTTCAATGCTACTTTAACTCAGTAGTGCGCACACACATGACCACTAAACAGTGTTCATTAACCTGTGAACTATTACATAAATCTTATCTATTTCATTTACATATGACTGACAAATATGAATCACATTAAGTTTATTAGTTTGTTTATGTTAAAACTATGTAATCCAAATGGATGGAAAATTGCTATGTAATTAAATTACATAAAACTTATGTTTAGACTGAAATATTACCGATTTTTATTTTATGCCAAAAACATGTTCCATGAAGACATTTTGTAAATTTCCTACCATAAATATCAAAATTTATTTTTGTGAGTGGATATGCATTGCTAAGGACTGCAATTGAACAACTTCAAAGGCGATTCTCTCAGTATTTTGTTTTTTTTTTTTGCACCCTGAGATTCTAGATTTTCAAAGTATCTCGGCCCAATATTGTCCTATCCAAACAAACCACACATCAATGGAAAGCTTATTCTGCTTTCAGATGATGTATAAATCTCAATTTTGAAAACATTGACCCTTATGACTGACTGCTTTTGTGCTCCAGGGTCACATATAGTATATGTGCAAATATATGTGCATTCGACGGACACATTACTATCCCATGATGCCACAGGAGAGGATTTGTGAATGTCGGTGGAGCCGTAGGTTACAAACTAAGTTTCAAACCACACCTAGAACCTGTGTGATTGCATCACTACTTTTAGCTTATGAACTCTGGATTTTGATGTTTTGAACAGAACACTTTTGATCTAACATAAAAAGGAAGTATCTGGAAGCAAAATATGTGCTCCAGAATTAAATAAAGTTTGACCCATACAGTCACGTCAGTCATTTTACTAACAAAAATAAGGTCAAATGAGTCGATTTAATCGTTAGAGCAGAGCGTCCCAAACTTAAGAGGGGTAAGGCCCCCCAAAAACATTACAAAAGCTCCACGACCCCACCGTTAAAAAATATATACCGACATTTACCTACAAATACAAGTTTGTAAGAATTTCATGTGAATTATGAGAACTATGATGTAAACATTCTTTACAAATATATTTAAATCCATAACACTAAACTTACATACTCATTTTAGAACAATTGGAATATTTTAATTATTTTAATATATTGGACTAGCTGGCCCACAGTATGGGAAGCACCGTGTTAGACAAATGATATAATTATGATATAGGCCTGTATGTTTCTATAAACCATAAATATTTTTTTAGTTTTCCATTTCATTGGTATTATAATCTAAACAAATTACGAAATACTGTTAAATGCCTGTTCTAGAACAACGACTAGTTAGTGAAGGAAAAGCGCGCGCGAATTTTCAACGGCACACTCTGAACATGGCGGAAACACGCCTCCTCTGCATGTCACGTCACGTGATGTAACCTGAGGCGTCTGCAGGTTATCAATCAATACCGATGCTAGAGTTTGCGCTTCACTCAAGCTCAATAACTTTAATTTCTAGTTTACAGACTGAGGATTGCGCGCGTGGGCAACACGATGGCCGAAGATGCCTTGTTTGCCAGTGATTACGGTGGGTGATTTGATGTAAATGAGCTGATTGACTCATTGTTTTTGACACCGATAATTGTCTAATTAGTGTCATTTCTAAACGGACAGACGGTCTAATGGTTTGGCACTCAGGGCGGAGGTTCAATTTGTTTTCTAATTAGTGATAAACAAGCGCGTGGAGAAAGTGTCACATTTAACACTTCACCTTAACGTAACTTTGACTGGACGATAAAGTCATTTTTATAGTTTCCAACTCACACACGTTAGTCATTTTTCTCGTGCTTTGAACAATTCAACGCGTAGTTGTAAAAGGTTTTACGATAAAGTTAATCTAAAACTAAAACAGTTTTTTTTTTTGAGACGAGGAGAGCCATGTTTCCAATTTAAAGGGACAGTTCACCAAAAAATAAAAATTCTGTCGTCATTTACTCACCTCAAGCGGTTCCAAACCTGTATGAATTTCTTCTGTGGAACATAGAAGATATTTTGAGAATGTTTGGGGTTTCGTGTGTGTGTATGTGTGTGTACTTGTATTCCTTACATTGTGTGAACCAAATGTCCCCACAATGTAAGTAAAACCAGTAAATCTTGACATTGTGGGGACCTTTTCTTGGCCCCATGAGGAAACAAGCTTATAAATCATACAGAATTATCTTTTTTGAAAGTCTAAAATAGCAGAATGTTTTCTGTGATGGTTACGGGTGGTGTAGGAGGACTGAATATACAGTTTGTACGGTATAAAAAACTATTACACCTACCAAAGTCCCTTCAAAACACAAAAACACAACTGTGTGTGTGTGTGTGTGTGTGTGTGTGTGTGTGGTGGTTTTGGCTACTTGTGAGGATTAAATGTCCTCACTTATATTGTGAAATACTTTGACAATCCACTTGTGAGACATTGACTGGTCCTCACTAGTTAAAACGGCTTATAAATCAGCCAAAAGATTTTTATTTAAATCTAGTGATGGTCACATGTTTCTGTGATGGTTAGGTGATAGAAAATATAATAGACCTGATTTAAAATCAATGGAAGTCTATGTTATGTCCTCACTAAGATAGTAAAACAAACCAACAAATGGCTTGGTTACCAAAATTCTTCAAAATATCTTTTGTGTTCCTCAGAAGAAAGTAAGTTTCACAGGTTTGGAACAACAGGAATGTGATTAAATGATGAGCGAATTGTCGTTTTTGGTGAACTATCCCTTTAGGAAACAAAATTTGAGAGTTTTAGTGGTCGGACCTTTCTTTGATAAGATGCTGCATCATTTCTGAACTACAGTAGATGTCAAGTTTTCCTGGTTTGTGTTACTTAGTCTTTTTCTTGCCGTGTCATGTTTATAGATGGTCCTTGTCCTCTGTGTGAAGAGGATGAGCAGAGAGGATATTGTAAATACAGAAACGCAGAGCGAGAGAATGAGAGAGAAATAAACAGTGATGCAGAAGATAAGGAGTCAAGGGAGTTCAAGAGTGACTCTGAGCTGAAACTTGAGGAAATGACCGAGGAGAAGCAGACAGCAGGTCAAGAACCTGGAGAAAGGGAAACGGAGACGAAAGAGGAAGAAAAAACTGAAGACGCCAAGCAGAAAAAGGAGATAAGCACAGAAGAAGAGCAAAACAAGAAGGCAGATAACATGGAATCAGATGAAGAAGACAAGCAGGAAAGTATGTTAGGTTTAAAAGATGATGAAACAAAGACCGATGATGATGATGATGATAATGATGATGATGAAGAGGCGAGCGACTTGCTGGTGCCGCCTCTAGAGGATGACTGTATTTTGCAGATGGGCCCAGATTGCACCATAGACCTGGTGATGGTGTGTGATCAGTCTGTTGCGAGATGTATGAACGAAGATCTTTTGTTATGTCCCCCCAAGTCGTCAGATTTCTCCCAGCAGCCCTCTATAAAATCCCCGCCGAGACCATTATCTATCACGTTACCGCCTCAAAATCCCACAGCATTCCCCTTTCAGCCCCAGCCACTACCTCAACCTCAGGTCCCACCACAGGCCCAGTTGGAGGCCCCGTGCTTGGGCAAACGGCCCTATGGAAGCAGCCCTGCTGTTGATCCCCAAGCCATGAGACCGCTGGAGGTGACGCTGCGGCAGGTGTACACCACGCGCCGATACACCCGTTTCGCCAGCAGAGCGGCCCTTATGCCTCTGGCCTCCGTCGGAGGGGAAACCAGCACTCAGGCTTTACCCGCCATCAGCGCTGAGGTGCCTCTAATGCCTCCGAAGAAGAAAACGCGCACCTTCTACAGCACTGGTGAGAGAACGTACATATTAAAGTAAAAAATGAAACTTCTTGTCATCATTTACTCTCCTTCATGTCATTCCAAACCTGTATGACTCACAAAAGAGGATATTTTGAAAAATTGTCTATCCTGCCCGGTGTTGTTTTGGACCCCATTGACTTTCGTTGTATGGGCAAAAATATTCTTCAAAATATCTGCTTTTGTGTTCCACAGAAGAACACTTGGACTTTATTGATTAGGCTAAAAATAAAAATACAGAAAAAAAAGTGTAAAATTGTGAAATATTATTACAATTAAAAAAAAAAAGTTTTCTATTTTAATATATTTTCAAATGTAATTTATTCCTGTGATCAAAGCTGAATTTTCAGCATCATTACTCCAGTCTTCAGTGTCACATGATCACATGATCCATAAATCATTCTAATGTGCTGATTCATTAGCAATGTTGGAAATTTTCTTTTCAGGAGTTTTTGATTATTAAAAAGTTAAAAAAGAACAGTATTTATTTAAAAAAAAATTTTTTTTTGAGCAATATACAGTAAAAAGTTTGGGGTCGGTAATCTTTTTTTTTTTAAATAAATTAATATTTTTTATTCAGCAAGGATGTGTTAAATTGATAAAAAAAGTGACTTGAAAAAATATTAAGCAGCACAACTGTTTCCAACATTGATAATATCTGATCTCAAATCAGCGTATTAGAATGATTTCTGAGGGATCATGTGACACTGAAGAGTAATGATGCTGAAAATTCAGCTTTGATCACAGGAATAAATAAATATTAAAATTGAAATATTAAATATAAATAAATATTAAAATAGAATATTAAAATTGGCTAGAATAATATTTCACAATATTACTGTTTTACTGTGTAAAGATATATATAGTATATGTATTCCTACATTATGAGGACTCAAAGTCTTTATATTGTAGTGTGTTCAGGTTTCAGGGCACGTCCCCTACATTATGAGGACATGCCGATGTCCTTATAATTCAAAAACGCTAAATAAACATACATGGTATGTCCTCATAACAATAAGTGTACCAACATGTTTGTGTGCGTTTAGATCAGTTGGAAGAGCTGGAGCGTGTATTTCAGGATGACCACTACCCTGATGGAGACAAGAGAAAGGAGATCGCGGCCTCCATCGGTGTTACGCCCCAGAGAATCATGGTCACTGCCCACCATTACTTATGAACCCAAGCCCATTCTCGCATTAATTTGCCATTAAATGAATCAAAATACATGCAAGTGTCAATAATTGTACTCTGATCCTCGTATCAGGTGTGGTTTCAGAACCGTCGAGCCAAATGGAGAAAAACGGCGAAAACAACCACAAAAAAGCCTCCTGCTAGTCGGGGTCAAACTTCTGTCCAGGTCAACAGGTTGGTGTTTACGCAATGCAGCTAACATACTGTGTGATGTAATGCATATAATTGATTGTATAATTCATTTGTGTGTGTGCAGGGCACCAGTTTTCACAGCTACTGCTGTTGCATCTCAACATCCCAAGCCTGGGAACACACTTCCCCCCTACAGTACCATCCGGACCAGCCGCACCAGTCCACCAGGTCACATGCTCAAACAAACACCTAAACCGTTTAATTCAGCTATATATTAGGACTTGAGCTAATTCAATTATGCATTAGGACTTAAAACTGTTTATTTAAACTACACAACAGGGCTTACACTGTTTAATTAAACTATTAAATTGGAGCTAATTGAAAATGTCTGCACATTCAAAACATGGGCACCTGTTTTCAATACTATAACATTCTACTAACCATAAGTAACTACATGTCAACTAGCAGTCATTAGAGTATTAGTAGACTGTCTCATGCTAACTCTTTATTTTGATACTCCCAACAGACATTCTGCTGACTAGAAGTAACTTTTCAACTACATGTGAACTTATTCTACTAACCCTCAATCAATCAAACGTTATTTATAGAGCAAGCAACGCGTACCAAAGTGCCGAATATGTAAAAATGCAACTCATACAAGATATAAAATACAAACAAAAACCAATTAAAAGACATAAAACATAAGAAAAACAGCCATACCAAGGACACAATAAAATAAATATACTAAATGTCAGTGACAGTTGCCAAAGGCCAAAGAGAAAAGATGGGTTTTAAGAAGCGAAGACAATGAAGAGGCTTGTCTAAGGGGCAGGGGCAGATCATTCCACAGCAAAGGCACGCTCCCCTCTGGGCTTTTGCCTTGTTTTAGGCACATTCAGGAACAGTTGATCAGCTGACCTGAGAGAACGGGTGGGTGTTTAAGGTTGTGGGGCAAGACCATTTAGAGATTCCATTTTCCATCATTTAGCAGACGCTTTTATCCAAAGCGACTTACAAGGGGAGCAATTAGGGGTTAGGTGTCTTGCTCAAGGGCACTTTAGTCATGGTATCGAAGGTGGAGAGAGTGTTGTTTATTCACAATCCCCACTTTCAATTCCGGCATGGGAATCGAACCAGCAACCTTCAGATTACAAGCCCGACTCCCTCACCACTAGGCCACGACTACCCCTACAGGTCAAAAACAAATAAAATAATTTTAAAATGCACCCTAAAATGTACGGGCAGGCAGTGAAGTGAGGCTAAAATGGGGGAAATGTGCTCGTATTTGCGTGTTCCAGTTGAAAGATGCGGTGTGTACCATCTGCAGACGTGCAACGGGAGACCCACAAACCCCCACATACAGTGGAGTGGTTACAAAGGTGTGGATTACTGTCTCAAAGTGTTGCTTCGAAAGAAATGGTTTTATTTTGGCCAGCTGCCCCAATTGGAAAAAAAACTTGATTTAACGACTGCCCTGAGCTTAAGTTCGATTTTTAACCCCTAGGTTAGTGATGGGTGGTAGGCTGCACTGGGCCAAGGCACCCAAATCAACAGGAGGGGTACAAATTGTGTCATCTGTCTTTTTTGCATTAAAACGTAGCCGGTCTGACAGTGCCACATAAATCGTCCGCTCAACAGTGGAATGACATGCCATGCTTCTTGATTATTGAACCAAGAGAAGAGAAGAGGGCCTAAAACTGAGCCCTGTGGGACCCCACAAGAGAGAGGAGCAGAAGAGGACTCCACAGCTGACACAGAAAGTCCGACCTTCCAAGTAGGATCTAAACCATTCAAGCGCAATGCCCTTGATGCCCACCCACTGTTCCAAACGAAAAATCAGGATTTCATGGTCCACAGTGTCAAACCCTAGCCCTAACCCAACAGTCTACCTATACTTTAATGAGATCTCGTTGATATGTAGTTAGTTACTTGTAGGACTATCAAAATAAAGTGGTTTTTGGTCAAATGCAATTTCTGTGTGCATCAGGTCCAGCTTGTGTTGACGTGACACCTTGTGTGTCTCAAGGAGGTTTTTTGGAGTACATGCCCCCTCCCATGCACAGTCCTCCTCCGATACGGCGAGCCTCGTTGCCTCTCATCACGACGTACAACCCCTCCACTCACACCGTGTCTCTGCTGCTGGACACGCCTGACCACAGTGAGCCCAGCTCCGCGGACACAACATCGCTGAGTTTGCAGACTGACACGGGGTTAGTATGAAGCTCTCATCTCGTGCAGTTCCCTTGTTAAGCACTAGGCGTCACTAGACGGCACTTTATGTAGTGGTCTGCTGCTTAATGTCTTAACAGTATTGGTAGTCTGCATAACTAGCCATAAAAATCTGGAAAATCTGATCACAGTTGGGTTTTTTTTGCATTAAATATAATATTTTGCATATTTATAATAGTTCAAAACAATTATATTTCAAATAAATGCAGTTCTTTTGAACTTTCTACTCATCACAGAATCCTGAAAAAAAATGTAAATCAGTTTTCACAAAAATCAGAAATGTTTCTCAAGCATCAAATCATCAAATCAGAGTGATTTCTGAAGGATCATGTGACACTGAAGACTGGAGTAACGATGCTGAAAGTTCAGCTTTGATCACAGGAATAAATTACGTGTTACAATATATTAAAAAACTTATTTCAAATTGTAATAATATTTCACAATATTACTGCTTTTGTACAGTTAATCATTTAACATATGCTTTCATCTGAAGTGACTTACAAATGAGTGATTACCGTATTTTATTTATTTATTTAGTTTTCAAATGAATGCAGACTTGGTGAGTGTGATTTCTGGTTGGTTGTCACCGCACTACTTGTTTGCATAAAGCAAAACTTGGACACGCCCACATCATGTTCCCGCGAACCACCAGCTCTCATTAAAATCAGTGTGTTCTGGTTGCTTTGTCGCTGCAGGTGTAATACCACCTTCATGTTCAAAACAATCAAATCTTTTAATGTCACTGTCACTTTTAATGCGTTTCTGCTAGGTTTGACTACGACAGCTTGGGCAACTCTGTGAAGATGGACTTCATGGCTTCTATTTCACAGAACAGTGCTTTGAATTACCAGCTCAACACATTTCCTCAACAGTCTAACACCTTATTAACCCAGCAGACGAATAATCTCCTACCTCAGCAAACAAACACTCTGTTACCCCAGCAAACTAGCTGTCTTATGCCCCAGCAGTCCAGCACTCTTTTGCCCCAGTACTCCCACCTGTCGTACCTCACGCCCTCTCCTTACCTCACGCCCAACCCCACCGAGAGCAGCAGCGCTCCATACCTGCCCCTCAACAACACTCTTCCTGCATACACCAGCAGTGGACATCCGTATCTCCAGCCTCAAACCGGCAACCAGATGCTGCTCCAGTCAGGAGTTCATGGTAAGTCCTCTACACTACACCGCTGGAGGAAACATCTTTATTTGAAGTGGTCATTTATGTTTCTGTAAAGCATTTCAGGCCTACCCTTGGGCTACTGACATGTATGGTCAGCCGGGTCAGTACACACAGGCGGTGTTTCGGCCACAGTTATCGTCACAGGGTCATGAGAGCCAGTACACTCAGCTCCTGCCCCAGCAGCACTACGTTCAGCTCCAAGGAGCGCCGCAGCCGCCCAGCCTGCCCAAACCCGCCCCTGACCCCCTACTGCCCAGTGTCAAGGTGGAGTCTGAGGACATGGGACACAGCCAGCCAATCAGAGTCAGCGAGGCGGAGCCTACGTTTCATTGCGATTTTTCACCAATCAACTTTTAACAGCAACAGGTGATGTTTTCTTTTGTGTGACTGTGACTGCATGTGTCGAGTCTATGTGCACATATTTTTGAATTTTATATTGATAATAATTTTTTAAAGACTGGGAAACTTTTTTTATACAATAGTTCATATCATATCAGTTTAAACAAATAAGGTTATGTATTTAATCTCTCCTTGCGAAGAGTTTGTGTTGAATTAGGATTATTAGAGTTAAAACTAAAACCATACAAATAAAATAAATGTTAAAAGAAAGGAAATGAATGAGAAAAAAATAGATATAGTGAAGTACTAAAATAACTAATACTGGAATAAAAATCAAGTTAAAAAAAAATAGATTTTAAAAACAAATTAAAAATAATAAAAATGCCCAAAACACAGCAAATTCACTAAAACCTGAATGAAATAAAAAAATACAATACAAAAAAAAATCAAAAGTAAATGAAAACTGAAAAAGAAAAAAATATTTTTTGTTACTTAAAATAAAATAAACGTTAAAAGTAAGTAAGTGAAATGAATTTTAAAAAAATAGAGATAGTGAAAAAATTAAGGCAACATTTGTCATTTACATTTAGTTGTAAAAAATAACTAAAGCTAGAATAAAATGTAATTAAAAAAACTAGATATTTAAAAAAATATATAATAAAAATGGACAAAAACACAAGAAATTCACTAAAACCTGAATCAAATAAAAAAAAAATACAATACAAAAAAAAAAATCAAAAGTAAATGAAAACTGAAAATAAAAAAATGAAAAAAATATTTTTTGTTACTTAAAATAAAATAAACATTTAAAGTAAGTGAAATGAATTAAAAAAAATAGATATAGTGAAAAAAATTAAGGCAACGTTTGTCATTTACATTTAGTTGTACGAAAATAACTAAAACTAGAATAAAATGTAATTAAAAAAACTAGACATTTAAAAAAATATATAATAAAAATTGACAAAAACACGAGATTCACTAAAACTTTGATGAAATTGAAAACTGAAAATATTAAAATAAAAATGGCTTCAGCATGAATAACACTGTTGAGTCTTTATATATTTTAAAAGTAATTGTATAAATAAATGAAAATCGAATTAGAGATGTTTATCTATCATCTATCTATATAGGTAGCTATATATATAATGTGTGTGTATTAGAATGTAATTAAATAATGATTCAATGTCATTTTATTATTAATTTAATGCTAAATATCACACTATTTTTATACAGTCTAAATGGGTCCTCATACATATTTTACAAAGGGATATTTGAGGGTCTTTGGTATTAAAAAGATTGAGAACCCTCAAAGTTGATCAGCTCAGCGTTTATTCCACAGCTGGAACGTTTGGCAGGTTTTGCGGGATTTTTAAAGGGACCAACTCGTTTCTTTGTGCAAATATCTGCTCCGTTTCGTGTCAGTGCCTGATATTACTGATGAACTTCTGTGTTGTGTTTCAGGGCTCTGACTGAGAAGACACACAGGCAATATTTTCGTTTCTGTATACGTTTGTCTTGTGTTTTTGCTGTAGTGTGCAGAAGCTATTAAAATGCTCTTTCTCTGATGATTTGCTGTGTTGGTTATTATGTATGTGCACACGATTTAGTGAACTAGGAGTCAGGCAGTGATGATAGGATTTGTTCAGGCCTATATGTATGGGAATGTTCCGAAATCACCTGATGTCTTGAGGTCACGACCACTAAAAATACGCCCTACGTTCGCCGTGTTATCATGATCACGTGAGCTACCAGCGTCACCGCTCACAGTATTGCTTTATTTCGCTTACTATACAGTAGGGACGTATTCGATTTCGGATGCAGCCAGGAAAAAACTGTGCAAGAGCATCTGTAGAAGAGACTAGCAATTGCCACAAGGCGGCGCTGTTTTACAAGAGCATTGATCTCAGCTGAAGAGACCGACACACTTCTGAGGTGTTTTTGTTGAAGCATTCCATCTTCTTCATCTCTCATCACGACATACTTTTATTCTCTTTCTCAATAGATCTTCTCAGCTGCTCTCAAGTGGGATTGATTAAGGACAGGACAAAGAAAAAGATGCCAGAAACACTGCATGATCATTACACCACAGCCACACAAACGGAAATGCACGCTCTATTTCCTTCCACTTCCTGTCTCTGGTCGCCTTCAGATATTGTGAGATCAAAGTAAATGTTTGCTTGTTCGTCTGACCTCTTAGTACTGACAAATTAAATGACTGGAAAGGCAAACTTCAGTCATGAGGAATTATTTACTCAGTGGTCACTCTAAAGGAGTTTAAAAAGCAAAAACACAATTTAATATGTGTGTCATTGGTGGCATACAGTTGTAACAAAGCCTTAGTAGACTGTTAGATTAGTTTAACATGTAGTTGCACAGTTACTTGTAGTCAGTGTTGACTATGTATTTAGTCATTTATAGACTTTTTTGCTGTTTCTCACATTTGAACGGTTGCTCAAAATTTTTAGTGGCATGTTTAGGTCAGTCGTTTCTCGTCATCAGTGTTAATCTTTATGTGAAATGTGATGCATCCTTCTCCAGAAATTAATGATAAAAATCACTAAAATCAGCCTAAAACGATAACAGAAGTAATTCACGAAGTTCTCGGAAAGTACACAGGAAGCCCTGTCCACCACACAGGAACTTGCATGTGTGAGCGTGTTCAGCAGTCACAGCAGGGTGGATTTATGTCTGTTTCTGAGTGTTTCAGCTCGTTTGTGTCATTGTGAAAGAGACGAAGAGAAAGATGTCTGGAACACGCGCACTCTGCTGCCATGTCAATTCTGCGACCCTCTCGTTCGCCATCTTATACCTGGTAAAACGTCTTCATACACACATATACACCCACATATAGATGGTGTTTATATAGTTGCAATTATAGTTTGTACTCTGGTGAGACGGCACAGCCATTTCGTTGTTGTTTGTCATTCGTTCAATGCACACAGTTAAAGGAGAAGTTTGCAGGCAGAGGAAGACGGTGCCGTTTTGAAGTCATCACTTCAACAGTAACATCTAAAGTGTTATCTTTCTTTTTTAACACTTTAGTCTGATAAAGCTGATATTTATTTAGCAATCAATAGATGAGATGAACTAACTACACGCAGTACCGAGAAACAATTTTACGTCACGATGGAGAAATCGATATTTCAAATTACTTTATGAATATTGAAACATTATATCACTGATGCAGACAGTTGGTGAGAAATTATTTGTTTATTAAAGAGGGAAGTTAATGCCGACGGTCAAATTTAATAGCTGAATACAGCGTTGATGCAAACCAGACCAGACGTCCAACAATCAAAAGTCTTAACATCTTGTCAGAAAGCTGGAGGAGCAGAAGAAGTGAAACTAACACAGGCCGAGGACAGTTATGTAGCTGAAGCATAGGATATGAAAGGTCAGACTGAACTGTGATGTGTTTTCCTGCTGTTAAGAATCGAGACTGATCCGGTGACATTAACCAGAATGTCAAAACTAACCACGCGAGATGTGGGTTTGACACCTCTTTGGAACAACAGGAATTGCAAATATCAAGTCTTATTAACGGGCAAAATATTATTGCAGGAAAATGAGCAACAAATTCTGAGAACATCGTTGGTTCTGCTGCACACGGCGGGCGTCCGGCATCTAACCACAAACCATCACTAAATATCTTGTCACAACAATTGAAGACGGCAAGCCTCAAACAGTTATATCTTGAATAAAAATAAGCATAAATTAGTGGGAAATACACAAAATGATGGGTTAGAAACAACCCAAGTTGGGTTGAAAATGGGCAAACCCAGCGGTTGGGTTAAATGTTTGCCCAACCTGCTGGGTAGTTTTATTAAACCCAACTATTGTTTAATAATTACTGTATGTCTGGCTTAAAATGAACCCAAAATATGTTGGAAATTAAAAATCTGAAATATAACGACTAGAGGCAACTATAATGATCAAAAGGTGAACATTTATTTATAAGTAATTGAATATTCATTAAACTATAATATATATACTATACTATAAATACTATAATTCAACTATAATAAATGTTCATTTCCAACATACTTTCATCTTAATCAAGCAATACAGTCATTTTTAAACAATGTTTGGGTTAAATAAAACTACCCAACAGGTTGGGTCAAACATTTAACCCAACCGCTGGGTTAAAACAACCCAATTACTGGGTTTGACCATTTTCAACCCAACTTGGGTTGTTTTTAATTCAGATTATTTTTATTTTTTTAGAGTGCAGCTGTTGGGTTGGTTTAACCCAGTTGGGTTGAAAGTATGTACTAGTAAGTATGTATGTCTGGCTTAAAATGAACCAAAAATAGTTTGGAAATTAAAAAATCGGACACATAATTACTAGAGGTAGCAATAATAACCAAAAGAAGAACATTTATTAAAAAGAAATGTAATGTTTAATTATTATTCATTAAACTTATTAATAAATGTTCATTTCCAACCTATCGAGTTCATCTTAAGCAAGCAATACAGTCATTTTTAAACAATAGTTGGGTTAAATAAAACTACCCAGCAGGTTGGGTCAAACATTTAACCCAACCGCTGGGTTAAAACAACCCAATTACTGGGTTTGTCCATTTTCAACCCAACTTGTGTTGTTTTTAATCCAGATTTTTTTTTTTTTTTTTTTTAAAGAGTGCAGCTGTTGGGTTGCTTTAACCCAGTTGGGTTGAAAGTATGTACTAGTAAGTATGTATGTCTGGCTTAAAATGAACCAAAAATAGTTTGGAAATTAAAAAATCGGACACATAATTACTAGAGGTAGCAATAATAATCAAAAGAAGAACATTTATTAAAAAGAAATGTAATGTTTAATTATTATTCATTAAACTTATTAATAAATGTTCATTTCCAACCTATTGAGTTCATCTTAAGCAAGCAATACAGTCATTTTTAAACAATAGTTGGGTTAAATAAAACTACCCAGCAGGTTGGGTCAAACATTTAACCCAACCGCTGGGTTAAAACAACCCAATTACTGGGTTTGTCCATTTTCAACCCAACTTGGGTTGTTTTTAATCCAGATTTTTTTTTTTTTTTTTTTAAAGAGTGCAGCTGTTGGGTTGCTTTAACCCAGTTGGGTTGAAAGTATGTACTAGCAAATATGTATGTCTGGCTTAAAATGAACCAAAAATAGTTTGGAAATTAAAAAATCGGACACATAATTACTAGAGGTAGCAATAATAATCAAAAGAAGAACATTTATTAAAAAGAAATGTAATGTTTAGTTATTATTCATTAAACTTATTAATAAATGTTCATTTCCAACCTATCGAGTTCATCTTAAGCAAGCAATACAGTCATTTTTAAACAATAGTTGGGTTAAATAAAACTACCCAGCAGGTTGGGCAAACATTTAACCCAACCGCTGGGTTTGTCCATATTCAACCCAACTTGGGTTGTTTTTAACCCTGCATTTTTTAATGTACTTGAATATATGCTGAAGATGAATGTATAGAGTAGGATTACATTGATGTATGAAATCAAAGACAATATTGATCAATCATAAGCCTTACATGATTAACGTGAAATATGAATAAAATGCATGAATATTGGACATTTTGGGTACACCAATAATCATGATCATCAGGTTCAGGAATAAATGCGCTTACAGGAAGCCCTCTGTCCATATTTAAACCTCTATAGGATATCTAGCTGAGGGAGGAGGTTGTGTCTCTGTTATGTAATTTACACTTTTACAGGTTTTTCTGAATGAACCGCTGTTCTTGTGTAACTTGTTCTGTTGGTGTTGGCTCTGAGGAGAGAGACCAAACACACCGGCTGCCAGAGTACACACAAACTGAGACACACGTTTTCCTTTATGAATTCATTCTGTCACATTCATTTCATCTGTACCCCCTCTGTGTGTCTGTGTGTGTGTGTGTGTCTAGATTGGTAACGTGCTGAAGCTGGTGTACATCTTTCTTATGGTTTCATGGGAGAAATTGGAATATGCTCTCCCCTTTCATGAATCAAAGGGTCCCAGAGGCCAGCGTGTCTGTAAGTTCACTTCACACAACTTCATTCAGTAACAGTTACAACAGTTACAGCTTATTTGTTACAGCGTAAGTACTGAGAAATATGAGCTACATGTTCTAACTATAGGGTTTGGTGCGTAATTGATAGTTTTTACTATAGTAACTACATGTAACAAGGACACTAAAATGAAGTGTTATCCATTTTTGTATTTAAGAATTTCTTATTATTGATCACATGATTATTATCACAAATGTAATGTTGTTATAAAACAGAAATATAAAATATTTTCTCTTTATTTTAAATATACATTTATTATATATTAATATATATATATATATCAAGTCTACATTACAGTTGAAACAGTTTTTGATTGGGAAGATTTTTTTTTAAAGTTTCTTATGCTCACCAAGGCTGCAATTATTTGGTCAAAAATACAGTAAAAAATTGTGAAATATTATTAGAATTAAAAAATTACTGTTTTCTATGTGAATATATTTTGAAATGTAATTTATTCCTGTGATCAAAGCTGCATTTTCAGCATCATTACTCCAGTCTTCAGTGTCACATGATCCTTCAGAAATCATTCTGATTTGATGCTTGAGAAACATTTATGATTATTATCAATACTGCTTCGTATTTATTCAATTTAGTGCATCCTTGCTGAATAAAAATATACATTTCTTTCCAAAATAAAAAAAAAAAATCGTACTGACCCCAAGCTATTGAACGGTAATCTTTTTCTTTATTTCAAGATTTATTTCAAAATGTCGATCTGTATCACAGATTGACATTTTGGCCATTGGATATTAGATATTTTCCAGTCTCATCAATAAAAACACCTATAATTTATCTGTACAAAACAGAATCTTTTCATGAAATCCTAAATGTAGCATCCTGACCAAACATTGTTCGGTATGAGACTTTGTCTGTGTTTATTAATCTTTTCATGCGACACAAAAACATTAAAATAATAATAATAGATAATACAGAAATAATAGACGATATTAAGCCATTAAATTTCTCTGTCTTTGTTTTTTCCAGTTGACATCAGCACTAACATTCTGATGCTGGTCGTGATGTCGATCTCTGCTGTGCTGGTTCTTTTCTCTCATCGCAAGGTACCGTTGGACATGTTTACTGCCGCTCACAGAAAAAGAACATAAATACATGGAAATGTGGTTCATGAGGGGAAAAAACACAGTGATGCATTACGAAATACATTTGAACGCATTCATACATGAGTAAATGCATATATATGATTTTTAATATTTTTTTTCTTTCCTTTTTTATTGAAAAATCCCATTAAATATTATATAAGGCAATTAGTAGTTACATATAAAGTTGAAGAAGCATGATGCATATACCATTTTAGGTCAAGATTCAATCTCAAATAATTGCTTTCTTACACACAGCAGCTTATGTTTCAATTTCACAATCATACTAATAAAATAGAATGATAAATCTCATTTCAACAGGAACCAAATGACTAAAACTACTATTGTTCAAAAGTTTGCTCACCAAGGGTGCAATTATTTAATCAAAAATACAGTAAAATCAGAAATATTGTGAAATATTATTACAATTTAAAATAACTGTTTGGTATTTGAATATGTCGTAAAACGTAATTTATATCCAGTGATCAATGCTGAATTTTCAGCATCATTACTCCAGTCTTCAGTGTCACATGATCCTTCAGAAATCATTCTAATATGATGATTTGCTACTTAAAGGATGAGTTCACTTCAGAAATAAAATTTACTCACCCCCATGTCATCCAAGATCTTTATGTCTTTCTTTCTTCAGTTGAAAAGGTTTTTGAGGAAAACATTCTCCATATAGTGGACTTCAATGGGGTTCAACGGGTTGAAGGTCCAAATGTCAGTTTCAGTGCAGCTTTAAAGGATCTACATGATCCCAGACGAGGAATAAGAGTGTAATCTAGAGAGAGTCATTTTCTTAATAAAAATGCGCATTACGTAATCACATTACGTAATTCATGCGTGACGTAGGTGGAAGTACCGTGGTATGTTGAAAATCTCCATCTCATTTTCTCCTCAAACTTCAAAATCATCCGACGTTGTTGTTTTAGCTTTTTTTTTTTTGTAAAGGCTGTTTGACTTTGAACGTTCGCTTTGTAAACACTTGCTCGGTACTTCCGCCTACGTCACGTGTGACCTTTCCAACGTGATTACGTAATGCGTGACGCATCGCAGAGCAGTGCAAGATGAGCATTTGTGGTTAAAAAGTATATACTTTTTTTTTTTTTTTTTTTTTTTTTTAATAAAATGGCCGATCGTTTCTCTAGATAAGACCCTTATTCTTCGTCTGGGATCATGTAGATCCTTTGAACCTCCACTGATACTGACATTTGGACCTTCAACCAGTTGAACCCCATTGACGTCCACTATATGGAGAAAAATCCTGGAATGTTTTCCTCAAAAACCTTCATTTCTTTTCAACAGAAGAAAGAAAGACATAAACATCTTGGATGACATGGGGGTGAGTAAATGATCAGGAAATTTTATTTCTGAAGTGAACTAATCCTTTTAAGGATATATATAAATAAGATGCTCCAATGAACAGCTTCTTCACTGTCACTTTGATTAATTTAACGCTTTCATGCTAAATAAAAGGATTAATTTCTTTCAAAAAATCTGAGTAGTACCCTTTTTGTGGCTTGTTTTTCTGTACAATAGGACGTTTTTTGAAGGAGATCGTGGTATTCATGACACTAAAGGTTGTCATATTACACTTTTTTCCTACAGCATTCACTTACTAAAATGTTTCCTTTAACCCAGAACATAAATATTCATGCCATTATCATCCTGCGATTATTGAGCTGTTTGAATGCACACCATATTCATTCCAGGAAATTGCTCATTCTCACTGAAGAGTTTACAAGAACAATAATAAATCTGTGCTACTGAAGACAAATATACAGACTAAATCTGTAATGAAACCATCTGTGCGGCGATACGTCGTGAATACGTCTTCTCAGGTTTTGTTTTATTGGATGTGTATGTATGCGAGTGTGCACAAGCAGTGGTTCAGTGTGTGTTCGATTTTAAACCCTGACACCAATATTTACCCAGCTTCCAGAAAGAGAGCTTGTCTCAATATTTATGAAGCTGGTGAAACACGGAATCCCAGCGCTCTCTCCAAACTACACATTTCAAACTCGATCAGTCTAGAACAGGGAACCAGTTTTTTTCCCTCTCAATCTCTTACTGTGTTGTATTTGCAATGTGAATGTGTGATCGAACATTTCTCTTTCTCTGCACAAGGGCCCGATGTTTGTGCTGCCGTTTGTGCTGATGATGTTCGTGGAGGCGAGTCTGAGCGTTCTCTCGCTGTTTGATGAAGCCTGGATTCTGCCAGGAACCCCCAAATACAGAGACGTCCTGCAGGCCGCTGTGAGAAATATATACTTCATGAAAACGGCATGCTTATTTAGATGAAATCGGCATTTCGGCATACTTTCGCCCAAATAATGTGTACTCGTGTGTCTGTGCCTAACAGAAGAGACAGAAAGGAGTCAGTATGTTGAATGAGGAGGACATTGGCCAGCTCACGGTGTGCTACAGTGTGATCTCTGTGCTCTACATACTGCTGCAGGTATAAGTCACGTGTGTGTGTGTGTGTGTGTGGTTCAGGTAAATCCTAGGTTATTATCCCTTGTGGGGACATGTTTTGGTCCCCATGAGGAAAACAACTTAAAATCAGGGCTGGGTGGGTCACTTTTAAAATGTATTTCACTATAGATGACAAAATACATGCTTTTGTAACGTATTTCGTTACATTACTCAAGTTTAGTAACTTCATCTAAATACTTTGGAATACTAATAAGTGTGAAACAAACACAAAAAAAGGTCATTGTGAGTTTTTATCTCACAATTCTGACTTTTTTCCCTCAGAATTGCGTGATGTAAAGTTGCAATATTGAGAAAAGTCAGAATTATGATAAACTCACAATAGTGAGAAAAGTTACAAATATGAGATATAAAATGAAAATATTGAGAAAAGTCAGAATTATGAGATACTAAATTCACAATTGCAAGAAAAAAAGTCAGTATTGCAAGTTTATATCTCCCAATTCTGACTTTATAACTTGCAATTGTGAGTTTAAATCTCGCAATTCTGAGAAAAAGAAGTCAGAATTGTGAAATGCAAACTCACAATTGTGAGGAGAAAAAACTAATAGTGAGAAAAAGTTGCAGTGACGAGTGAATTATAAAATGACTCACAAAACATGAAAACAGTGGAAAACATGAAACTGAACTCGTCTTTTTCAGACGGTCAGAGTCAGAGAATCACCAATCGCTGTTTAAATGACATTAAAACTCAAAGTAATCACTTTGGTAATCTAAAACACTTCTCAGATGGAACTGTAATCTGATTACCACCAGTTACTTGTATTTCGTTACTCCCCAACACTGATGATAATGATGTTTTTTGAAGATTGGTGGGGTTAGGATTAGGAGATAGAATATACAGTTTGTACAGTATAAAAATCATTGAAAACCCAACGTGTGTGTGTGTGTGTGTGTGTAACGAGGTTCAAAAGTCATATTTAAACTAAAAAATAAGTTTTAGGATTTTGAAATATGTTTATAGTCGTTTTCAGACCATCAAATATGAATATATTTTTCAGTTTTACTTTGAAGTTGTTCAAAATTTAGTCATTTAGTTAAATGCTGTTTAAGGTTGCATTTATTTGGTCAAAAATACAGTAAAATAGTAATATTGTGAAATATTATTGCAATTTAAAATAACTGTGAACACATTATAAAATGTCATTTGTTTCGGTGATCAAAGCTGAATCATTTCTTCAGTATCACATGATCCTCCTGAAATCATTCTAATATGATGATTTGCTGCTCAAGAAACATTTCTGATTATTATCAATGCTGCGCTTCATATTTTTGAGGAAATGTACTAAATTCTTTGATTAATAGAAAGTTCATTTATTTGAAATAAAAATCTTTTGCAACATTGTAAATGTCTCTTTTGATCAATTTAATGCATCCTTGCTGAATAAAAGCAACTTTTTTTCACAAAAAAACCCTAAACTTATTGAATGGTTGTGTATGCCGATAATATAATTGTATGCCGCTGTATACACATAAACACACATATATCATCATTCTAATAAAAACAAACTCATGCAAAAACATAAAGCTTTATTACAGTCTAAACCAAAGCTCGTGTTTCTTGTGAGGGGGGTTTGAGGTCTGAAGGCGATGTATAGAGCCAGTCATAACGTGTGTTCGGCCTCTCTAGCCGAGTGAGAAGGATTTAGGAAAAGGTAGAGGGAAATTAAACTGCCCTCTGGATGGTTTCTGCATAATTGTGTGTTCATTTATATGCTCAGAATAATTCTGTGCGTTTGGGCTTTTATTAGAATCCCTGTGTTTTCTGTGTAGGTGTATGTCCTTCAGGTGTCAATGAGGTGTTTCTACGCCCTGAAGGAAAAAAGGCTCTCTGCCATCCGTGTTGACACTGGAAATACTGTGACAGTAAGTGCATTTATACTAGAGATTGGTTTGGTGTCACAAGATATAGTGCTTGTAATGTTGTATAACATGTAATTGTATTTTGATTACATATACACACACACACACACACACACACACGTATATATATATATATATGTATGTATGTATATATACATATATATGTATACGTGTGTGTATGTGTGTGTGTATATATACACATATATATTATATACATTATATATACACACATATACATAATGTATATAATATATATGTATATAATATGTTTGTATATATATAATATACATTTTATATATACATTTATATATATAATATATAAAAATGTTTATTTTATATATATATATACACATATATATTATATACATATACATAATGTATATAATATATGTGTATATATGTATATAATATGTGTGTATACATTTTTATATATACATTTATATATATAAAAATGTATATTTTTTTATATATATATTATATACATATATACACACATATATTATATACATATATACACATACATATTATATACATATATACACATACATATTATATACATATATACACATATATATTATATACACATATATATTATATACACATATATATACACACATATATATTATATACACACATATATATTATATACATATATATACACACATACATATTATATACATATATACACATATATATTATATACACATATATACACACATATATATTATATACATATATATACACACATACATATTATATACATATATACACATATATTATATACACATATATACACACATATATATTATATACACACATATATATTATACACATATATATACACACATATATATTATATACACACATATATATTATATACATATATATACACACATACATATTATATACATATATACACATATATATTATATACACATATATACACACATATATATTATATACATATATACACATATATATTATATACACATATATACACACATATATATTATATACATATATATATGTTTATATGTATATAATATATACGTGTGTGTATAAAATATGTGTGTATATATGTGTATATAATGTATTGTATATTATGTATATAATATGTATGTGTATATATGTATACAATATATATGTGTGTATATATGTGTATATATATATATATGTATATAATATTTATATATAATATACATTTTTATTGTATGTGTGTATATATATATATATGTATATATATATATATCAGATTATTTATGGCAGTTCATCTGTGTTTTTCACTAACAGGTGAAGCTGCCTTCTTATGATGAAGCTCTCAAAACGAAAGCAGAAGACCTTCCCCCGAACTATCATGAGCCTTAAAATAAAATGAATACGTATTTCCGGCATGCTTTTATGACGCAAAACGAAAGCAAAAAACTCTTTTGGGTTAAACCACAATAAGCAGAAATATTCACACGCATGCTAATATGCTGAAGCAACACATAAACCGACATGCCTATGCTTACAAACTTGCTTTGGCACAATAAAGAGAATCAATTAATGATTTATGTGTTTCTGATTATTGTGTCCTGACTGGTTGGGGAAGCATGGAGAAGGGAGACAGGCGTTCAGTTTACACAGTAACTATGTGATGGTTTAAATACACAGCAAGAAAAAAAGTGTAGTATTTTTGTCTTGCTTTTCAGTAAAAAGACCTACAAATTCTTACATCAAAATACATTTGATATTAAGACATAATATAATCTTGTTTTCTAAAAAAATGAGTGCTTAAAACAAGAAAAAAAAATTCCGCCAATCAGAAAAATAGCCTCATTTTCCCTTTGAATTATTTTTTTTCTGACCTTTATACAAGCAAGATATTTTTTCTTGTCTAAAGCACAAACTCACTTAATTTTGATCAATTTTTCCAAGACTTAATATCTACAGTAATTCTGCTTCTCAAGTAAATGTATCTTGATTAAAGAATGTTTAGATATTTGTACTGGGAAAACAAGGCAGAAACACTAAGTATGATTATGAGATAACTAATGTTTTTGACCGTATTATAAAATATTATAATAATTTCTTGATATGTCACGAGAGTCAAACAAGCAAATCTGCACATCATGCAAAAGTTTTTTTTTTTAAGAATCACAGGAATACATAATAATGTAAAATATATTCAAATAAAAAACTGTTATTTTAAAATGTAAAAATATTTCACAATATTACTGTTTTTACTCTATTTTTTCTGCTCCATGTCATAGCAACCTCAAACTTCTGAACAGTAATGTGTTTATTACAATATTTATTAATATTAAAAATATTTTTAAATGTTTCTCTGTCATTTATACACTTTAGTTTCCACTTAATTTGGTAAATAGCAAACCATTTTTTAAAAGTGACTTTTTTTTTAAAGCGCAAGCTGTTTTCCAGCACTTTAGTATGCTGTACTGTTACAGATGGTGCAAGAAAAGGGAAACTTTAATGTTCTTGTCAAAGTTATTGGCGCACTTCAGGTAACGGAGGGCTTTTTTCCGGCAGGTTGGAGATGGATGGAAGCAGGAGGCCGAGAGAAACAGTATGTGTTCAGAAACCTTAATTGCTGTGTTATGCAATATATAAACAAACACACGCACCTCATTTACATAGACAAACAGGACTACCGGGGAATTATTTTCTGAGTGTTCCTTCTGGGTACTTCACAAGCCGCTTTAAAGGGTTTCTCACCCTCGCGTCGCTACAAACGACGCTCCATTTACTCTCTGGGGGAAAAAAAAAAAAACGAAACGTTCAGCAGAATGTTCGAGCTGAAATTGTGAAATGGATGATGGCCAGGGCAAAAAAAAACATAAAAGCTGTTGATAATTTGTGCTCTGGATTTCACGCCTTCTCAAACCATCTAATATCTGACTGAATTTTAAGTCATTGTTCACCAAAAATCTAGCTGTGGTCACTACTCATTTACATTTTGGACGCTGCTAAATATATACTTTCATGCTTATAGAGGTTTAGAAAGACATGACAGTTTCAGTAAATAATGAACAAATCATTTAAAGTTGACATTAAAAAAGCTGAAATTCTCTATTGTGATGTATAGCCAGGGCTGGGTGGGTTACTTTTAAAATGTATTTCACTACAGATTACAAAATACATGCTTTAAAAAGTCATTTGTAACGTATTTCGTTACATTACTCAAGTTTAGTAACTTAATGTAAATACTTTAGAATACTTTGGAATACTAATAAGTGTGGAACAAACACAAAAAAGGTCATTGTGAGTTTTTATCTCACAATTCTGACTTTTTCCCTCAGAATTGCGTTATATAAAGTTGTAATTGTGAGTTATAAAGTCAAAATTATGAGATTAAGTCAGTATTGCAAGTTTATATCTCCCAATTCTGACTTTATAACTTGTAATTGTGAGTTTAAATCTCGCAATTCTGAGGAAAAAGAAGTCAGAATTGTGAAATGCAAACTCACAATTGTGAGCGGAAAAAAAACAAATAGTGAGAAAAAGTTGCAGTGACGAGTGAATTATAAAATGACTCACAAAACATGAAAACAGTCGTGGATCATCAGGTCATGACAGGACAGTTCAGTTGATAGTTGAGCAGTTTTTTTTTTATAAATTCAGTCATTTTGTCTTGTTCAGGACAGAACTAAATAAAAATAACAGCATTTTTATGATCCTCTTAAAAGTATTAAAATATTGTTGAAACTTAAATTTCAGACGGTCAGAGTCAGAGAATCACCAATCGCTGTTTAAATGACATTAAAACTCAAAGTAATCACTTTGGTAATCTAAAACACTTTTCAGATGGAACTGTAATCTGATTACCACCCATTTCAAATAAAATACAGTTACTCAAATTTTTAATTTTAAAAACGTAACTAAGTTACTTGTATTTCGTTACTCCAGTGTATATCGTGTGAAACGGCTTCTCGAACAAGAATAAATGTGGGGCGGGGCTTGATTTTATCTGTGGGGAATCGATTGGATGTTTTCTATTGGTGGCTCTGATGTGAGTGACAGGTTGCCCCGCCCTCGTTATCAGAGAAGAAGTGTCACAGCAAGAGGGAGGGGAAGTTATTTTGATAAAAGTTTATGAGGGAATCAAAAAAAACACGTACACCGATAATAAATAATGCAATAAGAAATAACTATTTTGTATTTGTGGGTGAAAATTGAGCTTCCTCACATAGAAACGGCGTATCACACTCGATATCATCAACTTTTGTCTCCTGCTCACGTGCAATTCTCACATTTCCCAGCAGGCGTACTAGACACGGCGTGGCGCATATAGTAGAAAAACACAGACGTACACGTCCACAGTCAGAACAGGGCCGTCTGTGTTGGATCGGGCACGGAGGCTTCCCACATAATTCCTGTGCATAAATTCCTGCGTGTGTGAGATTAATTTGAGAGGAAAAGTGCCCAGAAAAGACAGATTCATCCTAATGTTTATTTGAGTTCAACCCTAAGTTAGAGACCCCTCCTAGGGCTCCAAATGAACTCGGTTTCCCTTATACAAACACATACACAGATCAAGGTGTGTTTGTCTTTCCTACACAAACTCTAGGTTTTTCGGAGCAGGTATCCCCCTCCTCCCAAAACGGCTCGCACACCTTGGGGGAGATGGATTTGAGGGCGGCGTCTCGGAGCGTAAGTGTGTATCTGTGAATATGTGTGTGTTGATAACCTGCACGTTTCTCTCTCTGTGAATCAGTCTGTCTCTGGTTGTCGAGCAGGTCGTCGGGACTCACGCCGCATTACAGTATGACGTTGCCGGGGTTTGTGATGCTGCTATGCATCCTGGGAGCTCAAGCCACCATGGATCTGAGAACTGCTGCTGCTATGGGTAAGAAAATAGCGTCATTAACAGATCCATCAATGCCATTCATTTATCACTGGATGCTGATGATCCCACCGGGATTAATGTTTTGCTGTTAAATGCTGTCATGAAGAGAGACTCGCAAAAAAAAAAAAAAAAAAAAGGGTTTCTTGCTCAGTATTTTGTATTCTTATATCAAGATGCATTTAGTTGAGAAGCAAAATGACTTCAGAAGTGAGTTTGAGTGCATATCTAAAAGAAGGAAAATACCTCTTTGACAGATATTTGATCTTGTTTCAACTTTTTAGTGCACACGACTTAATATCTAAAGTCATTTTGTTTCTCAAGGAAGTGCATCTTCATTTAAGAATGTTTGTACTAGAAAACAAGACAAAAATACTGACTAAGAAAATCACGTTTATACTAATCAGTCAGTCTACACTCTAAAAACAACCCAAGTTGGGTTGTCCAAATGGACAAATCCAACACTTGGGTTAAATGTTTTGATTGTTACTGTATTGCTTGCTTAAAATGAGCCCAAAGTGTGTTGAAAAATGAACATTTATTAATAAACGAATATTGCTCGTTCACCTCATTGTTGCCTCTAGTAATTTTGTGTGTGATTTTTAATTTACAACCTGTTTTGGGTTCATTTTAATCCAGCCATACAGTCAATTTTAAACCATAGTTGGGTTAAATATAACTGCTCAGCACATTGGGAAAACATTTAACCCAACCGCTGGGTTTGTCCATTTTCATCCCAGCATTTTTTACTATGTAGATGGTTCAGGTTAGTTCATCGCTGGTGGACCTGCATGCTAAATAACCAGAGAACCGGACAGAATAGCAAAAGAAAATGCCGGTCAATCAGCACAGTCTTTTTGGTGAACCTAGTTGAGCCAGAACCTTTCTGGTTTAAGCCAGTTAAGAAGCATCATCACGTCTGAAATATATTTAAAATCGTTGTATTTTTCCTATATTTTTGTTTGAGACAACGGTTCGGATGCTCAATGTTAAGCATTAATATGCACCTTGGATGCTTGTACTGTGAAGTGTAGAATTATATGCTCCTCCAGTGCTCAAGATCCTTTAGTATTTAATTATTAGTTGTATTTTCACAGGTCTAGGTGTTAAAAACTAAGAGAGAGACTTCAATCGAGTAGGTAATTAGGGTTATGTTTCCTGTCGTTGTACACAACGTGTATGTCCTCTAGGAAACTGTGTTTTTACGGTTTTAAATGTCACTACATTTGTACACAAAGAGGCCCTGTGCTGTGTGCGTGTGTGTGCGTAAATCTGCGCGAGCATGCATACCTGAGGCTGAATGTATAATCAATGGGAGTTATTATGAGAACGGCCAACACTGTACATTTATTGAGCTACATGCAGACTGTCGGGCTTTTCACTCCGTTTCTTTCACACATCCCCATTTGTAAATCACCGTTCAAAATTGTGGTTTTGTTTTAAAGAATTTAATGCTCTTATTCAGCGAGGGGGCATCCAATTGATCAAAAGTGGCAGTAAAGAGATTTATAACGTAAAGATTTCTATTTCAGATAAATGCTGTAGAAATGTGTCACGGATTCCACATGAATATGAAGCAGCACAACTTTTTTCAACATTGATAATAAGCCGAAATGTTTCTTGAGCATGTTAGAATGAGTAATGATGCTGAAAATTCACTCTCTCCTCAAAGCACAGCATAGAAGTTTCTGATAAAAAGAAGAATCAAGAGTCCCGAAAACGTGTTATGAAAGTAATTTGAGGAAGATAAAAACTAATGGTTTTAATGATTACCTTCTATTACATTTTACTCAATTCCTACTTTATGGTTTAATAATCACAAATAATTCGAATAATATACACATGATTTTAAATGTCTAGACTGTAGTGATTAAATTGGGCAACTGTCAGGATGGCATGTGTTTAATGTGTTTCATTTAAGACATTCTCCTTATATTGAACATTTTGTAATATCAGTCTCTGGTGTCTCCAGAATGTGTCTGAAGTTTCAGCTCAAAATCCCCCACAGATCAATTATTATAGTTTGTCGAATTTGCCACTATTTGGGCGTGAGCAAAAACACGGTTTTGTGTGTGTCCCTTTAAATGCAAATGAGCTGCTGCTCCCACCCCCTTTCCAGAAGAGGGCGGAGCTTTAACAGCTCAACAACAACAAAGCTGGAGAATCTCATGCAGACAAAATGAGGAAAGTGTTCAAACTGATGGAGAGACTCAGGAAGAAGTTCCAACTTTTAGTCGTTTCTGAACGGTTAGTGGATAAATTGATGTCGTCGCTGTGGAGTTGATCAACTCATCACTAGCATGTGTCGTCATGTTAATCAAATCCAGCGTTGAATTGACCCTCGTTTGTGAAGCGGTCCGGCGTAAAATGACGGTGTGACGAGCAGGGCGGGCGAGAGCCGTGAGGGAACGGCACGAGGCCGGTGTGTCGCGCAGCTGACGCTCATTATCACTCGCGTCGCCCTGCTCGTCACAGACGGCATCAACAACACTCTACAACAACAACTCTTCCTCTTCTCTAAAGCAGCCCAACATGGCCCCGCCCCCTTTGCTGCATGTTCTTGGGGCGGGGTTTTAGGGTTAGTGATGTCACCATCCTTGGAAGAAGCTCGTTGTAGTCCCTACCTGCTGTTTGTTGTAGTACAAATTTTCTGTAAAAGAAAATATTGTATGTTGTTTATCTCATCTTAAATGCGTCTTTGAATTCCTAGAATTCTATATAAAAACCCATGGAGCCTCTTTTGCAATCATCAATAAATAGCAAAATGTCATTAGAGTATATGGTTTTTCTAAAAATAAATGTCTGACACATATTTACATCCTCTCTCTGTTCTTTCACTCTGTCCAGCTGCAGGCTTGTGTAACACCAAGCCCACCGATGTAGTGTTCATCATCGACAGCTCTCGAAGCGTCCGCCCCTCTGAGTTTGAGCAGGTCAAAGTCTTCCTGACCAAAGTGATCGACGGCTTGAACGTCGGACCTGATGCTACTCGTGTGGGCGTCGTGAACTACGCCAGTCGGGTGAAGAACGAGGTCTCTCTGAGGTCCCACAAAACCAAAGCCGCGCTTGTCAAGGCCGTGTCCAAGATCGAGCCACTGTCCACCGGCACCATGACAGGCCTCGCCATCCAGTTCGCCATGAACGTGGCCTTCAGTGAAGCCGAGGGAGCGCGCAAATCCCCCGATATCAGCAAGGTCAGAGTCCTACGCTCTTAGAAATATTGGGGTTCCATGAAGAACCTTTGACTTCAAATGAACAAAATGTACTTTATATTTGTAAAAAAAAAGGTTCTTTAGATTTTTAAAAGACTATAAAACTAAGAAAAAATGTTTATTTTAAGGGTGCTTTCACACTAGGTACGCACTCGTGTTCGATTGACGTCATGTTCGGCTCGGCTGATATGAATGTAGCCGTACTAAATCATGGAAGTGAACTGCTATTGATGCCGTACGATTCAATAAAACTGGGCTCTTTGGATCCTTAGTCCATTTAGGTACATAATAATACACAAGGTACATAATAAAAAGTTTAAACCATCTATAAAATCACATCTTAGGAAGATACACCAACATTTGAACCGCCTTATTTTTACATATGTTTCGGTGAAACCCAATTCTTACACTTAAACGTGTAATCTGTCATTTTCACTGGCACGCAATGAATCTTGGGATAGGCTAGGCTGTGAACTCCACTCATATCCTTTGAATTGGGACAGCCTTTGTCGCGGCACTGTGGCTCGTTCGGATCACAAATAGACGCGGGAGACATACCCATTTACACCTCTTTTCTTCCACTTACAATCACTTCAATGGGCGAGTAAATGTATGGGCATTTTCAGATCTTTCGATCTAATGGACAAAATAAACTTGCGCAATTCACATATGAGGAGAAGAAAAACACACGGAGAAGACTGGAAAAACACGCGCTTTCGTTTCTGCTCTGAGAGCCGCAAGCCTGGCTGAACGCTGTGAGTGTGTGTTAGAAATCAGGAATGGTGAGAGAACATTACGCTTGGTCTTCAAACTAAGCTTGGGTCTTCAGTCGACAAAGTTTAAATCCCATCTACATAAGTCGGTAGGTGTAGAGTAGGTGGTCTTTTGGGGCTGTTCCAAAGCATTTGACAACAAGAGCGTTTAGACTCCGAAAGCAATTCGGTCAAATGCATTTTCGACTGCCTCTGGAAGTGGTCGAAAGTAGACAAGTTCAAAATGTTTAACACCCCATTTACACCTGTATTTAGCGTCGTCCACTTGCGATTTGATCGACCAAACTGCATTGATGCATTCGGTCTTCAAAAGCAGCCTTTGAAGGATGCAGCCTCTTTGATTGCTGGAGGAAGCAATCAAACTGTTTCGGACCAAGTGTGAAAGCACCCTATAGGTTCTTTGGGGAACCAAAATGGTTCTTCCATGCATGGCATCGCTGTGAAAAGTGTTGCAATGGGAAAAAACCCCATATTGGCATTATTAACAGCATTAAGCCTCTTCTTTGGCAACATGCATCTTGCGTTACGTAATCCGCGATGGATAAATTAGGCCCAGGCGAACATCTGAATCTACTATTATGTAAGAATATCCCCAGTTTTAGATCTTTTTATTAAAAAATGTCACTAATAACATTTGCAGGTGGCGATTATTGTGACTGACGGCAGACCGCAGGACAACATCCGTGACATTGCGGCAAGGGCGCGCGAGGCCGGCATCGAGATATTCGCCATCGGAGTGGGCCGCGTGGACATGACCACGCTCAGGCAAATGGCCAGCGAGCCTCTGGAGGATCACGTGGACTACGTGGAGAGCTACAGCCTCATTGAGAAGCTCACCAAAAAGTTCCAGGAGGCCTTCTGTGGTAAGTGAGAGGACGAAGGGGAAGGGAATAGAGGTCTCGGGACTATCCACACCATGGCCAGCGATATTAAAGGTGTATATACGAGGGCATGTTGTCATTAATCTCACATTCAGACGTAGATCTCCACCCTGTGCTTGATGCTCCACTGCACTCGGTTCTCCGGGGGAGGAAGTAAAAGCATGTGTATAATCGCTGATGTGATCGTAGTCGCTGCAGTGCAGTGGTTCTCAGCTTGGTGATACATTGGAAAATAATAGTATTTTTGTCTTGTTTTCCTGTACAAATGTCTAAACATTCTTAAATAAAGATATATTTACTTGAGAGGCAAGATGACAGAAGATATTAAAGGGTTAGCTGACCCCAAAATAAAAATTCTGTCATTAATTCCTCACCCTCGTGTCGTTTCAAAGACCTTCGTTCATCTTTGGAACACAAAGGAAGATATTTTTGATGAAATCCGACATAGACAATAAAACCACAAGGTTCAGAGCAGTAATAAAGACATCGTTAAAATAGCTCACTGCACTGGAGTGGTTCAACCTCAATGTTATGAAGCTATTAGTTGTTTGATAATGTAGTCAAGCAAAAGACTAATCATATTAATTCCTGTTAGGGGTCGCATTGTGCAGCGTTTACCTCAGTAAGCTGACCGACTGGATCCCTGCGCTGGAGCGAGCGAGTGGAGGCGGGGCTAATTTGCATATTCATTGATCCGCGTATACTAAATAAGGCAAGGGTGTAGAGTTCCATTCAAGCTATTTTAAGACATGAAGAATTATGTCATTTTGGTGATCAAAGATTTTTTTTAAGGGATAAAATTTTTGACCACAGGGAGACTTTAAGTCTCAAGTAAATTTAAGTGGATTTAAGCATTTTTAGATATTCGTAATGTAAAACAAGACATTTTTTTGCACTGTATGTGACAATTGAGACCGTTTTGAACTTTAAAAGGTTGAGAACCAATGCAGTAGATAGTCTGCATCAGAGCAACAGTCACCTGAGACAAACAACATTGAGAGAAACGGCAAAACCTTTATTTTCGGCTGACCTCAAGTGCCTGGGTCTCTGACGTATTTCTGTGTGTTTTAAAGATTTGCTGTTCGTTTTTGAGTGCAGCGGATTGTTAAAACGCATTGAGTTCCCACTTTCACATAGAATAATTCTCTCCTCGCTAACCCTTCCTTCCCCCACCCGGTGTGTGTGTGTGTGTGTGTTACATTCATGGTAGCGGTTGTGTCGGACCTATGCGCGACAGGCGATCATGACTGTGAGCACATTTGCATCAGCACACCCGGATCTTTCAAGTGCACCTGCAGAGACGGCCATACACTCATGAGCGACGGCCGATCGTGCAGCGGTGAGTATGTGGGAATGTTGGGTAAATGTCAAAGACATGAGCAAAAGACTTCATGTACATGTGCAGTTTTTGATGTATATTAAATCCCTGCTTTAAAGAAGAATCAGAATCTTATTGGTCAAGAGACTTTTTATTTTTAATAACCTACTAACCTACACACATCGACTCTAAGCAAAATGGACAAATCATGTGACTAAATGGCCCATTTATAATTTGACATCAGTTACCACAGTGGTTTTAAAGAATTCGTTCACTTCAGAATGAACTCACCCCCCCCATGTCGTTCAAGATGTTTATGTTTTTCTTTCTTCAGTTGAAAAGAAATTAAGGTTTCGGAGGAAAACGTTCCAGGGTTTTTCTCTGTATAGTGGACTTCAATGGGGTTCAACGGGTTGCAGTTTCAGTGCAGCTTCATGCAAGCGTTCTACACGATCCCAGACGAGGAATAAGGATGAAACGATCAGTCTTTTTCTAAAAATAAAAAATTATATACGTTTTAAATGCTCGTCTTGCACTAGTTCTCTTCTTCTTCTTCTTGTAGAATTCCGGCAGCGTAGACGCTGCTAAGTGCATTAATGCATTAATCAACAAAATCAAATCAAAGTTTGAATTCATTCTTATATATTTGGACTAGCATATTGCATATGACAATTTAGTTCAACCTTCGACCTGCGGAGGTTAGTAATGCACGTCTACACTGCTGGAATTATACAAGAAGAAGAAGAAGAAGAGAGCTAATGCAAGATGAGTATTTGTGGTTACAAAGTATATCATTTTTTATTTTTAAAAAATGACTGATCGTTTCACCCTTATTCCTCGTCTGGGATAGAGTAGAACGCTACACAGAAACTCCAATTTAGACCTTCCACCCATTGAACCCCATTGAAGTCCACTATACAGAGAAAAACCCTGGAATGTTTTCCTCAGAAACCTTCATTTCTTTTCGACGGACGAAAGAAAGACATGAACATCTCGGATGACATGGGGGGTGAGTAAATGATCATGAGATTTTAATTCAGAAGTGAAAAATTCCTTTAAGCTTGTTGATGCCAGGGACCCTCAACTATGTCCACATCCTTGTCCTACAGTTTAAAGGCGTCAATATATTTACATATAGACCCAATTATTATAAAACAAGAAATGCTAAAAATCTTCATATCTCTTTGGAAAAAGGGATATTTAAACTCGTTAAGAAACATATATGGCCAAGGCATATATTTAATTATTTTTACATTTTCTTAATCATCGAGACCCATTTATTATGTGTGAGAAACGAAATTATAAAAATATTATTATAAAAAAATTATCCAAAATACATAATTGTCACTATACTGAATTCTGATTTTGGAAATATTATCTGGAAAATATTTACTTTGTTAAAAAATTGATATTTTTAACGCACTAGAATAATGTTAGATGTATAAACATTAAAGACAATCATTTATGTTTTAAACATTGTTTTCTTCTATGCAGATTCATTTCTGACTGTTGAAATCTCCAGCCATCGATAGAATAATCACAATTAATCTCATGCGTTCTCTCTTTAGAAAACAGAAACTAATCAGTAATTGTATTAAATGTTATATAATATCTTAAGGTTACATATTAACTTTGAGTGTCCTAAATTACTTTTGTAAAAAAAAAATATTTGTTCATTTTTGGTGGTCCCCCTTGCGGCCCCTTGGGTCCCCAGTTTAGAAAGCCCATTAAACATGAAAGACTTTACCTCTCTTATCTCAGCTTGCAGTAACGCAGCCACAGATGTGGTCTTCTTGATCGACGGCTCCAAGAGCGTCAGACCAGAAAACTTCGAGCTGGTCAAGAAATGGATCAACCTGATCATCGACAAACTGGACGTGTCAGAAACCAACGCCCATGTGGGACTGGTGCAGTATTCCAGCACCGTAAGGCAGGAGTTCCCTCTGGGACGCCACAACAACAAAAAGGCCCTGAAAGACGCGGTGAAAAAGATGGACTATATGGAGAGGGGAACCATGACTGGTCAGGCCATCAATTTCCTGGTGGACAACAGCTTCGCTCCTAACCAGGGCGCCAGACCTGGAGTGGCAAAGGTCGGCATTGTCTTCACTGACGGCAGGTCGCAAGACTACATTGGAGACGCTGCCAGGAAAGCCAAGGAGAACGGTTAGGGCAAAAAAAGCCCACACACATACAGATAAACAATGCAAAGTGCAAAGTGTACGAGTGTTTTTACAGCACTGTGTGTGTGCTTTAGGCTTTAAGATGTATGCCGTAGGCGTCGGCAATGCCGTTGAGGACGAGCTGAGGGAGATCGCATCCGAACCTGCCGTTGACCATTACTTCTACACAGCTGACTTCAAAACCATGAACCAAATTGCCAAGAAGCTGCAAATCAATGTTTGCCAAGGTAAGTAAAACCATAAAAAATAGCACTGAAAGTTGCATTTCATCAACTGAATCTGGTTTTTGCTGTGCTGTTTCTTACAGAGGAAGATCCCTGTGAATGTAATTCCATTGTCAAGTTCCAGAAAAAGGTGGAGGAGGCACTACAGGCGTTAACAAAGAAATATATCCTTTCCTAAACAGAGTTTTCAAGTTCAGAGTACAAGTGATCGTTCACAAAGACCCGCCCCCTTTAGTTACTGTCGCTATGTCCGACAAGCCATGCGCTCTCACGCCACACATCATGTTCACACGCAGTGAAAAATACAAGAGGACATGGACGACAAATTTTTTAACGAGGTTTAAGCAATGAATAGCATATAGTGTGTCTTTAATGTGTCGTGACAGATCGCTGTAGCTCCTCGTGAAAGCGATCATCTCTTCATACTAGTTCATTTATAGCATCAAATAAACATGAATGAACATCAGAAGGAATGTTGTTTCAAGCGCAGAAAGACGTGAGGACACACAATCATTCAAGTTCAAGTTCACCAACGTTAATCTACTAACTCTGACCGCTTTGTCGGACAAAATGGCGGATTATGATTGGTCAGATCGCCTGTCAATCAAACTGTTTGCGAAGGGTCAGTTCCACATCAGCCATGCTGAAAAAATACACTACACAAATTCCTGTAATGCACAATATTCAACATCGACTTTTGAATGCTGTTGCATTAGCTGTGTGAAGCCCTACACATGACATGCAGAAAAAAATAGTTAGCTAAATCGTGAGCCCGATTTCCCAAATTGAGGGAACGAAACAGTAAATCGAGGGAACGAAATAATAAAACATACGCACGTTTTCACAAATTGAGGGAACGAAACAGTAAATCGAGGGAACAAAATAGAAAATCATACGCACAATTTCGCAAACTGAGGAAACAAAATAGCAAATCGAGGGAAAACAATAGTAAATTGTGCATGTGATTTAGCGAATCGAGGGAACGAAATTGTAAATCATTCGCATGATTTTTTTTCCTGTGGTTTCTGTGAATGTGCGAAACTTCTGATTTATCAGCCGCAACAAGAATACCAAAACTCTTTGAGCAAAAAAACCAGCATGTTTATAACTAAGACAATACATTAAAATAATAGTCTAAGAAAAACCAGCTGGACGAGCCGTTTTCTACAGCTAAAAATAAAAGGACACGACACTGGAAGTCGGACACATTAACAAACTCTTCCCTGAAAAATAAGGTGGTTTTGAGGTCAGATTTGCCTTTAAAAGGCCGTAATAATTAGGGCTTTGCCTATAAATTTAGGGATGCACAATATAATGGAACCATATCGGTTAATGGCCAATATTGGATATATTTCCACCTATATTGATCATTTAATAATGCATGCTCATTTTCACCCATTTGTACTTTTTGATTATCTTTGTCATCATATTGTCTCAATACTACAGTTACTGTAGTAAAAGAAATGTGTGCAAGTGTAAATGCATAAAGCATCGGAAATGTGTAGAGCTGGTACTAAAGCATCATTTCCTTGACAAAAGCATCACTGGACGCTGTGACGAAAAGGATCGCTGCTCTAGAGAACAAGATTGTTTGAGAAGGAGCCAACCTCTAATTCTTACACCACCATCCCTCTCGTTTCTTGTGAAAACAAATGCCTCCTGTGACCTCTGACCCCCCTAATGCTTACGATCCACTCCATTTCTTTCTACTTCTCTGCCTTCATCACTATCGTCCACGGGGATGGAGCACTGATGGTTTACCTGATCACGCTTGCTCTGAATTATGGTCACCATAAAAGCGGAAGGTGTCAGTTTTCAAACAACCATCCCCCCCCCCCCCCCCCCCCAAACAAAACCCTGTATGCTTCAGTAAAAAAAATCTACGATCTTCACATACAACAAGGACAATAAAGTCTTCCCTGTGGGGAGGTGGTGCGTCTATTAAATCCAGCTTCATTCTGTCTTTGCTTTTCTTCATTCTCACACATTCTGCCCCGAAAGTAATATTTTCTAAGGAGTATATATAATGGTAATTTAATATAAGTTTTGACTTGAAATAAATGTGTGAATGCTTGATTATTTTCTCAAATAAAACACTCCATGAAGCACACACATACGCAGACACACACACACACACACACACACACACGTAACAAACGTTCACTGACTCGGCATGGGCTAAACACGCTGCTCGTGATGATACAATAAATCCCATTTTGTGTCTGTGTCTTTGTTTGGTGTCTCCTTGATTTGTATGTGTCGAACCGGTTTGATTCAACTTCAATGCAAGGTTACATAAGAGAAAATGTTCAGCGTAATTATTAGGAGTCCTGGGTACAGAGGGATGTAAAGTGCAAGCGTAAGGGACATGTATAACAGCTGTGGTTATATAACATCAGAGTTGAAGTGAATGAGGCGTTCTCTCACTAACTACAGAGCCTTCATTATCTGCTTTTTTGCAGAAGCCAATGTTAATGTTGGGTACAACACTGTATTTAATGAATGTAATCCGGACGTACATGTCATTGTCATGTGACCGACCAGAGTCATTTGCATCCCTGCCATTCATAAACTTCTCCCATGGCCTTGTGGGATAGTAAATTGTCCATCGGATGTGCACTTAATAAGTCACCCGTGGACATTTTGCCTACCGTTTTATGAATACGGTGAATTCTTTTCACATTCTGTTTTTTGAACATTCTGTTCTTTACACCCGGGTGAAACAGATTATCGAAAAATGTAGACAGGGAACTTGTTTTTGTTGTTGACTGGATGAAGCCAGATCTGAATAAAATCTTGCAGTCGATTGTGGATGACAGGGGTTTAAGTGGACTAAATTACTGGAGAAGTCACCAGTCGCTTTACCAGAAGGCAGAGTTTTGACATTCTGATAAAAAAAATTGTTTAAGAAAAAAAAAAAAGTGGCGTATGCATGGTTGAACTGGGAGCCAGATGCATAAACGTTGCCACCGTGAACGGGACAGTTCGTTCAAAAATGAAAATCATTTACTCACCCTCAAGTTGTTCCAAAACTGCATAAATGTCTTTCTTCTGATGAACACGAAAGATATTTTGAATAATGTCAGTAAGCAAACAGTTGATGGGCCCATGCACTTTCAAATTATTCTTTTTACAAGTCAGTTGGCGCCATAAACTGTTTGGTTACCCATATTCTCCAAAATATCCTCTTTCTTTTTTGAGCAAAGCGGACAGAGCAGGTTTCTTTTGACATGAAAGATTCACATTTAAAATATTGTAATTTTTTAAAGAAGTTTAAACAATAAATAGCGTGTCGTGTCTCTTTAATGTCTCGTGAAGCGATCATCTCTTCATACTAGTTCATTTATAACATCAGATAAACATGAAGAAGGAATGTTGTTTCAAAGACAATTTTTCAAGTTCAAGTTCATCAACGTTAATCTACTAACTCCCCTGACTGTGTTGTCGGACAAAATTCGGGGGTTATGATTGGTCAGATCGCCTGTCAATCAAACTGCCGGCACAATTTTTGGGTGACCTGTCCCTTTAAGACTTCTACCTTAAAAACTAGTTTGACCAAATAGCGGTTAAACCATTTTTATTTCATTGCAATTAGACCACTATTTTATGTAAAAAGTTTAAAAAAAAAAAGATGACTTCAACCTGCCAGATAAGACTATTAATATAGAAAATAAAGTGAATTTTCAATTCACAGTGACTGTAAGGTGACCTCATACATGGTTTTCTGATTGCCCAAGAAGATCTAGTTTATTATTTGAAAGCTGTCAAATAAATACTTCTTTCTAACCTGTTACTGAGGGGAGGGGACATGCTCTTTCTCAAAACGATTCAGGAAAAAGACATTTCCATATGTCCCCTTCCATGGCATCCGTTCTGAAAAGACTTTTACCGAACCCTACCCGGTTACAGCTGGAGCCGGGAGCTCTGATCTCCGTTACCGGCGGGTTGCGTCATGCTGCGCCGGAGAGGTGATGCAAGAGTCCGGCGCTGTGAGTTCACGCACGCCACGCCTCCTCACGGTGCTGTTTCCTGCTTCCACAAATTAACTCCTACAGGCGCAATGAAGTCATAGAGCACAAACCCTCCGAGCTCTTCATCATCATCATCACTCTGCTAAACCTGTGACTTCTGAACACCTAAATTCGCCCGATGAAGGTGAGCTGATTTAAGACTCGGTGTAACCGAGTCTTTCTGGTGTTTGTGTCAGCGTCCAGTCATGTCTGCTTTAAACGGCTCACTTTTAAAGTTTGTAGTCGATGCTCTATCAGTTACAGTGTTCGTTAAACTCCTTTTGTGAGTCGGTTAAGGTCCATTTTCGTGACGCAGTTGTTCGTTTGAGTGAATATGTGAAACCTGTTCGCCGAGCGGATCCAAATGATTTATTTATGGATCGCACTGAATCGACTCACTGAACCCAGAAACGTTTCCCCAAACGATGAGTTCCAATTTTTTTTTTAAGACTTGATTGTGTGATAGTTCAATCAATAAGAAACCTAGTTGATTTAACCGCACGATGAATCGTTTTTAAATGTGTGCTTTGAAATTGACTGTTCGAATGAACCGATTTGCTCAAATGATTCGCACCTATTTAGTGGTCGTTAGTAAGCAGTTTGTCAGCCTATACTGGAATGACAGCTATGTATGATTCATTTCTCTCTGATTAAAAAAAGGCTTATATTTTCTCATAAAATTTATATTTGAACTAGAGCATCTCTCTCTTTCTTTTTCTCCTCAGGAGGAAGCAGGAGTTGACGTACCCCAGGCGTTGCCCTCGGGGCCCAGTGCCTTTATCCCAATTGAAGAGGTGCATTTTTTTTTTTTTTAACATCTTTACCTCCAACAAATTCTGATGGGTTTCTTTAGATCAGGGCTTTGTGAGGGGGATTGCACGTTTTCGAAAAGCTAATGATTAATTAAATCCATATAAAAAAAATTTAAATCAGAATCAAAAGACACTAAAAAAATTTTAAAAAAAAAAGAAATATTTTATTTGTTTCTCTGCATGTCATGTGTCTGACATGGAAAAAGAAACATGAACATGCAAATGTGTTGGTAAATTATTGAAATAAAGCGTAACCTCAGGGGAAAGGAGCTTTGACCTAAAATATTTGCCGTAGAGTAGCGATTTATGAAAGACACTTTTCGTCTGTGTGGCGAAGGTGAATGACCATTTTGAACATGAGCGAAATCTTCATGGGGAATTTTGCTTTTTGCATCTCCCTTTTGCGCACGTGAAATTTCTGTGAAGTGATGATAGATCTAGTATTGTTGTCAATGTTCACTGAATATCTGTATGTGTCAGTTTATGGAAGAAGGGGCCGCACAGGAAGTGATGCCAGAGGCTCTGTTGTCAGAGGGACGTGTCGATCATATCATCATGATGATGGGGCTACATCCCACCTACTTGACCTGTTTCCTGCGCACCCAGCATGCTTTGCTCCAGCTGGATGGTCCTCTGCCTTTGTCATGGAGACATTTTATAATCATCTTGGTGAGGGAGGAGGTTTATATTGTCGTTTGGTGCCTTTTCAAAAGTTTTAAATGTGCACAAATGAGTATGTTTATAAAATACACATGCAAAGTTCTGTCCTTAAAGGGATGTAACCCTTTAACTCTCTAATCTGTCTTGTCCATTACCGTGCCAAACACTCTTAAGAGTTGAGTCGTGACCGAACGGCGACGTTCTCTGTCTTTGCAGGCGTCTGCACGTCACCAGTGCTCGTATTTAGTGCAGCACCACAGCTCTGCTTTTCTACTGGCTGGTGGAGACGAGTCCTGGCTTAGAGGATTTGACTGTGCACCACCTAAAATACAGCACCTGCAGACTCTCAACAAACTGCTCGCACACAGACCCTGGATCATCACGCAGGAACATATACAGGTAAAACGCATAGATCATCAGTGTTGGGAAGCTACTGTGAAACCCACGACTTTGTGGAGGAAAATGGGGGATATGTTAATGAAATTGCTAGTAATTTCATCACTGTAATAAGATAAAATATTGTGTTTCTTGTGAACGTGTCAGATCTGCTGCGGCTCGTGAACCCATCATCTCTTCATACTAGTTCACTTACAGCCTCAAATAAACACGAATGAACATCAGAAGGAATGTTGTTTCAAGCGCGGCAAGACAATTTTTCAAGTTCAAGTTCACCAACGTTAATCTACTAACTCCTGTGACTGCTTTGACGGACAAAATGGTGGATTCAGGGTTATGATTGGTCAGGTCGCCTGTCAATCAAACTGCCAGGAAAGGGTCAAACTGTTGTAATTACAACCGTTTTGAAAACTGCGCTAATGAGGGAGAGAAAGGGAAGGGGAGGAAAAACCACTTGCAGAGACTTTTGCCTCCGTTGGTAAAAAGAAAATTCTACCCAATCACTGTTGAGTATTTGACTTTCAGCAGTTAGTGTTGAGAAAAATTACAACCGATCATCGTAGAGACGTAATTTACGTGATAATAGTTTGATGAGTGAAGAATATTTTTAGCGCCTTGAAATTTCACAAGATGTAATATCCATCTCTGGTGTCTCCAGAATGTGTCTGAAGTTTCAGCTCAAAATCCCCCACAGATCATTTATTATAGTTTGTCAAATTTGCCTCTATTTGGGCGTGAGCAAAAACACGCCATTTTTGTGTGTGTGTGTGTCCCTTTAAATACAAATGAGCTGCTGCTCCCGCCCCCTTTCCAGAAGAGGGCGGAGCTTTAACCGCTCAACAACAACAAAGCTGGAGAATCTCACGCAGACAAAATGAGGAAAGTGTTCAAACTGATGGAGAGACTCCGAAGAAGTTCCAACTTTTAGACGTTTCTGAACGGTTAGTGGATAAATTGATGTCGTCGCTGTGGAGTTGATCAACTCGTCACTAGCATGTGTCGTCACGTTCGTCTTTTTTCCTTGAATCGACCCTCGTTTGTGAAGCGGTCTGGCGTAAAATGACGGAATCGTCAACAACACTCGACTTCCTCTTCTCTAAAGCAGCTCAACATGGCCCCGCCCCCTTTGCTGCATGTTCTCTGGGGCGGAGTTTATGTAAATTTGGGGTTTGTGATGTCACCAACCCAGGAAGAACCTTGTTGAGGTCCTTAAACAGTCATAATTAAAATATAAAACATTATCCTCATATTTCATTGAACATGTTGGGTCATTAAAACCAAATAAGCCCTCCGGACATCACTTCTGTCCACTATTACAGTCATTATTTTGATGAACCTCTTCTATATTCACAGGAGTTAGTTTGTCCGGGTGCAGAGGCTCGATGGTCCCTGGCTGAACTGATTCAGGCGGTGGTTTTGATGACTCACGCCCACTCTCTGGCTTCGTTTGTTTGGGGTTGTGGCGTTCTCCCAGAGCCTGAGCCGTCAGGAGATCCGTCGCCCCAATCGTGTTCGCCCACAGAGTCCTGTGGTTCAGCTCGAGACACGGCCAGAAATCATCAAGAGGTATTGAAATCATGACTGACCTATCACAAGTTTAAGATTAGATTTGTTTCTTCAGGTCAGTCTCTTTAGTGTGTGTGTGTGTGTGTGTGTGTGTGTGTGTGTGTGCAGTGGTCTGAGGCTGTGAAAGAGGTTAAGCTTTTGATGGAGAAGATGATGATGGTTCAGCAACAAGGTGAAGAGTTCACTCAGGAGGAGATGGTTACTCGCTTTGAAAGAGAAAGGACAGAGAGTTTGCTGGAACCCGCTGATGGTATGAACACACATCCGCATAATTCAATATAGTTGAATAAGTACAGCGCGTCCCATAAATCACATTAAATATAACGGGCACCAAGCGGAATTTTGGGCTTCCTCCAGCAATTTTATAACATTAAATGCATTTTCAGTGCTTTATTATGGATGTGAGGCACAAAAAAAGCCCAAGTTTGCACCATGTTTCCGCTCCATCTTTTTGTGCTTCCTTTTTCTTCACTCTCTGATCTGTGTTTTTCAGTTCAGCACTCTGTTCTTCCTGATTGTGTCTCGCGGTTCGTTGCGGAGGCAGATTTTACTTACCAGGATTTTAGTCCTAGAGGAGTGCAGGCCCCTCCAACCATGAGAGCGCAGGTTCAGTTCTCATATATACTGTAACGTCTACTTAACAGAGCTGTAAACACAAGGCACTTTTTTTTTTTTTTTTTGCTTAAGTATATCATGTAAATTATAACTCGTGTTATTTTAGTATTTTTTTATATATATATATATATATATATATATATATATATATATAAAATGTATGTATGTGTGTGTATATTATTTTGAATTAGCTTTTATTTTTGTTTTCTTAGTTTAAATTTAGTCATTTTGTTATGTGCTTTAGTCTTTTTTTTCAATATTTTTTTACTTTTATTATTTCAGTTTTAGGTTTATGTTTACAGTTTCATTTTAATTTAAGTTTTACTAAGTTTTTAGTGCTTTTGCCTTTTATTTTTGTTTTTAAAAAAACTCTATTTAGCTTTAGTTTTTAGTTTTTTCAGTTTTTGAATTTAAATTTAAGTAACTTTGCTTTTGCCTTTTTGTTTAAAATATTTCTATAATTTAGCTTACTTTTTTATTTTGGTTTAAGGTTTAAGTTTTAGGAACTTTGTTTTGTGCTTTTGCCTTTTTATTATTAATTATTTCAGTTTTAGGTTTATATATTCAGTTTAATTTTTATGTGCTTTTTCCATAATTTTTATTTTAAAATATTTCTGTAATTTTAGCTTTAATTTAATATTATGTCAGCTTTAGTTTTATATTTTCAGTTTAATTTTTTTTTGTGTGTGCTTTTGACTTTTTTTATTTTTGTTTGTTTTAAAAAAAAATCTATTCCATTTCGTTATTATTTCAGTTTTAGGTTTATATTTTCAGTTTCATTTTAATTTAAGTTTTACTAAGTTTTTAGTGCTTTTGCCTTTTTATTTTTGTTTCAAAAAAATTCTATTTAGCTTTAGTTTATCTCAGTTTTTGAATTTAAATTTAAGTAACTTTGCTTTTGCCTTTTTGTTTAAAATATTTCTGTAATTTAGCTTACTTTTTAATTTTGGTTTAAGGTTCATATTTTTAGTTTAATTTTTAGGAACTTTGTTTTGTGCTTTTGATTTTTATTATAAATTATTTAATTTTTACGCTTATATATTCAGTTTAATTTTATGCGCTTTTTCCATATTTTTATTTTAAAATATTTATATAATTTTAGCTTTAATTTAATATTATTTCAGCTTTAGTTTTTTATTTTCAGTTTAATTTTACTTTAAGTCTTAGTAATTTTTTTGTGTGCTTTTGGCTTTTTTATTTTTGTTTGTTTTAAAAAAAAATCTATTTATTCCATTTCGTTATTATTTCAGTTTTAGGTTTATATTTTGCGGTTTCATTTTAGTTTAAGTTTTAACTTTGTGCTTTTTTTTTTTTTTAAATACTTATTTAATTTAGCTTTAATTTATTATTTCAGTTTTAGTAATTTTAGTACTTCAGCTTAAACTTGTTTATTTCAATAAATACAGTAGTTTTTGTTTTAGTCAACAATAACAAAAACTGCTTACAATAATGTTTGTGTATGAATTTGTGCTCGCAGGACTATTCGTGGGAAGATCACGGCTTCTCTCTGATGAACAGGCTGTATGCGGAGATGGCGCAGCTTCTAGATGAGAAGTTTCAGGTGGTGTGCGCGCTCACGTATAACACCATGGCCATGCACTCGCACGTGGACACCTCCACACTCCGCAAAGCCATCTGGAATTACATCCACTGCATCTACGGCATCAGGTCAGTCATGCAACGGCTTTCAGCCGTATGGGACAAAAAGTGAGTTAGGGTCACGTTTATATAAGAAAAGAAGGAAAAATAGTCCTCGCCGTAATAATAATTAAGGACCGCACCTTATCATGAAGCCGTGAAATGCAATCATTTTGCTTGTAAAATCGTTGTAATGTGAACGTGTGCACACACAGGTATGATGATTACAATTATGGAAAGGTCAACCAGCTGTTGGAGCGCAGTTTAAAAGTGTACGTGAAGACGGTGGCTTGTCACCCGGAGAAAACCACACCGAGAATGTACTTCTCTTTTTGGAGGCAGTTCCGGCACTCAGAAAAGGTACGAGATGCGTGAGACTTCTTGTTGGTGGTGGTTTCAACAAATGCATTCACAAGTTTCATTTGCTTAAGCAGTTCAATTGAAATATGTTTGCTCTTTTATCATTTTTTTCTCAATGGTTGATTTAATTTGCATTTTGGTGTGATGTGTTGGTGTCCTCTAGTGGTTCTGTTCAGGATTAAACTTTTTTTTTTTTTCTTTTTTTTTTTGATGGTCGAAAACTCCTTTTAAAAATAAAATCCGATGGCCGTCAAGCTTTTATTGCGTTTCATGATTTTCTTGTCTTGAACTTCACAACTGGCTTTATCAGTACAAATGCATGTAATATCACCTAAATGTGTCATTTGTGTTGATCTCTTTACGCAGGTCCACGTGAACCTGTTACTGATGGAGGCGCGACTGCAGGCAGCTTTACTTTACGCTCTCAGAGCAATTACACGCTACATGACCTAACGCACACAAGCTTTTCCAAAGAGCATTAAAACACGGGATGACCTGTATACACTAACGTGCTCCGATTGTACCGTGTGGGTTAACACAAATTGCACACTTTAAAGCACAAAGGCTCAAGAGCCGTTTTGTTTCCTTTTCTCTGTTTTGCAATGTTTTTGGCGTCTATGGGCTGGTCTGATCTATCTGCTACTGAATCGGGATTGGATTTAGGAGGCAGCGAATTTTGCACATTTTGTCCTATGAGTAAATTGTCTCGTCGTGGTCTTTTTCCTTACACTGTGAATGTGTCTTGGTCCTGCTGCAGTATTGTTTTTCGTGTTTAGTGTGTGCGTTTTGATGAATATTTATATAGGTTTGACTCTAAGAACTGCCTATTTCTCTCTCAGATTGAGAGCTGATTTAAAGTGAGCAAAACTGTATGAAAAAAGCACACTTTTGTTGTTGGTGTTATTTGTGCATTTTTATGTGTAATAAAATATTTTACTATGACATTCCTGTTTTGAATCATGTGCTCGTATAGGATGCGCACAAGGCAATTCCTCAAAGTTATCGATGCATAAATATGATTGATAAACTATTATCCAACATAAAATTAACATCAAAAGTAGCTTATGACATTATCTGTCATTTTAATTGTATACATTTGCATTCAGTGCTTTATAATCAGACTTATTAAACTATTTAGACATTGAATCAAGTTGCAAAAAGATTAATTTTCTTAAAGGGATAGTTCAGACAAAAATGAGCATTCGGTCATAATTCAGCGTCCAATTCTCACTATTAACTAGTTGCTTGTAAGCATGCATATTACTAGGATATTGGCTCTTTATTTGTATTTATAAAGCACATATTAAAGGATAAGTTGAAAATTACCCCTAGGCGGTCTGGCGGAAGCTAAATATTTTACTTTATAGCTTGTTAAATATGGGTATTTTTCTTACACAAACGCATCGCTTTGCTTCAGAAGCTTTATTAACCCCCCAGAGTATGTTTATAATGGATAGAAGCGCTTTCTTGAACTTCATACTCGTTGTTCATTCACTGCTATTATAAAGCTTGAACGTGTCAGGTTCATTTATTAATATAACTCCGATTGTGTTCATCAGAAAGAAGAAAGTCATAAGATAGCTTAAGAGTGAGTAAAGCTTGGCGTAATTTACATTTTAAAGTCAACTAATCCTTTAATGCCTTATTCTGCACATCCCTTAATCCAACTCAACACCTAAATTTAACAACTACAATACTAACTATTAATAAGCAGCAATTAACCCTCCGCCGGCAGTTTGATTGACAGGCGATCTGACCAATCATAATCCGCTATTTTGTCCGTCAAAGCGGTCAGGGGAGTTTGTAGATTAACGTTGATGAACTTGAATAATTGTGTGTCCTCACGTCTTTCATTCCTTCTGATGTTCATTCATGTTTATTTGATGCTAAAAATGAACTAGTATGAAGAGATGATCGCTTCACGAGGAGCTGCAGCGATCTGTCATTAAAGAGACGCTATTTATTGATTAAACTTCTTTAAAAAAATTACATTAAACTCTAAACTAAACTGTCCGAATTCTCCTGCTGAAGACAAATTTGAAGAAACTAAACGGACCACTCTGACTTCCGTTAAACGGAAAAACTTGAGGGTGAGTTTATTGAGAATATTTGGCTGAACTATCCCGTTAAGTTAAACCACCTTCATAGAGCATATTTGTGGAAAAGAAAGGCGTTTTAAAGTGTTTCAGGGCATATTTTGTTCTCTGAAGCAACTGAGGCAAGACAGACCTGCACTACCGCTAACAGACGCTAGGCGTCGGCAACGGCCAAGTGTTAGCAGCGTCCAAAAACAAACAAAATATATCTGTAATGTGTACAATGAATATTTTCTCGCAATAGCACTCAATTAGCAGCGAATTTTTCTGTCAGAACACGACGACTTCTACTAATAACGTCCATAAAACAAGACGCGAGACATCATGCCACTTGACCGCCCTGCTATTGGGGGGTTTCAAACCCACAGTAAGTGTGAGAAGCATTTAGCAAACAAATATAGTTTCCCGGAAATGATTTGACTGTCTGTGCTGAGAGGAGGCGGAGTCGGCGCGCGCTTCGCCTGGCTCAGAGAGCGCGCGGGATTCAGCAGCCCTTCCGCACAACCCGCGACTCGAGCGAGCGCATCCGCGGCCGGCTGAGCGCCGCACGGACTGCCTACAGAAGCCATATGAACTCACACCGCTCCGCCTGAACCAGCCCTGTCACTGTCAGTGCGTTAGAGATTCATAAAGGTAGGAATCATTTTAACAGTTACTTCCCTTGACAAGAAATAGCTTTGAAATAAAGTGGTTTTTTTTTAGTGGCAGGTTCATATAAGGAGACACAATCTCGTCTGGTGACATTCCCAGCTCACAAATGCGGGTGTTAACAGCAATAATATGCCTGATTTAGTCATGCATTCACGTTTTAGTGCTCACAAGTTAGCATTGGAAAGATAAAGTTCGAGAGTGCAACAGTTTTAGATGCTGGAAGCTGTTAGTTCCTCATGGGAACAAGTGAAAAAGCACATTATGAGGGGGTGAAACTGCCTTCAAATGAGTTGGATGAGCAAGGGATGACAGGTGCATGCCTTCTTTACACAGGTTTGCATGAGGAAGTGTATTTGTGTGTGTGTGTGTGAATGAACTAAATAAGACAATGAGAGCATAAAAATGTGGTTTCAGAGCCGCAGAGTCTATGTGTCGGACTTTATCTTATCTTGGTCTTTTCTCATTGTGTGTCTGACATCTCATTGGTGTTTGTCAAGGAATATATCACGGCAGTCTAAAGAGAAATGGAAAGGCCGGACTGAAGATGGGAATCGCGCATCTTTCTCTTTGCGTAGCCGATGGTCAATTAAAAGCATCATTAGAGTGGAAAACAGAATGGAATGTCTCTAGGATTAGATTAGGCCATAGGCTTCATCACTTCCTGTTCTGTACAAGGTCACTTCCTGGCTGCTCTCCCCTGGCGCTATGGGAGGAAGTGGGTGCGGCTGTCCGGTAAAATTGTCCAAAGTGCTAAAAGTGACCAAGTCAAAATCAGCGTTTTGGTGAGCGGCTCAGAACCGAAGGTTGTTTTCGCGCAGGACGATTGTTTTACTATGACCTTTTTTTGTTTTGTGTCGTTCTTAAACTATAAAGAAGTGAGCAAACGTTTTATTTCACAAAGACACCTAGACTAAATCATGAAAGGCCTGTTTGTGGAATCTGACTCTGGAGGAAATTGACATCATGTGGAAAAAGGAAGTGGCTGTGTTTGTGACACCTGACTTTCTGTTCCCAGGACATACTTTGCTATTGTCTTCCCTCTCTCGCCCTTTCTCTCTCCCTCACTTTTACCTCCCATTTTTACCTTGACTGTTCGCGTGTTCGTTGTTTATTTCTTCAATGGGTGTTTTCCTGAACGCTTGTGTGTGTGAGAGAGAGGATTGCAGTGTGACAACTTGTTTCCTGGTGTCCTATCATTCCAGTTCCACTCACACAAGACTTCCTGTTGGAGGGGGAGGGAACTTCCTGTGCCTGAGAGTATGAGAAAGTGGGGGAATAAGGGGAAAAGAATGAGCTGGAAGATGGTAAAACTAAAGCATTTTGTTGTCCCGAAGTCACATACTTTCTTCTGCAGGTGCTTATTTTGAATAAGTATTTACTTCACGAGAGCTGAAAAAGTGCGTGTAGTATGAATGCAATCCGGGTGCACTGTACTACCGTTATCATGTGACCTATCAGTTGCGTCGCTTCACTGGCATTCACAAATCTTCTCCCGTGGCCTCATGGGATAGTAAAGTGTCCATCATATGCATACTTTAGTAGGTCACTTTTTGCATACTGTACTGTGAAATCTTTTGTCACATACTTTGTTCGCGCACTATATGGTAGGGAAGTATGCGATTTCGCACTCGTTAGCCCAGGAATTTTGTCCTTGGCTCATGAATTTTAGTGCTGACTCTTTTTAGAATTAAACTAGATTTTCAAAGGTCATATTTGTTTTTAATCACCCTACAGGTTCAATTAAACGCCTCGTTAGAAGTTCACTTCACTTGACAAAATGTGTCATTCACAACACAATTGCAGTGTTGTCGATTAAACACAGACGAAACTCAAGTTTCGCATATTAGATATACTTCTGTGAGTAAATATAATATAAATGACCATACATGTGTTTAAAATTCTTATAAATATTTATTTGATTTTTTTTATATAGTATCCATAGCCTTAAACTGAAGGAGAAATGCAGGTTGTGGTGTTTAATATGAAAAATGAATGTAGCTCGGTAACATTTTTTTATCTTATTTAACATGTAATCATTGACTCGTAATTGTCGTGACTCATGCACTTTACACCCGTGAACAGCCGCCTAGAAACACACACGCTTCGGATTGGAATCGCCCTTAAAATAGCGAAATACCCTTTTAAGTGCACATCGCAGGAATTGGGAACCCCTGAATTAAAGCATTTATATATATAAGGATATTATTTTCTCTTTTTTTTTTTTTTAATATGAGGGAAGAACAAAACACTGAGGTGTTCATCTGACAAAATTCTTTAGGCAAACTATAACTGCAGGTTTTATTTTACCATGAAGAAAAAATGCATAAAAAAAGGAAAAAGCATACTGTTAATATTTCATTGGTTCTCTCTTGTTTTTTATATCACAACTTACAAAATCTACTACAACACCATTAACGTCTATATGCATATTAAATGCATATGTATTTTATTAAATTTTTTGTATGATATGCATCATGTGCAAAGTGGGTTAGTTTAGTGTATATATATTTCTTTCTTTAGAGGCTATACAGAGAGAAAGAGTAGACACAAAAAAAGAGGAAACAAATGAGTGTGAAGACGTACACAATTCTGTTAAATTTGTTCCCTCACACGTAGTTTACAGCAAAATACGTCAAATTAAAAAAATTCCATCCGATGGAAACGGCCAATTTTAAAATGCTTCGTCCAAATGCTTTAAAAAATAAAATTTACATTGCAATAAAGCATATTAATTTTGAACGGACTTTGCATTTAACGGTGTTATTAAATTATTACCGCTTGTAACGATTAACTTTAAGGGCGTTTGGCGAACAGAAAAAGCAATGTAAAAAATTTACAGTGTGTTTATTATGAGTCGTGCATCCCGTCGGCAGTAACACATACACTTCAGCATTTTTGTTTGGTGTTTATGCTCTCATCACGGTTGTCCACTGAAAGCTTCGCAGGAAATGTGTGTCCTATAGACGTTTGTTCCAGAATGTTGCAAGGTGTCAGTGTGAACTGATGAATTTCACCGTTTACAGTGACCTCCATGATTGCTGAACATTGTCTCATCATCTTCCTTCCCATGGAGATATAATCGTAGTGGTGTGTTGCACCGACTTAAAGCATCTCACTCCATCTAAAAGCTGAAACGGAGCTATAACACTCATCACACGACCTCAACACATGCTTGTTTCAGTTGTGATCTGATTATGGTCTTTGCTCTGTTGGCAAACTAGATGGTCTTCTGCATTTGCTGTTGGTAAAGCCCTCAAACCCTCAAATGCAACTTCCTCTTATCGACACAGCTGTGAATGCTACGGTTGTTGAGGACACATTTTGACACTTCTCAGTTTGAAGCCCTGGGTGCGTTTCCATTATTAAAGTTTCCGACTCTTATCGTTTGATGCCGTCATATTCATTTCATTGTATAGTTTGTGTGGTTACGGTGCATCTTTTTTCATGCATTTATTGACAATAATTTTTGATTATGGAGTTAAAAAGTCTTTTAAAGGCCCTTATTTTCAACTTTAGCAACGTTTACGTTCTGTGGGACAACAAGATGCTGCCGTTACATTTTGTTAGTCGACGTGTGATTGACTCTCTTCATGCATGCTTGTATGTCAAAACTCTTCGAAAAAAGTTTGGTTTCTGTGGCGTCTGGTTTAGAATATTTTTAAACACTGAAAGTACACATGTCTCTTCTGTTAAAATGTGAGAGCGACAGAAAAGACGAGAAATGTGGCTTCCTCTTTATTATTTCACATGTTTCTCTTAAATTGAGATCAAACAGAGAGCTTCAAATTCTCAGCTGAAAGTCTCAGAATGTGTCTCTGCTAGAAGTTCAGAACAGATCTTATGGGTTCAGATGATGGCAAAATGTACAATGATGGCCACTTTCACACTAAGTTCAGTTTACGTTTTAAAGTCCCCCTGTAGTCACTAATTTTATCCCTTAAAACTCCTCTTTGACCACGGAAATGACATTTAAAATTAAAATAGCTTGAATATAACATGCTTCATTTAGTATACACGGATCTATGAATATGCTAATTAGCTTCGCCTCCTCTCACTCGCACGAGCTCAGAGATTCACTCGGTCAACTTGCTGAGGTAAACGCTGCACAACGCTGTCGCTTTTTACTCTATCACACTCATAACGGTAATTAATATGATTAGCCTTTTGCTTGACCGTATAATAATGTAATAGAAATGTCTCACGTTCCTGTTCGCCATCTCAGAGTCAGACCGCGGCCTTCTAACAATCAGCATCCTTACCAACGACTCTTGAACAACTCAGAACGTCAGTGGAGAAAGGCTTTGCTAAATCTACCCGATCTTTTTATATCAACAGAAAAGTGTAGAGGGATAACCTGGCTTCTCTCGAGACTCTCCTGCTTCAGAGCGGTCACAGTTAATGATATGCTAAAGCCCGCCTTCACGTTGACGTGATTGGTTACAAGGTAGTTTGTGACGTGAGAGATTTTTAAACCGCAAATCTGTTTTGCACTGCGGTTTTAAGGAGAAAATACTCAGCAATGGTGTTGGCATGTGAATTTGCACAACATTTGTGTATATATATATATAAACAACATTTAAAAACTAAATTTTAAAACGTTCCAAATTTTAAAGACGTTTTCCCATGCTTGTCTTCTAGTAGCATTCCAATGGAACGTTTAAAATGTTTGCTTCACATGATCAAACTTCATGCACTATACGCCGCACAATTCTGGATAAAATGAAAACCACGATTTGTTTGGTTTCAAATACACGATTCTGAACATACAACCAAACAATTTACTAGAGATTCTGACAAAATATAAATTGCTGGACTGTAATTGATAGAAAATGTTTGAATGAATTCATTGATAAATACTTGTTTCATTACTGGATGAATCAGTGTTTTTGAACGAATCTCTTGAATGAATGATTCAATGACACAAAAAATTGAAGTCACTTATTGTCGCCACCTCGTGGAATAAGATGTAATTGATACAACCGTTATTTGACGCGCCAAGTTCGTTTCAAAAGGTAGTTTGGTGAAAGGTAGACATCAGTGTTTATATACTAACGTAAACTTAATTATATCTCAGTTCTTCTGTGATAATTTGAATATTTAACACAGAAAAAACTAATATGTGGGAAAAAAAACTGCTCTCTCTAGCAGCACGAACACATATTTGAATGTTCCGGTTTGATTTTGTCAATTAATAAAATAAGATCACGTGTATGCTTGAATCGAGATCGATTAATCGTGTGTAGTATGAATGTAATCTGTTCGTTCTACATTCACCGTTATCATGTGACCTATTTGCATCGCTTCACTGCCATTCACAAATCTTCTCCCGTGGCCTCATGGGAGAGTAAAGTGTCCATCATATGCATTCTTTAGTAGGTCACTTTTTGCATTCTCTTTTATGAGTAGCGGGAATTCAGATATACTTATTTCATCACATACATATTATATAGTTTGCATTTTATTTTGTTGGTTGCGGTCACATTTATTATAGCACTACGCTTTTCTCATAGCTGCTTGCCTCTGCCACTGAGAGCAGGTCACAATCTTCACATCTCTTACAATACACCTGTGACAGATAAACTCTGTTTGCATAGTGTGTGGTGTGGTGGTAAAGAGAGAAATGCTCCAACAATAAGTGCTCTTAAACTTTTACCCAGCTACTGTGGTAAACGGCCACCACAATGACTTACTAGTCATTGGTCCCTTTTGGAGGTACAACCGCTTGTCCTGCAATGCCCTTAGCTTTATCTACCTCTAAAATGAGCATATCAGAGCTTTGAAGGTTTAAGGTACTACTATGAACCTTTTAGGGAACAAATAAGGGACAAAGTGACTGTTGTTGAGTGTAATAATTAATAATCTAAACAAAATGCAAAAGTGTTCACATAAGTTTCATCTCTATTGTTTATTCATAATATACAAACTATGGCTGTCAAGATTATGCAATTAATTCGTTCAGTTTAACGCATTAACAATATTTAACACGGTTGACCCTTCGCAAACAGTTTGATTGACAGGCGATCTGACCAATCATAACCCTGAATCCGCCTTTTTGTCCGACAAAGCAGTCAGGAGTTAGTCGATTAACGTTGATGAACTTGAACTTGAAAAATTGTCTTTTGGCACTTGAAACAACATTCCTTCTGATGTTCATTCATGTTTATTTGATGCTATAAATGAACTGAAGAGATGATCGGTTCACGACACATTAAAGACGCACTATACGCTATTTATTGTTTAAACTTCTTTAAAAAATTCCGATGTATTAAATATGAAACCGTTTCATATGTCTGTCGACGCATTGTCTGTTGTATTTTTCACCCTGTGAGAACATGATGTGTGGCGTGAGAGCGCATGGCTTGTCGGACATAGCAACAGTAACTAAAGGGGGCGGGTCTTTGCGAAGGGTCAATTAACAGAGCATCATATGCGTCAGGTCTTAAAGTGACAGCAGCCTAATAAACCTGCTGCTGTCTGTCATTAATGTTACTCAAAGAGAAAATCACTCACTGATCTAGACTGAATAACTTTAGTGGCTTTAGAAGTAATAATCTATATTTAATTTTAATTTGCAGTGAAGACTGATAACTCAGTTCCTTTATATTTCTGTCAGATCAAATATTTAAAATATACCAATTTTTATGTTGTTTCTATTAATTTGGAGATTAAATGCGAAATTATTACAATATATAAAATTAGAAACTTCAATGTTAGGTGTGATTAATTACAGAAAATATGCAATTAATTGCATAAATCTTTTATTTGATGGACAGCACTAATCCCAACCAATCAAAATGTGCTTTTAAACTCTCTGACTTGATGGAAAATCGAAATGTTTTGCATGTTGTCTTTTTTTTTTTCCTCTTTTCTCAGCCTGCTCTCATTGTATTTCCAGTTCTCAAAATGTAAAGAAAATATGTAGACATTCTGCTTTTCATTATTCAGCCATATACTCATTTGCTTTCATTCTCTTGTGTCAACAACTCTTCTCTTTTGTGTTCAGCTGTTTAATGAGACCATTATTTGTTCAGGCCTTTCCAACTAGCATTCAACTTTTGCAGTCCATTTCTAGACTATTACATCAGCGCAAATCAGATTACACGTGATTATCTGAACAGAAAAGAAGAAATATGAGCACGAGCTTTGGTTTGCATTCGACGTGCTCTTAATTTGTTGTGAATACGTATGAATGGAGCAACAGATTCATGGGAAATTCCTGAAGAGACATGATAAAAATGGAAACAATAAGATTGGGTGGTGGACTGTATTGTTTTCTCCAGCAAAATGATACACACCTATTGTAAAGAAAAGCTTGTGATGATTGTTGATTCGTTAAGTGTGCGTGAGTGTGCGTCCACTCTGTGAAATCTTCTGTTGGGATGTTTACGTGGATCTTGGAGTAAGTTTGGACTGTTTTCATGTGGCAGAAAGAAAACAGATTGTCCGAGGGGTGGAGTGATATGCGCTGTGAACGTGTTGCCCCTCTGCAGCTGGACCCTCTCCCCGCTCAGCAGGAAATGAGGGGGAGGCTTTAGTGGGCCGGACAGGAAACGCTCGCAAAACTGGCATCCTGTTGATCCACTGATGGTCAGTCAGATAGAAATACAGGACATTGCTTTATAGAGTCAAAGAGTGGACATTGCGCACACACACGTACATTTTCAGGGGGAATTTTAACAGAGAACTTCCTTTTCTCTAGACAGGGAAGAAAGAGGAAGTAGCGCTAAAAAAGTGTTAAGTCACAAAATATCAAGTCATTTCACTTTCTTTCTGTCCGTTACTCATATTTGCCTCTTGCTCTCTCTGTCTTTCTCCAGGATGATGGTGCGTATGGAAAGCTGATCTGAGGATCTGGTGAGAGGCAAATCTGATTCTGTGTCGACTTTTACCCCAGCGGTTCATTCGTTACATTTACATCCTGACCACTGAGGGGAACAAAACCCTCTCAACATGGACACACTCATGCCTTAAACATCTTCAAAATCATTAAGCCAGGGCTTCACGATTCAAGTGCTCTTATCTAATCGCAAAGGCTGCAGTTGAATAAAATCAATACATGCGCTGCTTTTTTTGGTCCTTTTACGCGCAAACATCCAGTGTTTTCAGCGTCTCTTTTCACAGTTTCACCAATTGGGTCGCTTATGCTGAGCATTGTGCGTTTGGGAACTTCATCTTCACAAACTTGTAATGAGAAGCACTTCTAAACCTGCTATTGTCAGCAAAAGAGAAGCTGTAATGTCTCTCTGTGGTTTCCACTAAAATAAAAGCTCAATGCTTTAACATTTAATAGCAAAAGAATTGAGAAAGCCATAAATGTTTTAGCTGTAAATATATTTATTGAACGGTTGTACAGTAAAATAAAATTCTTATTATTATAATTTAAAACTAATATTATTTACAGTGCATTATAACCGGATTACAATAGAAATATTTAAAATATTTGTTAAATATTTGTATTTATTTAAATTATTAATTGTTATTATTTAATATAATTATAATAATTATAAAACATAATATGATAAATATAATATATAATAATTTTATTACTACTAATAAAATATTATGAGGATTATTATCAATAATAGTAATAATTTTATTAGTAGAAATAAAGTTATTATACAGATTTATTATATTAGAATAATAGTGATTATTAATTAATGTAATATATTTGTAATTGTTATATATAATATAATAATAATAATAATAATTTTACTAGTAATATTTAATTAATACGATATTACAATAATGATTATTATTTAATAAATATATATACTTATATATAATATTATGAATATATTAATAATAATAATAATAATAATAATAATAATACTTTATTATTATCATAGGCTCATTGATTGATAATCACAAACTTTTTGACCAAATTTTGCAGCACTTCAAACAAGCACCACAAACTTGGAGCATAATGTTTTTATCAGAAAAATCACAATCCTGCAGCCCTAATTTTGTACCTTAGTCGCAACTTAGAAACAAAAGTCATTTGCTTTAGATTCCACTGTATCAAATTAATTCCTCTTTATCTTGTTTCTATTGGAAGAAACTCTGTTTCCAGGGTGATGAGCTGTGTGCTTTGAAAATATCGAATATTATGGGCTGTGCTTGCTGTAAGCAGAGGAAGGCCAGCAAAGCTGTGTCGAATCCGTGTGACACAGGCAATGGGACCCAGGCATCAGAAACCTCCCGATACATCCCCGATCCGACTTTTAACTCCGGAACGGGGATGATCCCGAACTTTAATGATTTTTCAAATCTAATGCCGGCTCCGTCGGCCCGCCCAGCCGCCATCACAGGTGTGTAAAAGCATGTCGAGTCCTTCCGAGTGATAACGGCATTACTTCCCTTACTGAAAACTAATATGTTTGTGTGTTTGTTCAGGAGGCGGTGTAACGCTCTTTATAGCCCTCTATGACTATGATGCCCGTACGGAGGATGACCTCAGTTTCCAGAAAGGAGAAAAGTTCCATATTATCAACAACACGTGCGTTTAAGGCTGTACAGTTAAAAGATTCACAGTATTTTTTGACCACAAATACTAACTATAACTTCCTTCTTTTCCCTTGCTTCACTCTGTGTTGTTCCCTTTGTCTCATTTCCTTTCTCCTCTTCTCTGATATCTCTTTCTCCGTCCCCTGCCGCTCTGTACAGCGAGGGTGACTGGTGGGAGGCTCGTTCGCTGGACACAGGGAAGTCTGGGTACATTCCCAGTAATTATGTGGCCCCTGTGGACTCCATTCAAGCTGAGGAGTGAGTTGCACATAAACATGGCCTTTTATGAATTCACAATCACATTATATACAAGTTTTAAAAAAAAATTATTGGTAAATGCAGGTGGTATTTTGGGAAGATGGGCCGGAAGGATGCAGAACGACAGTTGTTGGCGCAAAATAACCCTAGAGGGACTTTCTTAATACGAGAGAGCGAGACGACGAAAGGTGAATGCTTCTGTTTTTATTTGATCAACACATACTGCGTATTCACGTTTCACTTTATCTAACTACTTCTAATAATACTTTCAAATTAAGGCTGTCAATCAGAAATACTTTTGTAATATTATGCTGAATTGTGATTAATCTCATTTGTTTTGTAGTTCGCACATTCATTCCATTTTTTTGAAGAAAGAAAAAATATATTTGTGTGAGTAGAAAAATGTACGTTCAAAGATTATTAATGCTTTTATTGAGCAAGGACGCATCAAATTGATCAAAAGTAACATTTATTGTGTTACAAAATATTTTTTTACAAATTATTATTTTAAAAAAATGCTGTTCTTTTGAAATTTCTATTAAAGAATCCTGACAGAAATGTATCATGGGTTACACTAATAATAATAATAGTAAATGTTTCTTGAGCAGCAAATAAGCATATTTTTCTTTCTTCAAAAATGAACTGAATGTTAACAACAAAAAAAAATCACAATTCTACATAATATCATAATATTACAAAAGTATTTCTGATTGACAGCCTTAATTTTAAAGTGTTATTAGTAGTCCTTAGTGAAAGTGAAATGTAAATATATATTTTATAAAAATATGTATTTATATAATATATATATATATATATATATATATACACACACATATCTTATGTATAAAAATATATATAAATATATATATCAGATATATATCTTTACTCATATATATATATATATATATATATATATATATATATATATATATATATATATATATATATATATATATATATATATTTACTCTATATACATATACTTACATATATATATATATATCTCAAATTTTTGTTTTTTGCAGTAAATGCAATCATAAAATAGCAATCATCATATTTCAAATATATTTCATTTTTCAAATATATTAATTACAATAATTTAACACCGTAAAACAATTTAATCTCACTTATTCAGTGCATCGAAAAACATCTCGCATGCTTTACTTCTCTTAAAAAGTACAAAGAAAGGAAACATGTGAGGGAAAACTGGAAAAATCGGATGAGATCCAGTACAATAATGTTGTTCAATACACTGGATGTTCTGCAGTGCAGGTTATTTGAATAAAAACCCAGAAAACGCGACAGTACAGAAACACCAGTGCACTTATTTAGTGCAATTGATTTATTCATTCATTCTTTTTATTAGTTTCATTATTAAAAATTACTTTAATATCCACTGAATTCATCTCGCCAACCAATTTAAAAACAAATAATGTTCAAACCTTTGAAAATGTGAATCTTTTCCCGTTTTTAGGAGCGTACTCTTTGTCCATCAGAGACTGGGATGATGCGAAGGGCGATCATGTCAAGCACTATAAGATTAGGAAGCTGGACAATGGCGGTTATTACATCACAACAAGGACACAGTTTGATACGGTCCAGCAGCTGGTGGAGCATTATAGAGGTCGGTGCAAAACAAGCACACTTCACACACCCAACATCCATTACAGCGTATTCTATTAAAGGGGTTCTGTTTTGCTCATTTACAGGTTCATAATTTTGTTCATGTGGTCTTCTAGAATTGTAACGCCGCGTTATAGTTAGGACATGGTATTAGAGCGAGTAACCTGTTAACATCGACATATGAATATGACTGTAACCAGGGTTGGGGAGTAACGAAATACAAGTAACTTAGTTACGCATTTAAAATACAAAATTTGAGGAACTGTATTTCATTTGAAATGGGTGGTAATCAGATTACAGTTCCATCTGAAAAGTGTTTTAGATTACCAAAGTGATTACTTTGAGTTTTAATGTCATTTAAACAGCGATTGGTGATTCTCTGACTCTGACCGTCTGAAAAAGACGAGTTCAGTTTCATCAACATTTTAATACTTTTAAGAGGGATCATAAAAATGTTGTTGTTTTTATTTAGTTCTGTCCTGAACAAGACAAAATGACTGAATTTATTAAAAAAATTGCCCAACTGTCAACTGAACTTGTCATGACCTGATGATCCACGACTGTTTTTCATGTTTCGCGAGTCATTTTATAATTCACTCGTCACTGCGACTTTTTCTCACAGTTTCACAATTCTGACTTCTTTTTCTCAGAATTGCGAGATTTAAACTCACGATCGCAAGTTATAAAGTCAGAATTGGGAGATATAAACTTGCAATACTGACTTTTTTCTTGCAATTGTGAATTTAATATGTGAGTTTATATCTCGTAATTCTGACTTTTCTCAATATTGCGAGTTTTTTTTTCTCAAAATTTTGACTTCTCAATATTGCGAGTTTATTTCTCATAATTCTGACTTTAGAACTCACAATTTCAACTTTATATCACACAATTCTGTGGGAAAAAGTCAGAATTGTGAGATTCTTGTGTTTGTTCCAACACTTATTAGTATTCCAAAGTATTTAGATGAAGTTACTAAACTTGAGTAATGTAACGTAATGCTCAAACAGCAGCATTGCACACTAAAGAAATGTGAATAAAAACATAATAGGACCCCTTTAAAGGTTTTGTCTATGTTAAAGAATTTTTCTTCAGAAGGAAGCGCCGTTTATTGGCTCTAAATGTGTTGATATTTACTTTAGCAGGTCAGTTTATCTTTGGCCATCTTCATTTCCTCTTAGTGTCCGAATGACTTCTCTGCTTCGACCGAGTGCATTACTGTTTCTCTTAGTGATCCTCCTGCTATCAGCCTTCCTGCTTCACTGTTATTGTCGAATCTGCAGTCACTCACACACGTGCAAGTTTGTCTCGTGAACACACAGCGGTGCTTCTCAGACGGACCACTTCAACAGTAAAACTGAAATTAGACCACCTACCCCCCAAATATGGGGCAAACCACAGAAAAGTTACTTTCAGTTCTGTGCTGAACACATTTTCCTGAGTTTGTACTCTATATTTTTAAATTGTCCCACTTTTACTAATCCAAATGTTCCCAGACTGCTCTTTTCATTCAAATACTGCTAATAAGTTCCCGAACACTCAAAATTTGCGGTGTTTTTTTTAAAAACAAATGAATTCTTTTATTAACAAGGACGCGTTAAATTGATCAAACTGTTACATTTTCTAATTAAAATAAAGTTCTTTTGAACTTTTCATCAACGAAATGTCACGGTTTGCACAAAATATTAATGAGTACGACATTGATGATAATAATAAGAAATATTATCATAAATAATATCTGTTCATTAGATGACAACATTAGTTAACATAATGAACTGCACTTGTTAATCTTTGTTAATGTTAATTTCATCATTTACTAATACATTATTTATTATTGTATTTTCAGTAACTAACATTAATGAAGATTAGTAAATACAGTAATAAATGTGTTGCTCATGGTTAGTTCATGTTAGTTAAACATCAACTAATGAACCTTTATTGCAAAGTGTTACCATAATATCATGTGATATCCGATCATGTGACGCTGAAGAACGGAGTAAAAAAAATTCAGTTTTGCATCACAGGAAATTACATTAATATAATTACAGAGAAAACGGTTTAAGTTTGAAAAATATTTCTGATCAAATAAATGAGACTTTTTTTCCAAAAAATCTCACTAACCTCAAACTTTTGAACAGTAGCGTGTAACTATCACATATTTACTGAAGTGAGACAGTAGAAATATCTTCACAAATGAATGTTAACACAGCCAGTTACTTTAGTAGCTTATTAATCTATCAATTAATTATTTTTTTATTCTATTGTAATAATAATTATGTTCCTATTTTAATATATGCTTACTTTTAGCATAAGTCTCCCACACTATTCTGACGTAATCTGCCTCCGCTGTCTGTCAGTGAGCTCTGGCGCCCTCTGCTGAGGGAACATGTTTCAGACAGGTTTTTCATGCATAAATGTGCTCGTGAGTCCTTCTTTTATCTGATTTGTGTATTTGTGAATGTTTGTTTTATATAGCGTGCTGTTTGTGTCCTCTTTGCATCTCTGTCTCCTCTCGTTTCTATCCACGTCTTTCTTTTTCCCGTACTCTGTTCTTCAGAGCGTGCGGCAGGGCTGTGCTGCCGTTTGATTGGCAGCTGTAGGCGGGGCATGCCTAAGCTGGCTGACCTGTCAGTGAAGACTAAGGATGTTTGGGAGATTCCCAGGGAGTCGCTTCAGCTCATTAAGAAACTGGGCAATGGCCAGTTCGGTGAAGTGTGGATGGGTAGGAACCACAAAAAGCATGGGAACATGTTGCAGGAGGAAGGGAACAAACCTCGCACACCTTGCTCGCCCTGCCTGTGGTACAGTGCCTTGCAAAAATATTACATTTCTTTAAAAGGTACATTATGTAACTTTTAGCACTTTAACTGTGCAACATATTTTGGATTTTTTTTTTTTTTTAGAGAAAAAGGCATATCTACTTTTAAAACAGCGTCCTTCCCACATACATGGATAAAAATGGTCTCATATATTTTAACACATTGGAATATTGCATGTATTGTATTGTATTTTTTCACAATTTTATAATAAATGCATATCAAAAATCATAATTTTATATATTTTTTATAAAAAGTCACACATCATGTTCTCACGAGGTGAAAAATTTCATAGCATCAAATAAACATGAATGAACATCAGAAGGAATGTTGTTTCGAGCGCGGAAAGACGTGAGGACACACAATTGATCAAGTTCACCAACGTTAATCTACAAACTCCCCTGACCGCTTTGACGGACAAAATAGCGGATTATGATTGGTCAGATCGCCTGTCAATCAAACGGCAGGTTAATTGCATGTTATAAAGTCAGAATTGTGATAAACTCACAATTCTGAGAAAAAAAGTCAGAATTACGCAATATATATCTTCTGACTTTACAAGTCTTTATCAAATAGCTTCATCCATTATCAGACACGATACTTCCTTGAAAATAAATTCCAGCACAGAGCCTTCACAATAGATAACGCTTCACGATGCCCTCTGTTCGAGAGCTACATATGGCAATTTAAGACTTTATAACCCGCAATTGACCCTTCGCAAAGACCCGCCCCCTTTAGTTACTATGTTCGACAAACCATTCGTTCTCACGCCACACATCATGTTCTCACGAAGTGAAAAATTTTATAGCATCAAATAAACATGAATGAACATCAGAAGGAATGTTGTTTCAAGCGCGGAAAGACGCCGAAAGATGCTTTGTCGGACAAAATGGCGACGATTATGATTGGTCAGATCAGCTGTCAATCAAACTACTGGTTAATTGCATGTTATAAAGTCAGAATTGAGATAAAGTCTCAATTCTGAGAAAAAAAGTCAGAATTACGCAATATATATCTTCTGACTTTACAAGTCTTTATCAAATAGCTTCATCTATTAATAAACACGATATTTCCTTGAAAATAAATTCCAGAAGTGAGCCTTCACAATAGGTAACGCTTCACGATGCCCTCTGTTTGAGAGCTACATATGGCAATTTATCTCTTCAATTAAATGCCTTAATAAAATATCTAATAAAATGGCCATCAATGTCGCTTTTACGACATTTTAAAACCCCTCAGTTGTCGCCATCTCTGAAAAGCCAAGCCGATGTTGATTCGGTTTTGTTACGAGCTCTGTCGTCGCGTTCTCTTTTTGACAAATTCAACCAGAGTAGCCTCTTTTATTTCATCGGAATCAGGATAAGACATAAAAAAAAAACACATTTTGGAAGAAGGACGGCTGATTTATTGACTCATTATCTAAATCTGGTTAGTTTTGAACAAAAAAAAAAAGTTACATATTGTACATTTAAAGAGCCAAAAATAAAAATCACAGTGTCCTACCAAACCTGAATGACTCTGTGAAACACAAAAGAAAATTGTGAGTGAACAGTTTTGGTTACCGTTGAACAAAAAAGAAAGGAAAGAAAGTCACATTAAAAAAATGTACAAGGCACTGTGTAGATGAAAGAAGGGATGTCAGGGAAATAACGTAAGGCTGTGCTGTTTTTGTTCTCTCTCTCTCTGGTCATTCTAACATTGCATGACATCCTGTTTCCCTTCTTTTCCACCCCCCCCCCCCCCCTCCCCCCCTCTTTCTCTCTTTCAACGCTCTTAACAGGTAGTAATGATGGTTTATGTTGCTACTTGACTAAAGCCTGTCCAAATGCCACGCCCCAAACATTGGGTCTAGGGCGGGACGCCTGGGAGATCGCCCGGGACACGTTGAATCTCAACAGGAAGTTGGGTCAGGGTTGTTTTGGCGACGTCTGGATGGGTGAGAGGGATACGACCGTGTCAATGTCCATGTCAGCATTTGCTAAAGCTACAGCCGGCGTTCCCAAAGGATGCATCAGCTTTATTTAGCACGTTTTTCCATGCCTATTTCAGCCCAGACGTAATGCAGTCATAATGACAAGAGAACATGGAAAGGTGTCCTTTTGTGGGCCATTCACAATCCATAAAGCACAAATGCTGTGATTGACCCTGCTTTGCCAAGCATCAGTCTACGGTTCTGAACCGTCAGCTAATCCTCAAATGCACTACGTCAGCTAAACCCCAATAGCATTTTAGCTCTGTGTCGATGTTTATTGTGACATTAAAAATGCAACAGCACATTCGCCAAACACTGCATAATTTTAAAAGACAGTTAAAAAAAAAAAAAAAGTTCAGCTCTTTTCCAGTGGCTACAGTTGTCTGCAGTATTCCCAGCTTCCTGTTGCTTTGGTGTGTGGCCGTATTCCCAGATGCCTCTACATCTGTTTCTCCCTACCCCTTCTCTCATCCCCTAAACATTGCCATGTCCAAACGGTGCTTCCGACTGCGTCTGACTTCACTTCTGTGTGTAGGCATGTGGAATGGCACAACTAAAGTTGCAGTCAAAACTTTGAAGCCGGGCACCATGTCTCCGGAGGCTTTCCTGGACGAGGCCCAGATCATGAAGAGGCTCCGGCATGATAAACTGGTACAGCTGTATGCTGTGGTGTCTGAGGAGCCCATCTACATCATCACTGAGTTCATGAGTCAAGGTTTGTACAGTCATGGCCGAAATGATCATACGCCCTACCGTTCAAAAGTTTGACGTCGGTACGATTTTTAAAATGTTTTTGGAAGAAGTCACTGAGGTTGCAGTTGTTTGATAAAAAATAGAGTAAAAATGTGAAATATTATTACAATTTAAAATAACTTGTTTTCTATGTGAATATATTTTAAAATGTAATTTATTCCTGTGATCAAAAGCTGAATTTTCAGCACCATTACTCCAGTCTTCAGTGTCACATGATCCTTCAGAAATCTTTTTTTTTTTTTGCATATTTTTTGGAAAACTTTCCAGGGTTCTATGATGAATATAAAGTTCAAAACAGAAGTATTTATTTAAAATCAAATTATTTGATAAATGTCTTCACTAAACAAGAATGCTTAAAATTGATCAATTTTGGACCTCCAACTTTTGAATGATAATGTTTTTTTTTTACACTAGTGTATATATATATATTAACTTTTGTTATATTTATAATGTAATGTATCTGTGCTCAAACATTTTGCTTTGATGCTTCTGTGGTTTAGGAAGCTTGTTGGACTTTTTGAAAGATGGAGATGGCAGAAATTTAAAATTGCCTCAACTCGTGGACATGGCGGCCCAGGTAAGGCTTTTTAGTCAACAAATATCTATCAAACACTTGTTATTCATTACTGGGACAGTCTTTCTGAAGCAACTTATTGTTAAAGCTGGGACCAAGAACCATTTCTTATTCATTTTTTATTATAATAATACATATTATTTCTTTTTAACAGGTTATTTCAACAACAAAAAAAAACAGACCTGAATTATTTTCACTTTCATTTGCGTTTTCTCAAATGTTATTCCGCCAGTGTGCCACAGCAAAAAAAAAGAATCTTATAAGCTGGTGTTCTGTGTACTGAATAAAAACAGCGTGATTCAGTTTGATTCTTGAATGAATTCTCGTTTTGTTTTTTCCCCATCCCAATCCCCTAACAAATCAAGCCATAATAGATCTTCAGATCCCAGATCAGTTGAGTTTTAGCATGAAATTTACACCCAGGTACCACAGTCGTTCTAGGTTAATCATCCTTCGAACCTTTGAATAAGAAAAAATGTTAAAAAAGCATCTTTCTTTCTATTTTCGAGAGCATGTCTTTATTAAGGCCGTGTTCATGCTTGACAGGTTTCAGTCGATTAAAATATACCAGTGCGGTTCACTGGAGTAAGTGTGAACGCTACCATCTGAGCCCTGGTGTGAAATATGAACACAACACGGACTAAACTAACCAAAAACAGGACATGATATCACATGATGTGACCCTAAAAAGGACAGAATGCTCAAGAAAACCTGGTTCTTCTCGTCAGTTGCGATGCTGTCCGTTACATTTCAGTACAGGCGTCAGAACTGCATCTTCTTACAGCAGATCTTAATTTGTGTGCATTTTATAAGCTCTTCTTTAGTTCTCAGCTGGTAAAAAATACTATCGTATGTACACGCATAAACTGAGCATTGTGTTGGATGTTCGGTAGCAAAATATACATCATAAAGGCCATTTTTGTTTTGTTTTGTGTCTTTAGGATCGGTGTTAAAAATGACAGTGTGAGCTCTAAGCGAACCAGGACTAAATGTATCATTTTCTTTTTTGTTCTGGACCAAAAGAAGCAAGAGAACCAAACTACACGTGTGAACACCCTAAAACTAATATCAATCTCACTTCTTAAGTATTGTAATGAAAGTGCTTGGCTTCTTATAGATTGCTGGAGGCATGGCCTATATTGAGCGGATGAACTACATCCACAGAGACCTGCGAGCTGCCAATATCCTGGTTGGAGACGGTCTGGTCTGTAAGATTGCAGACTTTGGATTGGCTAGACTCATTGAGGACAATGAGTACACGGCTAGACAAGGTCACTGACAATCTATGACCGAAACTTGATCTTAATCTACCAGAGTTTCATCCTTTATTTGATACTATCAATGTTATTTATGTCTTCCTTGGCCTCTACTCCATATCATTCCAGCTCATTTTGTTCTAATACTCAATTTACTGCATTACAATTTTCATCTTTCATTTCCCGATTCTGGGCTGCTGGATCTCAGTCATTTGGTTCAACGCTTTCCATTTAATCTGTGTTTTTCATAAAGCATTATTAAATGTGCGCTGAACTGATTGTCTCGGTCCTCATATTATAGGAGCAAAGTTTCCGATAAAGTGGACCGCCCCAGAGGCTGCTCTTTATGGTAAATTTACCATCAAATCAGATGTGTGGTCTTTCGGTATCCTGTTGACTGAGCTCATCACCAAGGGCCGAGTGCCTTACCCAGGTGCGTCACACTCCTAAACTGCTATGGCTGTTCATTTATACACACTGACTGTCGCCGATTATCTTTGTTTGCTTTTTTTCTTTTATACACTGGCAGAATGAGCTAAAATAATTGTAAATGGATAATTGGGAATTTTCACCAATGCTATAAACTTTGCGAGAGGTCCCGGGTTCAAATCCCGGACGAGCCCCCAATTTATGTGACGAACCCCTACTTAATGTCGTCGGAAAGGGGAAAACGTAACATAAAGGAAGGGCACGTGAAACCCAAATACATTACTAAATATTTATTAAAAGAAAAGGAATCGAGAACACAAGAACAAACAAAAGAATTCCAAATATAACAAAAGACAGTTTACCCAAATTAATAATATTTATACCTGAAACTTTAACCAAAAGCAGAACAAAAATGAACAAATCTAACTAAGACCTAAAGAAACAAAGAAGCTTGTTTGCTGGTGTATTTTGAAGTGTAATTTATTCCTGTGATTAAAGTTGAATTTTCAGCATCATTACATTCCGTGTCACGTGATCCTTCAGAAATCATTCTAACATGATGATTTGTTGCTCAAATTATTATTTTTATCAAAGTTAAAAACAGTTGTTTAATATCTAAATAAAGTGTAACCGAAAGTTTATTCACCAAAGAACTTTGAAAATAATTTTTTTAACTTTATTAAAAAAAAAAACGCAGATGGCAGTTAAAAGTCCTGTACATGATCTACTGATGACATGCAAATTAAAGATTTAATTAGACGCAGCCGGATCATTTCCATAATGACCAACGCAATCTACCGAGAGCAGCACAAGCGTCTGGTTTAAGACGTGCTTTTTTGGGGGGGGGGGGGGTAAATAATGGCGCAAGTACCGTTAAACTGACTAGCACAAACCTTAGTAAATCACCTTGCTTGATTGATTTAAATACTCTCCTCCCATTAATTTTGCGTCTGAAAGGGAAAATCCTACAAATGCATGTACAATAAGGTCGGCTACAAAAATAACTGTGTCCACACCTTTTCAGCGCTAATTTTTCACTGCATGTCTTTAGTAAATCGGGGTAAATAGGGCTAGTTGTGGCCTGGTGGTGAGGGAGTCGGGCTTGTTACCTGAAGGTGGCCGGTTCGATTCCCACGCCGGTAGGAATTGAAGGTGGGGATTGTGAATAAACAGCACTCTCTCCACCTTCGATACCATGACTAATGTGCCCTTGGTTAGGACACCTAACCCCTAATTGCTCCCCTTGTAAGTCGCTTTGGACAAAAGCGTCTGCTAAATGATGAAAAATGAAAAAAAAATGAAAATAAATCCTGACAGTAGTTTTTTAATGCCAAAAGAGGGTTTGTGCTGTTAGTAAATCTGGCCCGAAAAGTCTTTACTGTCACTGTTGATTAATTTAATGCATACAGTCCATCCTTGATAGTATGTGAGATTAGAGTAAAGTGTGTCCCAAAGTATAGTATGTTGAAAAGAGTATGCCAGAACTCCATGGATGGTCTACTATTTCCGGTAGATTTACAAAGTGTGGATCCTTACAGCTAATATTACCCACAACCCATTGTGATTTGAAGGAGGATTCTGTTCAGAACTACAAATATGAAAAAAAAGTGTTAAACTACAAACATGGTGGATGTGCCCGAATGACGGTTAAGTGTTTAATCAACGTTTTTAAAAAAAAAAAAAATGTAATGTTATCCATGTTTCATCTGCAACAACAATGTGAATTTTTGTGTTCATTTCATTTTATTCAGTGTGATATAGATATGGAGCGATTTCTCATGGCTATGAGTGTGATATTGCTTATATAAATAAACAGCTTTCATTATTCATGGGGGAAAAAAGTTTGAATAAGGAATTTTTGTCATAGTATGTGCTGCACCATTTTATTTTATTAGTTCATTTTTAATTGATCTATTTTCCTTTTTTAGAATTTGAAAGATAATAAAGAGATCTCTGATTGTAGTGCTTGAAAAGTCCTAGAATTTCATTTTACAGTATTTGCACAGTATTTGAACCCTGTTTACAGTGCGTGTAACAATGCGACACAGCGTCCGTTAAAGACACAATTTTAATATAGTATTTCCCAAAGCTTGTCTACTCTTCTTCTCCACACTCAAACGTATGTACTTTTTCTTCACAAGAGGAGCGCACACTTTTAGGTGTAAGTTGGCGAATCGGGTTACTCTTAAAAATCGTACTAATCCCGAACTGTAGTGGTTTAATTCTCTTTCTATGTTTTCAATTTGTGTAGGGATGAACAACAGAGAGGTGCTGGAACAGGTGGAGCGCGGGTATCGAATGCCAAGTCCGCACGGCTGCCCGGCGTCTCTGCACGAGTTGATGCTGCAGTGCTGGAGGAAGGATCCGGATGAACGGCACACCTTCGAGTACCTGCAGAGCTTCCTGGAGGACTACTTTACTGCTACTGAACCCCAGTACCAGCCTGGAGAGAACCTGTGATAGACGCGTATTCTCTTAAGCGCATCAGTTCAATATATCCTTCAGGAAAGATGCGACTGCCTTTACTTGCTATCACAATACCTCCATAAACTGATCCACGGCTCCTCAATCGTTGACTGAACGTGCTTTAGTGCAATTTCTGATCTCGTGCTTTTAGCTTGAGAGCTTCAAATTGAAAATGCTTTCCAAGATACTGCAAGATTGGGTCACTTTTTTTGACGTTATAAGACGGGCAGTGTTAATGTTGATCCTTTAACTTTAAATATGATAGCACATGTTTTATTCCATCTCTTTGTTTAGACAATAGCGAATAGTTATCGATTTAATCATATTAATACCTGCCTGTTTCACTGTATCCACCTCTGAATCTTGTCGAATTCAAGTCATTTCCAACAGAACATTTTGCTCTGATATCAAATAGAAAATCTCTACTGGACATCGGACAGTAATCCGGATATAGCACACCATCTCGCCGGAGGTATGTTTTATGATGAAGGTGACATGCAATCGCAGAGAAAGCTCCTCCAGCTCCCGAATGTGCATTTTTGAATGTAGCAATTCACATTTTGGCAAATTGAATGCAAAGGTCTTAAAATGCGGAAGCCGTAAATGAAATCTTGTGTATTCATCTCAAGACGCAGCTGAAGTGCTCTTGCGTTTGTTTCTCTAGGCCGTGTTCATTTATCCAGTCATGTTATTGCTTTATAATAATCCTTTTTGTTTAATTTTGAAGCTAACAGTCTCGTATTATCTATTAGAGAGCAGTGCTGTTGTTTTATGGTGACTTCCTTCAGAGCTGTCCTTTATCATGAGAAGAAAAACTACTGTTTTTATTGTTTTGTTTCCTGTATTTTACATCATAGCTCATGTGATTTGGTTTGTAATTTAAGTGGATATCCAACCTGTGCCTTTATTCAGGGTCAGTTATATTCTACTGTAATCCTGAAGTGAAGAATGTCTATTACAGTGATGTAATGTTCGTGCCATTTTATTATACTGAGCTTACTTAAGTGAACTCATGTGTAACATGTTTCTTTTACTCGACGTCCACCCTCGCACCCTGACATTACAGCCGCACTATTGTTCGTTTAAAAAAAAATCTCAATTCGAACTCTGCCTCTTTATACAGCAGAGTTAAAAAAATTCTGTGTAAGGAGGATATAAAAGCCAGACCAAATTATGCCCGCTCTGACCCCCCTCAAAGTATAGCTGAAATAAGTGTTAATGCATTTATGCAACCTCTGAGCAGCGTTAAAAAAGACACCTAAATGCCAGCTCAGAAGCGCTTCTGTGCCAGCTTTGCGGTGTAAATGTGCCCCCGTTGAATATTTGACGCGTAGGATCACAGCGAACCTTCAAATCTATGACCCAGAGAGAGCAGTTGGGATGTAGGGGTGAATTCGGGTTGAAAAAATTGTCCCAGTCAACTTGAATTCACCTTATAGGTCGTATGAAACAATTCAAATAATCACAGAATTACTTGGACAAAAGTTTATAGTTCGGATATAAACACTGATGTCTGCGGTAGTGGCCAAATAAGAGTAAATCACCTTTTGATTCAAATAAAGATTGTATCATTACATCGTTACACAAGTGACTTGACATTGAATCGTTCATTCAAGAGATTCGTTTAAAAACGCTGATTCATAATGTCTTAAAAGGGGTGTTTGATTATAATTTTGAGCGTAAACAACATGTTATGATGCTCAAAGTTCAATGCAAAGGGAGATATTTTCTTTTACAGAAATCACTTTTTAAGGACTACAACAAACGGCTGGTCGGGACTACAATAAGATTCTATTTACATAAACCCCGCCCCCGAGAGCACACAACAAAGTGGGCGGGGCCATGTCGGGCTGCTTTAGAGAAGAGGAAGAGTTGTTGTCGTCGAGTGTTGTTGATGCCGTCATTTTACGCCCGACTGTTTCCCAAACGAGGAAAAAAGACGAACGTGACGACACATGCTAGTGACGAGTTGATCAACTCCACAGCGACGACATCAATTTATCCACTAACCGTTCAGAAACGTCTAAAAGTTGGAACTTCTTCCTGAGTCTCTCCATCAGTTTGAACACTTTCCGCATTTTGTCTGCGTGAGATTCTCCAGCTTTGTTGTTGTTGTTGTTGTTGAGCTGTTAAAGTTCCGCCCTCTTCTGGAAAGGGGGCCGGGAGCAGCAGATCATTTGCATTTAAAGGAACACACACACACAAAAAACGGTGTGTTTTTGCTCACGCCTAAATAGAGGCAAATTTAACAAGCCATAATGAATGATCTGAGGGGGATTTTGAGCTGAAACTTCACACACATTCTGGAGACACCAGAGGGCATTATATGTTTCCTTTAATGATTGAGTCTCTGAAGCATTCTTTCAAGCTTTTCAAATTAAATATTTTTAAATAGACCGCAGCAATTTACATTTCATCAGAACCTCTAGCAAATTACATGTTATTTTGTTTAGCTGTCTATTCAGAATTGTGATCTAAACAAAAAGATTGTGAATCGTGCTTCAAGTAAAAGACACAAACAAACGCAGCCGCATTCATTTGCCGTCCACAAGATGGCAGAAGAACCATAACGTGAAGCCGGGGAGGAGTGCAGGGTTTTTAGTATGCTGTATTGGTTTATTAATTATCCTGCTGGGGTTTGTAGTCATGATGGTACATTCCGTACCTGCACTGAGCTGGCACTTTGTTCTTGCTGCAGATTTGATTTTTACATTTATAAATTAAACAGCTTGTTGCAACTACATTTTGCTGCAGCAGGGTTGAGTGTTTCTCTGCAGGCCTGGCGATGTGTGTGTTCATGACAAATTACTAGCACGTTTCGGCATTTATCCCCGTTTATAAAAATCAGATGAAACAAGAACAGGAAAATTAGTGGAGGAGCTTCAGATATGCAGATTAATGTAGGTTGACTTTCTCTGAATTTGTTCTTGCAATCTGTGTTTTTATTCTTTATCTGTTAAGAAAACACTTCTTCCAGAATGGATGTAATTTCTTCTTCTTTTATAAGAAATTTTGTTTTATTTTATGCACACAGATGCATTTAGATTCCCCCCCCCCACACACACACACACACACACACACACCATTTTATTTTTTTCCTTACTATAAATCTCATTGTGCCTTAACCTGTGCATGAAAATATAATCGTGCATGAGCCAGAATAATGCTATAATCAGAACAACAAAAGAAGTTCTCTGCAGGAATAGCACAACTGCATTAATGCAATCAAATGAAACTGCAATTAGTCACACAGTGTGAGGTTAGAATAGCCTGTACTATAACTATAGCTATACATTTCTTCAAATCCAATTGTAAAGGGAATGTGGAAAGAGCTCGGACCGCGGAAGAAAATTAGGAACATTTGAATACTGGAAGGCAGAGCAGAGAAACTATTTGACAATGTCTGCGGATTCAGCCGATATATTATTCACAGCCCACAGTTCACATCAAGGACATTATATATTGTGTTCAGTCATTATAGGACATCGTTCAGTTTTTAAAGAGAAAGATGAATCACCTCGTGTTGTTCCAGACCTGTATCTTACTTACTTCTGTGGAACACAAAAGAAGATGTTGGGCATAATGTTAGAGACAGACAGCCTCAGTCATTGTTCACTTTCATTGCACCTTTACAGTGAGAGTGAATGAGTCTGTCATTTTGACTTCTCTGTTGGAGATCTGGGGAAGAAAGGCAGCCGTGCGGGTTCGAAACGACATGAGGCTGTTGTAATTCGTTTTTGGGTGAACTATCGCTTTAAGACTTCTTCGGTTTTTAAGTCTCTATAGAAAGGCTTGTTTGAATCACAGGCTACATTTTTATATCCCTTTATACTGACAATCCAGAATGAGTGAATGAATGCACTTTCTTAAAGGGATAGTTTACGCAAAAATGAAAATTCTGTCACTATTAACAACTTTTTGGTCCATACAGTGCAACACGAAACGACTCGCTTTTGTCAAAATATCTTCTTTTGTGTTCATGCACACTAAAAAATGCTGGGTTCCAAACAACCCAAGTTGGGTTGAAAACAAGGAAACCCAGCGATTGGGTTGTTTTAACCCAGCAGTTGGGTTAAAAAATGTTTAATGTTTGCCCAACCTGCTGGGTAGTTTTATCTAACCCAACTTTTGTTTAAAAAATAACGTATGGCTGCATTAAAATGAACTCAAAATATTAGAGTCTCTTTAGAGGCAACAAAAGGTGAACATTTAAAATGTTTATTGTTTAATTATTATTCATTAAACTTGTTAATAAATGTTCAATGCAAAAGGAGATATTTTCTTTTACAGAAATCGCTTTCAAATGGCTAGTAGGAACCATAAGCTTCTTCCCGGGTTTGTGACATCACAAACCCACGGAATTTACATAAACCACGCCCCCCGAGAACACACAGCAAAGGGGGCGGGGCCAATGCAACACAAACCAACATTATTTTATCAAAATGTCTTCTTTTGTGTTCATACAATCTACAAAATACTGAGTGAAAAACAACCCAAGATGGGTTGAAAACGTCCAAACCCAGCAGTTGGGTTAAATGTTTGCTCCAGTGTGCTGTTAAGTTTTGTTTAAGCCAACTATTGTTTAAAACTTACTGTATGTCTGGCTTAAAATGAACCCAAAATAGATTGTAAATAAAAAATCAGACTCATAATTACTAGAGTCAACAGTAATAATCAAAATGTATTATTCATTAAACTTATTAATAAATATTAATATTTCCAAACATATTTTGGGTTCACTTTAAGCAAGCAATACAGTCATTTTTAAACAATAGTTGGGTTAAATAAAACTCCCCGGCAGGATGGGTCAAACATTTAACCCAATCGCTGGCTTAACCCAACTTGGGTTGTTTTTTAACCCATCATTTTTTAGAGTGTTGTAGGCTGAATGTTCATTTCACCTATATCCTTTTAAGCATTCAAAGCAGTTTGCACAACGCAAACTCACTTTGACCACACACGAGTGCTAAATTAATGTCACCTCTCATTTGGAGGAGAAGATCACTTCTGCGCACCTACAGATAGATCTCAAAAATGGTCACGTAAGCAGATCTAATTGCATTTCTTCAGGGCCCCGTCGCGCTGTCTGAGTATTATTTGATGCGCACAGAGAGAGAGAGAGAGAGAGGTAGAGAGAGGCAGAGAGAGAGAGAGAGAGAACGAAGTCACGACGAGCTGAACTTCAGTTCCCAGAGTCCTCCAGAGGAGGAGAAAAAATCTAGACACAAGAATCTACGGAGGCCCGGATGCCCCCATCGACAAGGCACGTCTACAGCCCTCTCTGACTAGATTCCTCCGAGTTGGTTTGCAGAGGGCGAGAAACGGCGCAGAACGGCGCTCAGTCCAATTTCTCGCGCTCGCTGCGCTCCCGGGGCGCTCCTGTGACCAACTGCGGCACTCTCTTACTACAATTTCAGTTTTTTTATTATCCGACGTGGTGACAGAAACACGCGAGTTCTCCTTGCATATATTTTTACGCGTCTTTTTCTTTCTTTCTTCCTTCTTTTTTCTTTTTTTTTTTTTTTTTTTAAACCAGATGCTGACTGTTTGGCGTCGCATGACAGAAGAGGACCGAGATGACCAAAACCCCCGACATTCATACATAGTTTTTTTTTTTTTTTCTTCCCCTCCTTCACACAGACAGCCTCTGCTTTTAGGATGTTGCATGTCACCGAGCGTCCTGTGATCCCGATGAGCGCGTGAGGAGCGCAGCTGCAGCGGCGGAGCTCGTCGCCTCCCGGTGAGTGCGCGCGTCTGGCTTCACAGCCAAAATTTGCATAGTCTTCCCCTGCGCCGCGCCGCATTTCACGAGGGTTTGTGTTTTCTATTGAAGGAATTTTTATTAACCTCATCGCTGCCATTCATTGAGCGCGCGATAGGTCACTCGCATTCACACACACGAGCGCGCGCGCGCGCACGCACTCCATATGTACATAGATTACACTCACCCACATCGATCAAAATATTTCTTTATTCGTGCAATACAAATATTTTTTGTTTTTTGTTTTTTTTTTAAACGTTAAATGATTGCTATGAATGAAACATAATTGGGCTGTTTGGTTTGGGAAGCGTGTCGCCATAATGCAAGGCAAACATACTATGGAATACTGATGAGTGATCATAAGTGGCTGTTGACTGACAGCGTGCATGAGCGTCTGATGCGTTGGGTGATTATGATGGGGAGACGACAGCAGCCTCGCGCGCGCCTGCCTGGAGCTCGCCAATGACTGCACTTTTGATTAGTCTGGCTAATTATTCAGCATCTCTGTGTCTCTCGATTTTTCTATTGGAATGCTGGTTTTACACACAATATTAAAAGATGCCAAAGCATCAATGCATAAAAAAAGTCAGTAATGATTTCAATATTTAGTATTTTTTATTTTTTTAATGAATCTCTTTATGCAGCATTGGCATGACATGCCAATTAAGTAGTTGTTTATTTATTATTAAACTAATCTGCACCGGTGTTTGACTGGGCATTGATGAGCAATGCAGTGGCGCGTTGGCGCAAGTCTTTCGCCTCGCGCTGTGCGCGCAACGCTGGATGTTTATGTTGTGACAGGCGCGATTATTCAGCCAGGAACGCTACAAAACACGCGAGTTGCTCTGCCAAAAACACACACAGGGTGGCATTACACGCTACTGACAATATAATGCATATAGTTTCAATATGTGTGTGTGTGTTTTTATAGAGTTCGCAAATCTCTAAGTGAGTGTCGGGCGAGCGCGAGGTTGAATAGGGAGTGGGTCCACCTGTCAGAGAGTCTTATAGCGCTGGTCTCCATGGCAACTTTTATTCTGTAAAGGAAGCTTGGTTTCCCACAACAGCTGGAAACCTCTGATTGGCAGAGCTGAGAGACATAGCTGACCTTGGCCACAGCTAGTATATCTAACACTGCACATACTTAGCAGGAAAACACGGCTTCACTCTCTTCCATCATCCACTTTTTCATTCCCTGCTGGCTCGCTGTTTTTTTTTTTTTGTTGTTTTTTTTTTGGAGAGATTTTCACCTCTGACCCCTAGTTCCTCAGTCTAGGGAGGAAGGGGGAGGCATTCTGTTTCAGGCTGCTAAGTTTATCCGCATCAGTGTGTGTGTGTGTGTGTGTGTGCGCGTGCGTGTGTGTGAGACGCACAGAACTTGCGAGCGAGGATGGAGTTGGTGCGAGAGGAGGCGAGAGGGTACCTGACTGGTTTCTGTGTCTCTCGGTAACGAGCCGAGTCTAACAAGAGACAGAACCAGCTCAATTATTAAAGAAAGGGAGGGGAGAAAACACACTGAGAAACACACACACATCACATAAACAACACGCCGCGATGGCACAACTCAAACATAACCTGAAAATCATCCCTACGTTTGTTCACCTTTAAAGAACGGTTTTATATTCCTAGACTTTATTTAGATCATCCGATATTGTTGCGCTCCGTCCTGACGTATGTCGTTCTCTCTCGTTCTCGCTTTCTCCCTCTCTCCACTCTCCCTTTCTCTCTTTCAGGTAACAAACTGCCTGGCTAAAGATTGCCATGGAAACATGCAGTTTGAGAGTGAGATGAGAAATGATTGAGAGAATCAATGTCTAAGGTAAGTGTGGGTTTTCGTTCCATACATCATTTAGGTCACACAGGACCGCCTGTTCAAACACGCTCATTGTTTTCAATTACTTTTTGTTTCTGTAACTAGGCTCTGATTCGCCGCACCTTTTTGTACACGTGAATGCAAGGCCGTTATCATGTCTTAAACATTTATTAAATAATTAAAAGAGATTCAAGAGAACGTAACTGTAAACCCAAATTAGTTATTATAACTATTTAAAAATATATATTTATTCTTATTTTTATGTCTGATACGTTGAAAACGTAAAACGTTTCCTGTCTCAACGCTTTCAATTAATCGTGTCTTATTAATAGGATGTTTATTACTGTCAATCGCTGCATATTTCAAGTCATAAAATATTAAATATTACTCGCCACGTACTCTTTCATCGCTAAAACGAAAAGCGTCGCGTTGGAATTGACCCTTCATTTTGTCCGTCAAAGCGGTCAGGGGAGTTAGTAGATTAACGTTGGTGAACTTGAACTTGAATTGTGTGTCCTCACGTCTTTCCGCGCTCGAAACAACATCATTCATGTTTATTTGATGCTATAAATGAACTAGTATGAAGAGATGATCGCTTCACGAGGAGCTACAGCGATCTGTCACGACACACTAGACGCTATTTATTGTTTAAACTTCTTAAAAAAATTACGATATTTTAAATATGAAACTGTTTAATGTCTGTCGACACGTTGTCAGTGTCCTCTTTGCTCCACGATGTATTTTTCACTGCGTGAGAACGTGATGTGTGGCGTGAGAGCGGACATAGCAACAGTAACTAAAGGGGGCGGGTCTTTGTGAACTGTAAGCCCCCGCTTCTTTGATCTGATTGGCCGGCTCATTCATTCTGACATTGATGAGCGCTGTTAGACCGCTTAAGCTAAAAATGTAACTTTTAAAACTTTTTTTTCTTGTCCTAACAACAAACTGTGAATGAAGCATGTTCGAGACCTGTTCCAATCATGTTTTTTTTTTTTTCTTATTTGTGTTCCATTTGGGATGATTATAATTTTCTAATTCCCAATTTTGAATCGCATTCAGTTTGTGGATTTATTCTTTTCAGTTACATTTTAGTCAAATTTTAAATATTTTGTCTGCAGCATAGTAATGAGACAAGGAGTCTTTCTGAACCATACCTGTCACTTCAGTGCTATCCGAAATATGGTGATAAGTCTTGCGTCACGGAAGCAAAATCTTTCAGTTGTCATTCAAGCTAAGATTTTAGGAGGATGAAGCATTTTCCAACTGGAGTATAAAATATATAAGTCCACATTTTAAATGATTATTCTGATTATTCTTCATTTATTATGAAATGTAGTCTTATAAATTCATAGGCTATTTGTGACGTTTTTTTTTAGAGAATCCAGTAATGTTTGGTGGCTGTGTTTTAATGACACTTTGGATCATTTTTTTTCCTTAATATAATCAAGTTTTCTATTGTCACGAATGGGTTGTATTATCCATGTTATAGTTACAGGACATGTTTTGGATGCCGCAGTTTTACTGTTAATGCATTATAAATTATTATAAATAATATAAATTCAGCTAAATGGTACTAAGAGCCTCAAAGTTATTAATGTGCAGTGGGCTGAATCTTGAGGAGGACAGATCATTCTTGAGAATCAAATTAATCTGTTCATGCCTCGGTATCACACAGAAAACTGACTCAGGGGTCCACAGATCCTCGCTCAGTTCCCCGTTTACTTTGCAGCGCTGTATATTTCGCATGATTTTAAAGCACTGTTCTCTTTGAATGAATTCATAATCAATTCGGTCCGAGAGCTGAATGTACATCAGTGACCTCAGCTTTCTCGCACACGACTGTGGGTGTTGTTGTGTCAGGCAGCAAACTCACAACACCTGTTTGCCCCACAGGACACACTTGTACTGCTAGAGACTCAATTTGCTGACCTTAATTGAATTATACACACTGAATGCATGGATGGATCATCGATAGATATATAGATTGATAGACATAGATAGATAGATACATAGATACATAGATACATTGATGGATAGATACATAGATACATAGATGGATAGATAGAAAGTTAGCAGCAATTACAACCAGGGTTAAGTGCTTCGACATCAGTGTTATTCACCTGTCATTTCCCTCTGGTTTTAGGGATAAGTTATGGATTGGGTTAGGACTGCATTTTCAGACAAGAATGTTGTTCCAGGATCAACAAAATCTTACTTCAGCAAAATCACAGAGACCAGATGGGTGGATAGATGGATGGATGGATAGATGAATAGAAATATGGATGAATGGATGGATGAATAGAAAGAAAGATGGATGGATGGATGAATGGATGGATGAATAGAAAGATGGATGGATCGATGAATGGATGGATGAATAGAAAGATGGATGGATGGATGAATAGAAAGATGGATGGATGGATGGATAGATGATGGATGGATGATAGATAATGCATGGATGAATAGAAACACAGATGGATGGATGGATGGATGGATGGATGGATGGATGATAGATAATGGATGGATGAATAGAAATACAGATGGATGGATGGATGGATGGATGGATGGAGGGATGGATGGATAGAGGATGGATGGATCATAGATAATGGATGGATGAATAGAAATACAGATGGATGGATGGATAGATGATGGATGGATAGTAGATAATACATGGATGAATAGAAATACAGATGGATGGATGGATGGATGGATGGATGGATGGATAGATGATGGATGGATGGATGATAGATAATGGATGAATGAATAGAAATATGGATGGATGGATGGATGGATGGATGAATAGAAAGATGGATGGATGAATGGATGGATGGATAGATAATGGATGGATGAATAGAAAGATGGATGGATGGATAGATGATGGATGGATGGATGAATAGAAAGATGGATGGATGGATGAATGTATGGATGGATGGATGGATGGATAGATGATGGATGGATGATAGATAATGCATGGATGAATAGAAATACAGATGGATGGATGGATGGATGGATGGATGATAGATAATGGATGGATGAATAGAAATACAGATGGATGGATGGATGGATGGAGGGATGGATGGATAGAGGATGGATGGATCATAGATAATGGATGGATGAATAGAAATACAGATGGATGGATGGATGGATGATGGATGGATGGTAGATAATACATGGATGAATAGAAATACAGATGGATGGATGGATGGATGGATGGATGGATAGATGATGGATGGATGGATGATAGATAATGGATGAATGAATAGAAATATGGATGGATGGATGGATGGATGGATGAATAGAAAGATGGATGGATGAATGGATGGATGGATAGATAATGGATGGATGAATAGAAAGATGGATGGATGGATAGATGATGGATGGATGGATGAATAGAAAGATGGATGGATGGATGAATGTATGGATGGATGGATGGATGGATAGATGATGGATGGATGATAGATAATGCATGGATGAATAGAAATACAGATGGATGGATGGATGGATAGAAATACAGATGGATGGATGGATGGATAGATGATGGATGGATGATAGATAGATGAATAGGAGTAAATAAACTAATAAGCATGAGCCGTTTTAATATTAATACAAATGTATGACAATGAGTGATAAAAATATGATAAAAATCATTAAAACAGGATATGAATGTGTTCCTGGGTGATTGATCAGATGTCTATCTCTCCATCTATCCTCTCTCCTTCTGTCTAATCTTTCTTTCTCTTTCCTATCTCTCCATCTCCTGTCTTTTCCTCACCTTCAGACTGTTGCAGACTCTCTCACCCTCCCCCTGTTTCTCCCTTTCCTGTTCTCTCTCTCTTTCTCTCTCTCTCTCTCTCTCTCTCTCTCTGTCTGCTGGAAGTTAATGAGCCCAGCTCCCCCTGGGGAACACACACTTCCTCTGCCAGAGACAGAGGAGAGAGCGAGTGAGATTACACAGTGCAGAGAGAGTGAGCGAGAGAGAGACATAGCAGAAAGTGAGAGATGGTGGGGAAGAGGAGGGGTACTATGGGGAGATAAGGGAGGAAGGAGAAAGAGCGAGCAAGAGAGAGGGAGAAAGAGATAAAGAAACAGAAGAAAGTGAGAGAGTGGGGGAAGAGCAGAGGTACTGAAGGCCGATAAGGGAGGAGAGAGAGAGAGAGAGAGAGAGAGAGAGAGAGTAGGAGGGAGTGGAATTTTCTGGATATGATGATAGAGGGAGTGTACAGCAGGCAGAAAGATGGATGAGTGCACTACACACTCCCATCCTGAATGAGAAGGAGAGATTTAGACCATGGAAACAGGGATAGTGAGCGAGCAGTAGTGAGAGAATGAGCTGTGCGGGCTAAAAAGAAACAGATGCTTTTGAATAAAGCCTCTGTGTGTGTGTGTGTGTGAGAGAGAACACATGAAAAAGTCAAGGGAATATCTGCATATGTGCACGCTGGTGTGTGAGACGCAGACGGAGAGAGCGAGAGAGTGCGTATGCGTGTTTTTGAAGCAGGTCTTAACATGCTGTCAGTGTCTAGAGTTGGAATGTGCACAAGGCGGCCATTGTTGTTTAAACAGCCAGCCAGCAGCCCTTCTCCTTGGCAACGGGCTCTGCAGCAGCGTCTCCCACAGCAACAGAGGAACAGGGGTGCTGGAGGGGGGGGGGGGGGAGTCAGGAAGTCAGGGCCGCAGTGGAGAGGCCCCTCTACAAAACACTGGCCTCAAGGTCCAACTCAATATGTGTGAGTGTGTGTGTGTGTGCGTGTTTGTGGGATGTGTGCCGTACGCACATATGTCTGTATGTGTAGGGTATGTGTGTGTGTGTGTGTGTGTGTGTGTGTGTGTGTAAGAGCCGGCAGGCGAGAGAGAACGGCTGTGCATTAGACACAATCCAGGGATGGATAGGAGGAGGTGGGTTAGAGAGGTGCGGGTTCGTGGGCAGGCTGAAATGATGGTGTAAGTATGAGCTGATTGGTTGATGAGCTGTTTACTGAATATCAGGCGGAAGGAGGAGATTAGGACATGGATAAACACAACGTGAGAAGCAGATAAATATGTGTTGGATTATCGGAGAGAGAGAGAGAGAGAGAGAGAGAGGGAGGAGACAGGTGTGTGTTAGGGATGAGGTCAAGTTTTGCTGGTTTTCCCCTGCTGGTGGATATTGTAACTACATCTTTCTCCATTGAAATGTGTTTTTTCAAACAACATATTTATTTGTATGCATTACTAGTTCCTAATTCTTTCTAAAGGGCTCTCGAAAGTATAAAAATGTTTATTTTTTATTTTTGGATATGACTGGTACAGAGAGCATTCGTAGGCGCGTATTGCGTCATTAAAATTCCGCATTATTCATGAGAGGGAACGCCCTCCTATCGATTTCCATCCAATCGCTGTGTTGACTGATGCGTCCAGGGCTTGACATTAAAGGATTAGTTCACTTTAAATTACCTCAAGCCATCCTAGGTGTATATGACGCTCTTGTTTCTGACCAAGACAAATATTAACAAACATCCTGACGCATCCGAGCTTTATAACAGCAGTAATGCGCTACCAAACGAGTTTGAGCTGAAGAAAGTGTCTCCATCCATCATAAACATTTTCCACGCGGCTCCGGAGGGATAATAAAGACCTTTTGAATGCGTTTGTGTGAAAAAATATCCACATTTAACAAGTTTTGAAGAAAATATATACTTCCGGCAGACGGAAGGGAAAAAAAAAACGGAATTGGCATCACGTCAGTTCCGTAAATTGAATCGGGATGGCGTAGGATTAACAGCATAAGCTTTTTGAAGAATACTGGAGGCGGTCTGCCGGAAGCTACATATTTTATTTCATTACACAATTGACCATTCACAAAGACCCGCCCCCTTTAGTTACTGTTGCTATGTCCGACAAGCCACACATCATGTTCTCACGAAGTGAAAAATACAAGAGGACACTGACGACACGTCGACAGACGAGACAGAGCAGGTTACTTTTGATATGAAATAGTTTCATATTTAAAATACTGTAATTTTTTAAAGAAGTTTAATCAATAAATAGCGTGTAGTGTCTCTTTAATGACAGATCGCTGTAGCTCCTCGTGAAGCGATCATCTCTTCATACTAGTTCATTTATAGCATCAAATAAACATGAATGAACATCAGAAGGAATGTTGTTTCAAGCGCAGAAAGACGTGAGGACACACAATTTAAGTTCAAGTTCACCAACTTTAATCTACTAACTCCCCTGACTGCTTTGTTGGATAAAATGGTGGATTCGGGGTCATGATTGGTCAGATCGCCTGTCAATCAAACTACCGGCGGAGGGTCAATGGCGGGTTGGATATGTGCCTGAGGTAAATTAAAAAGTCGAGCGGATAAGGTTTTATATCGGGAAATGGAGCTTTTTATGAACATATTTCATCTAGTGACATAAATAAGCACCTTTTAAGCGCACATATTCCATTGCATCTTCTCCAAATGAAATATATATATATATATATATATGAAAATAATGACGGTGTTACAGCAGTGCATCTGATCATGAGCGGTGGCATGACGGATGATTGAAATAAACAAAAGATGATGATGAAAACCGCATATTCAAAGTAGAATGGACAGAGAAGTAACTATGCCTTTATTCTCCTTTCTTAAAGGGACAGTTCACCCAAAAATGAACATTCTGTCATTATTTGTAGTAGTTCCAAACCTGAATGAATTTCTTTCTATATTTTGAAGAATATAGGTAACCAAACTTGTATAGAATTCCATTGTATAGAAAAAAAAATACTGTGTGTTTACCCGTATTCTTCAAAATATCTTACTAAGAAAGAAATTCATACAGGTTTGGAACAACTTCAGGGTGAGTTTTTGGGTGAACGATCCCTTTAAGTATGTTTTAAGTGTCATTTACGATAGTGAAAAATATGATGAGCTCCAGAAGATCCTTTAAATATTCGCCATCGGTTTTCATTATAACATCGGCTCTGAAATATTAAAATGCTCCGTAGTTGATATTTGTCAGTCTATCAAAACTGACTTGTCCCTGATATTCCCAAATGATAAAGACGATGCTTGGGAAGTGTCCTCGACTCTTTTGTCTGTCTCCATGCTCACATTTTAATGTCATTCATCTGCATCCACCATATTTTTCAACACTTGAGCCGTTTCCTTCAGACTTCAGATTCGTTATCTGCTATAGGTCAGCAATTAGAAGAATAACAAAGGGTAGCGAACGGTTAAAATGTTTGCACTTGAGTGCGTTTTCTTTTCCCACTCTCTTATCTTTCCACAGCTTCCCATTTCTTGAGCTTTTTGCATATGTGAAGTATGAAGGACCAGTGCTAAATTAACTGGGCTTTAGCCTCTCACTTCTAGCTGGTGTTGTGGTCATGTGACCAAGCAGGAGGTCAGGATGGTGTAGCGAGTCTCTGCTCGTCTTCAAATAACCTCGTAGATGATCGCAAGAAAATAAGGAGAGTGAAAAGTAACAAGAAAAGACAAGGAGTAGAAGGAAGATAGGTGTGTGTGTGCTGTGCGTGTGTGTTTTTGGCTGGGCCGAGTGTTGAACGCAGTCTCTGGTGATGAAGATTATAAGGAATTTCCTGCAGCTGGGGACAAGAGAGAGCATTCAAGTAATAGAAAGTGAAAGAGGGAGCGAGTGAGAAAGGTAGAGAGGGGAGGAGGGAATGAGAGGTTACGGAGAGGGAAAAGGCAGAGATGCAGGAGATATTAAGAATGCAGATACGAAGGAAGAATAACAGAGTTTGAGTCTGAGAGGCTGATGGAGGCATTGAAAGTGAAGAAAGGAAGAAGCTCTGTTTCACAACCTAGTGGGCTTGAAACGATGGTGATGATGGTCTTTTCTTCCCTAGCGCGATGTATATTTAAGTGAAACAGCTTCTCGGACAAGAAAAAATGTAGGGCGGGACTACGGTCCTCTGTACCGATTCCGGTAGCAAAGCAAAACACGAAAACATGCGAAACGAACAACACACTATTTTTATAAATAAAATTGAAATGTACAAAAACCAATGCCATTCTTTTATACTTATTTAAAATTGCGCTACTTTATCCTTATGAGTTGAGCATATGAATGCTTCAGGTGAGTTTTTGTCATATGAGTTTTCTGGGGTGTCATTGCAGATGTTTCATGCCTGCAGCTGTAAAAGGAAATGTATAAAAGTAAAACAATGCAAATGCAACATTAGATCACTGACACCAGCTAAAAATATGACACAAGCCTTGGCTTTTATAATAAACTGAGATTAGATTACATATGTGTTTATCACTGTTGATTCTTAGGGTTCGTTTCAAAATTTACCATTACGTTTTTAAAAACTATTAACAGTATTGAATGCACAACACAGCCTAATGTTAGAATGGTACTAACTGTAAAGTTTTAGCACACTATGCAGAAGATAAACGGTGTTTTATATTAATGTACTTTTATTTCATCTAAACGGCTAACGTTTTTGTTCATTTCAATCCGACATTCAAATTAAAATCAGGTGTATTATTCATAACAGAAGCTCTAAATATGAAATGAAATTGAAACTTTCCTGCTTGAACTCTTTCATTTGATCTTTAAGCCGTTTTATTAACTTTGATATCGTTTGCAAATTGGTTTTTGATGATCTATGATGTTCCGCTCGTTATCAGCTTCAAATCCGAAATATTTCCATACTTCCCTCCTTTCTTGTCAACAAGTGGATTTACCGCCATCGCATCCGCACCGCCGGTCGCCATGTCGCAGTGCACCTTTCGGATAGCGCATCAAGAACCGGGTTTGACTGGGTTTTCGGTACCACCGGTACTTAAGAAAACCTGATACCGTGACGTTTTAATTAGTACCGGGACAACACTAAGCGGGACTTGGGGAATTAATTAGATGGTTGTGGTTTGTTATTGGCCGGTCTCATGTGAGTGACAGGTTGCCCCGCCCTCGTCCCAGTAAACTCGTTCATCTAAATCCTAAGGCAGCTTTGCACTAAATCACTGAAAGCAATGCGACAAATTCAGTGAAAAATGTCAAAAACTCATCGAAATATCGTTCATAAATGATTCATTAGATGCTAATGAAAAACAGTAAGTCTGTTTTACACCAAATATATACTACACTCTAAAAAATGTTTTGGCGCAACAACAACAAAATGAAAAATGATCAGTTTACATCAATTTTTTTGAGTTATGACAACTTTACATTAGCTACACCGAGGCAGAGGAACTTAATAATTATCAGCATAAACACAATTTTTTAAGTTAATTACTCAAAGACATTAAGTCACCGCAACTACCTGAGTTGTAGCCCTGAAACCAAGTAATATGATCTATTTCAGTTCGAATCAAGCTATTATAGCACATGCTACCATAACTTATTTACCATGTATATGTAATAAACAAGTAAGAGATGACTTGTCACTAGCATGTCTCTACTCTTCGGTAACCACAAAAACTTCAACATTACAGAAGCTCAAAATGCCAAACATAACAGCATTAAACACTAACTGGTCTAAAAACACATCAATAAACATTAACAAAGCGTGATGGGAACTGCCTGATTTCTGAAGTTATAAAGACAATTGCAACCTTTTTTAAAAAAAAAAAACCTATTAATGCAGACATTTACAGATGATATTAAGTTGATGTAATGATCGACATTATAAAATAATGTTTGCAAAACTTAATAAATGAGAATTTTTAACTTGTAACCATGCAGTTATTTAAGTTGTGGTAACAAGTTCACTGAATTACTTTTTAGAGTTCAAAAGTGCTGTGTCAGTTTGATTATATTTTATTTTATTTATTTGAAATAAATAAATTAATACTGTTTTTAAGTAAGGATGCATTAAAGTGACAATAAATATACTTATAATATTACAAAATATTTTTTTAAAACATTTTATTCGTCATAGAATCCTAAAAAAAAATCTTAAAAATGTTAAGCAGCACAACTGTTTTAATGATGTGAGATGTTTCTTGAGCATGGACTCACATTCGAATGATTTCCGAAGGATCATGAGGATCATAATGAATAAATGACATTTTACAATATATTCAGTTATTTTAAATTGTAATAGTATTTACAGTATTTCTGTTTTTACTGTAATTTTAATCAAATAAATATAGCCTTGCTGAGACTTTTTTTTTCAAAATTATAAAAAAAACTTTCTGACCCCCCAAGCTTTTTAACTGTACAGTATATTTTTGCGTATGTAATACTCAGTAATGAGTATTATCATTCCACTCGTAATATATTCAATCGAGACTCAAGTCTTTTATGCAGAGCACTATTTGTATGACACATCGAGTTCCCAGTCATGGAAGCTTGTTTCATAGAAAAGGTAATTGTGACTTTTTGCCTTTTTAACTTTTTTTCTCAGAATTGCGTAATATGAAATCAGAATTGTGAAACATAAACTCACAATTCTGAGAAAAAGCGTCAGTCCTTTTCCCCCCTTAGAATTGGACTTGCAATCGCGAGGAAAAAAGTCGGAATTATGAGGATAAAATCTTTCCATACCTAGCTTTCGAACGAGCGAGAGAGAAAATATATTTTTAGGCAAAGTGTATTAACTTCAGAGATTATTTGAATATGTCTAACTCATAATTTTCATAACACCTCATGAGTGTCATTCACACCTGTACTCTCTTTTCTTTTCTGAACGTGGTTAATCACATTGTCTTTATAATGTCATTATTTTCATTTTTTAGCTCTCTATATACAGGAAAATATATGGCTGTATTTATTTACAGAACACAAGGGGATCATCATGTTTTGAACCTTGTGAGGTTCCCGTTAGGATGCTGACTATATAGGCAGCGAGGCAGCTGACTAGGTTTTGCAACAGAGCTATTGTGTGTGTGTGTGTGTGTGTGTGTGTGTGACAGCTGTGTTTCTGCAGAGTGTCACTGGAGTGTCTCTGTGGATCTTATGACCCACTTCTACCTCTCTCTCTCACTCTAACTCTCTCTCTATCTCTCTTTCCCCTCTTTCCGTTCCTTCTTTCTCTCTCTCTCTCCACTCTAAGCTTTCTCCTACGTTCCCTCACTCTGTCTTGTTCTAACTTTCTCTGTTTCTCTCTCTCTCTCCGTCACTCGCTCTCACACACTGTCGGGGCTGCTGCCTGTATCTTAGCAACAACTGCACTCTCATTTGAACTCAGTGAGTGCCTTTCCCTAACACACCCACTGACACACACTTGTGTAAACACACACACACACACACACACACACAAGCACCCCTTTGCACTTGTGTAAACAGACACGTGCACATCCCAGCACAAACACTTGTGCAAACATACTTGCACATCACAGTGAAAAAAAGTTGTGCGATAAAGAGCAGACCCTGCATGTATGGTGTGTTTGGCAATGAGTCCGTCTCTTAGAAAAAAGAACGGGGTTCTCTTGACTCAATTTTAAAGAGACCTTTATTTGGATAAAAGCGTCTGCCAAATGATTAAATGTAAAATTTTATAACAGTTTAATTTCATTTTTTCTAGTGATAAACAAGCTATTTGATTGTATTACAATGAAAAATAAATTAAAACAAAATACTAAATCCATAAAATGATCCTACAATCGGAAGCTTTAAAAGGCGTTCGCACTATAAAGATAGTTAAAAAAATCGTTCTAAATTTGACCACAGCGATAACGACATAGAGCAGAGCGTCCCAAACTTAAGAGGGGTGAGGCCCCCCAAAAACACTGCAAAAGCTCCACGACCCCGCCGTTAAAAAATATATAGCGACATTTACAAGTTTGTAAGAATTCATGTGAATTATGAGAACTATACATTCTTTACAAATATATTTAAATCCATAACACTAACCTTGCATACTTTCAAAAAAAATCTAATTTTAGAACAAATGGAATATTTTAATTATTTTATTATATTGATTTGGACGAGCTACGGCCCCCCCTGCAATACCGCTACGGCCCACAGTTTGGGAAGCACTGGCATAAGCTGTGTCCGAAACCGCCCACTCGTTCACTAACCCCTATATAGTGCATGACAGTTGAGTGCACTATATCACCAAAGAGTGAACGAAAATGAGTGAGCGAATTTCACAATTTTTTGAATTTTTTTTTTGACAATTTCGTCATTAACATTTCCTAAACCTGTCTGTAATATGTCCTGTTTAGCTTAATGAATTGTATATTACTGTTTATTTGTCATGTTTATTGAAAATAAAAACACCTGTGTCATGCTATTATATTCTAAGCCGTAGGTTAAATACACTGTACAACAGTTCACTAACATAATCATATGATAATAAGTATACATATTATGATATAAATCTGTATCGTTTCACTTCAAAATATCTTTACAAATATGTTCTAATTAATAGAAAATGACTCTTACATTTGTAGAAGTTGCCGCTTCCCGTATTGCCGTCCGCCATATTTATTTCGTCTTATCGCGTTGGATTTTGGGTAACGGCGCTTTAACGAGTGTACATTCAACGTTCACTCAAAATCAGAGAGCATTGTGGGTAAAAGTAGTGAACGAATGTAGGGAATGTAGGGAATTCGGACAGCACTACTAAATGTCCGACACCCGATATAGTGCACTATATAGTGGATAGGGAGCGGTTTCGGACACAGCTATAGAGAAACGATTTCGTTGGAATCACTTTCAGAAGGATTTTTTCCCGCCGTTGAACGATGAAACCCTGATCAGAATCCATTGTAAAATAAGGGCTCGCGCGGAGAAGTTAAGGTCCAGAAAAATCCACCGCTGTTTCTCCCTTTTCAAGGATACTTTAAAGAAAACAACTTGTTTTTCATCCCACCATATCGACTTCGTCAATTAAATTCACCGATTGATAACGCTAGCTTGCTGAGGACATCTGCTGGTTAAACCGTGTAAATGCAACTGAACACACTTTGAAACCGCAGCGCGTGAGCTTACAAAAAACAGACCGCTATCGTTCGTTCTTGTGGACGCAAATATAGTTATTGTTCTTGGTGTTAAGTTTTGCACCCATATGCCATGATCCATTTCATACAGTTCAGATGAATTTGCTTATTAATATGATTTTTTTGCATTGTTTTCATGTTGCTTGAGAGTTATTTATGTCTGGCGTATTCGGCTTTCTGTGTGGTTGGTTTCATTAAAAAAAAAAAAAAAAAAAAAAAAAAATCATGAGATCTAAAATAAATACCATTCTGAGCTTTCAGATCTTGTTGCAGGATGAGTCAACACTTAATCTTATTTTGTGCTGTGGTATTTGTTTTACTGCATGGCTGGGTTTTGGACAGGTGGGCATCAATGTAGATTTTCATGTCTGTCATTGGACAGTGAATCTAAAGGCAGCTTTGTGATTGGCTAAACGTTACCAGCTGTTTGGATCCCCCGGGGAGCATTGCAGCAGTTAAAAGGATTGGAGCAATGGAGAAAGAGACAAAACGTGTGTGGAGAATCGAAAGTGGAGGGAGGCAAAGAGAGGCAGCTGCAGTAAGAGAAGTTAATTCAAATACAAAAAAGCTGCAGAGAGGGTTTAAAGGGATGGATTTTCTCAGAGGAGGCAAAAGAGGCACAACAAACAAAATTATAAGATGAAGAGAATGTAATTAATAGCCAGTACGAAAAGCAAAAACAAATCTGACATCGAATTGACTATAAAAAAAAACACTCGTCTTTCTGAAGTTACACTGTCCACAGTTGCGTTTGTCTCCGTTAAGCTCATTATTAACCGATTATGCATTGATATTAAAATTCTGGCACATAATGTTTAAATTCAATTAAATGTAATCATCATAATCGTGAAATATGGATATTCATTTTTTGTAACGATTACATTTAACAGGGTTATTAAATTATTATTGTTTTAAAATATCGACTTTAAGTAAGCGTCACATGACGGACATGTAGAAATAACGGAAATTAGCATGCATAATTAAATATTCAATATCAACTGGTAGCGATGACCGATAAATATCCAGTATTTTTTAAGCAGTCTTAAAAAAATGTGTAAATTTGAGACTTTTTCACAAACAGCAAACGCATTAAATTAAACATGAAATTTTAAAGCAGGGGAAAATTATTATTATTATTTTATTTATTTTTTTTACAAGTACTTGAAAACATCTCATAAGATGTCTGCCAATATCCAATATGGTTCTGATATGTTGTTATTATTTTTAAGTAGTCTTAAAAATGTGTGTGAACGTGAGACTTTTCATAAATATGAGATTGTGTAGAAACAACAGTTAAAAAAAAAAATAAAAGAAACAAGATTTTTTTTTCACATTCTCATTAGATGCAAAATATTACAAAAATGATTTTTCTTAATGTCCCATTTCCCGTTATCCCGTGTAAGAATCACAATTCCTCGTTTCAGTGATCCACGCTGGGTTGGAAAGAGTTTAATTAGTACACAAAGCAGACCACAGCTAACCTCTCTCTCTCTCTCTCTCTCTCTCTCTCTCTCTCTCTCTCTTCGCACACACTCATCGCTGACTTAATCCAGCTCACTAGTCTGTCCTGGCAGTCAAATATGTGATGGTGCCAGAACTGTGAGAGAAGAGTAGGAGAAGCTCCAGACATTCAATCTCTCTCTCTCTCTCAACCGCTCAGGAGAAGGAATGTGTGTGAATATCTGAGGGACTCTGTGAGATCCAGTCGGTGTGTGCGTGACTGTAATTAAAGTGCTGTTCTGCAGTTGTGCTTGTTCCTGTCTTCTGTGAGACTGATGCTTAATTAATGAGTGGTATTAATTAGAGAAAGAGAAGGAGCGAGGGAGGAGGAGACCGAAAGCAAATTTAAAGTGTGAGAGAATTAGTGAGACGCAATTTAAGGGTGAAGTAGCTGATCTAAAAGCTGTATTTTGTTTGTGCGCACCTACCTGTTGACCCTCGGACAGCGTCGTCGGATGAGATTCAAGACAAAAACACACGCGCTTGTTAATGCGATCGTCTGATTTTCCTCTCGGCTTCTTCGCTGTATTGACTCGACTCTTGGAATCACATTTTAAAGGGATGGTTCACCAAATGAATGAAAACTCTGTCATCATTTACTCACCCTCATGTCGTTCATCTTCAAAACACAAATGAGAGGTTTCTGTCCGTCCAGTGAAAATGTCCACAACGAGAGAGATCGTAAAAGAAATCCACATGAATCTTCCGAAGAGACACGATTGCTTTATATGATGAAATAGGCTTTTTTCACAAATTAAACCGCTTGATTCGTATGGGTTTGTTTTACCGTCTCTTGATGAACATTTTGTACCGTTAAGAGTTTTGGTTGAATAGAGGGACAGAAATCTCTCCGATTTATCACCAAAATATCTTCATTTGAGTTTCGAGGATGAACGAAAGTCTTATGTGAATGGTCATTTTTCAAAAATCATAATTTTACTTTCTTTCCTATGCAAAACAAGAAAATATCTACTGGAAAATGTGTGTTTGAACATTGAAAGTCACATTGAAAGTGCAATGCTGGGTTAAAAATAACCCAAGTTGGGTTAAATATGGGCAAACCCAGTGATTGGGTTGTTTTGACCCAACCTGCTGGGTAGTTTTTATTTAACTCAACTACTGTTTAAAAATTACTGTACTGCTCGCCTAAAATGAACCCAAAATAGGTTGGAATAGATTGTTTTATAAATAATAATTAAATTGCTCACTCTAAAAAATGCTGGGTTGAAAATGGACTAACCCAGCGATTGGGTTATTTTTACCCAGCGGTTGGGTTAAATGTTTAAATGTTTGACCAACTATTGTTTAAATATGACTAAATACGGCTGGCTGAAAATGAACCCAGAATAGGCTGGAAATTAAAAATCAGACATAATTACTAGAAGCAACAATAATAATCAAAAGGTGAAAAGGGGAACTTATTAATAAATGTTAATTTCCGACACATTTTGGGTTCATATTAAGCAAGCAATACAGTAATTGCTAAACAATAGTTGAGTTAAATAAAATTACCCAGTTTTGGCAAGTCAAAACAACCCAATCACTGTCCATATTCAACCCAACTTGGGTTGTTTTTAAGAGTTAGTATTTTTTAGAGCGTGTGACAGAATTTGAATCTTTAAGTGACCTTTTAGGTTGTCCAGTGTCCGTTTATGAAATGACACCTCGCATATGCAAATGATTTCTCCAAATAATCTTCCATCACATTGTTGAAATCTTGGCAAGGGAACTGTAGCGTATATATTCATGTTCACAGCAATTAGTTTGTACTGAAGTTCTTTGATCAAATCAGTTAATTCAGGAAATTTCTGTTTAAGTGAACTCATTGCAGGAATGCAATACAAAATAAAATGCAAATTCAACCAGTATGAGTCACTGTGAGTGTACAATGAGCATGTGAAATGGAAAGAGAATCAAATAACTGAAGGAGATCGATAGCCAATAGATGCGTGACAATCTCCAAAGACCTTGATGCGCTTGTTTTCGCTGAAGATTAAGAGCTGTAGTCAACATCACAGGATGTAGCCATTAGAAAAAATACCTCAAATGGTAGAAAACAACATCTTTAACTGGCAAAGAGATTCAAGCTGACCTTCAAACACGAGCTTGCACCATCTACAGCGAGCCCAAAGAGTGCCGCCAAAACACACCTGAACATTCCTGAACGGAATTCCTTCTGATGACCAAATCAGACCAATTTGGCACCGCAGATCATCGCTGTGTTTACTGACAACAAAATGAAGATTTCAAAGACGAGAAGAGTCAAACGCAAGAGAGGTTCATCGATGTTTTGAATTGTTTTATTGCCCTTGGCGCTGGATACCGTCAAACATGTGCATGGTTTCAAGATGTCAAGCAAAGTCTGGAGAGCACTTTTACAAGAAGTGTCAGAAACTTGGTTCTGAGTGAAGGTCATGGGCCTTCAAGCTCAAAAAATAATTGTTCTGAAGCAACCAGAAAACCTGTGAGGGAGGATGAAAACAGTGAGCAGGCAGCGTTGAAATCTGGGAGAATTAAAGCACGAGAAGATCAGGCCAAACTGGCAATACAGTAGTGTGGGAAGCTTATCCATGGCTCCGAATATTGGATTGCTGCAATTTTGTTTGTGTCACAGAATATTAAGTGGGGGAAACTGCTGTTTTGTTTTCTAGGTATAATTGTGTGCATCGAAAGTAAAGTTTCAGCCGTACCAGTAGTGATTGTGGAGACTAAACACATTTGTTCATTTTTAGCAAAAAATATGCGAGTTATTATGCGCAAGGGTGCATGTTTTATGTATGTTTCAGTCTGTATCAGTGTCTTCAAGAATGCGAGTGTGGCAGCTTGTTCGGCACCATGTACTGTAGCACATGTTTCTGGTTCGCTCGCTCTTTCTCTCTTTCTGCACTTTCCTTATCGTTGCCAGTTAGTAATAAAAACCATGTGGAACAGACTGAGAGATGGATAGAACTGTATTGTGCGTGTGTTTTTGTGACTTATCAGGACACAAATGTGTATAAGGACATGGGTATGACACTGGTGTTACAACTTCAACGTGAAATAGCTTTAAAAACATACTAAACAAGGTTTTATTAAAAATGTAAAAATGCGGAATGTAGGTCAGTGAGGGTTAAGTTTAGGGGTGGGGGGGGTGCGGAATGTACAGTTTGTACAGTATAAAAACCATTACGCCTATGGAATGTCCTCACTTTGATAGCAAAACGAACGTGTGTGTGTGTGTGTGTGTGTGTGTGTGTGTGAGAGAGTGTCCAGCCGCTGGACTCACTTCCATCACTAATGTTTATCGCAAATGAAGTGCCGTTCTTAAAGGAGCTGTTCACCTAAAATGAACATTTTGTCATAATGTATAGCTTCAGAAGACACAAGTGCTATGCATGAAATTTTAAGATTTTTTATAATGGCAGTATATAGAGCATCCACTTTTATTGTGCCAAAGATCTCATTCTCAATTATATGACAGATCTCCTTTTTATTTGAAATATTATCGCATGCGTTTGTATTTTCCCCCTCATACTTATGGATGTAATTTAAACAATGTGTTGATCCTTTTTTTTTTTTTTTACTTCCTCAGTCCATTCACATATTCTTTCTTCCATCCATTTCATTCCTCAACTCTCTACATCCCCTGCCTCTCGTCCCTTTGCTGCCCCCTGCTGCCATGTCCCAACTTTATTGATTCCAGCCTTTTCTCAGAGGTCATTTTTGTGTGTCACTCACTGTGTTTTTGTGTATTTAGGTTTTTGTTTATGAGCGCTGAATAATAGTCTTTTATTTATATATTGCCTTTTAAATTGAACTATATTCCATTTTTGTTTACTGGCCAAAATTGCAATGTAGACATTTTTGACATTTTCGTGGCAAACACATTTAATGTTACTTTATAACTATATATTTTTAAAATAACGTTAGCAAGGCCTCATGACACGTCACACAATATTGTTGAAAAGCAATACATTTTGGCAACCAAACATTTGTTTTTCAGACAGCTTTGAATAGCCACTATCATAAGAAACAATTTAAGACTCAAACATGTTTTTGCTATTCAATGCAATGGCTGCATTTTCTGACACGTTTTTTTAGATGATGTTCCTAATTCTCTTATTCCGCATAATTCCTACATTTCCTAAATCAGACTTTGCACTAAAAAAAAAAAAGTAAATTGACTTTTTTTTTTGCACTAAAAGTTTATTTAATATGCTTTAAATTGCCAAATGTAAAGCATGCAAAGCAGTCGCCTATCCACTGAGACATATGTCGTATTGCCATAGTGAGGCCTGCAATCTATTGCATTGGAAAGGAAAACTATGTAACCATGGTTACCGTTCCACTCATATTCAATTGCCATGGTTACAACTGTTCTCTAACTGTATTGCCATAGTGACAAGTGTCCTTTCGCCCACAGGGATAACACAAAGCATGGCCACAGCAGCAGACATGGTAAGAACAACTGCAGTTATTTTAATAGCATTTTCAACTATGTTGTACAGTAATCCTCAACAGTCAGTCTTTTTGTGTGTTTTGTCCCCTTTTCCCCTAGGAAATAACCGCACTCCTGAAAACTGGGAACCCCAAGACAATGTGAAGCCTGATGGTCCAATTCATTTTTTCCAATAGTGAGAGGGAAGAGATCAAACATCCAACCTGCTGAACTGGACCCAGCTTACAGTTAAACCTAACACGGAACCATCACTGACACAGACACATAAATACCAAGATCCTGATCTGCAATTTTGGGGGTAATGAGCCGTCTGTCAGGTCGCTTGCGCTCTGGAGGTGTTCGCTTGACTTGTGAGGCACTGGCTGACAAAGACTGCAGTGATGATGAGGGCCCCTCTCTATGGGAGGGGGATGAAGAGCAGGGGGGCACATCTGTAGGACCCACCGATTCCACTCCAGCTAGCTCACTACATTACAGCTTTTATTCGCCTCCCTCTTTAGCTAATGGTCTGCGGAACCATGAAGAGCAACTTCGACGTAGGGCAAGGAGACGTCGGCAGACAGAATATGTGGAGCAAGTACACACACAAGAACAAATGCACATTCAGCAAAACACTCAACCACAGATGCAGACACCCCAACACTCACACTCACTCACACAGTCAAGCACACACCTGCAGCCGCATACACACATTCCAGTGGATGCACATATGTGGATGGACACAAACACGCTAACTCATAAGCACACACCCACAGACACTGGCTCTTCACTTACAGAGCAGGACCCGTCCCTTATTCCAGAAGACTTGTCTTTACCTTCTAAGACTGAAACACATAATGTACATGCTCAGTCACCCCCTTTGTTACATACTACCCCTCCCCCAAAGACTCTCTCACCTCCTCAGTACAACCCTTCCTCGTTACCTAAAGAGGAGACAGAACACAATTCAACATGTAAGCCAGAAATGGATCACACCAGTGAGCCAGACCATGTTCGTATAACAGGCCAATCCACTGTCATGACCTCTGTGGAGGCTGAAAGGAAGTATACCCTACGGAGCTCTGGCCGACCACGTTTCCCATGCCATCTTCGAAAATCATCCCGTTTACGTAGAGCTGCTGAGGACAATATGTTCAAAAGGGAACTGGACCAACAGGATGAAGAAGAAGAGGAGAACAGAGTCTGGAGAACAGAGGAACTAAGGCCGACGGAGGAGCATCCCCCAGAGGTGTGTGCTGCTGCCTCACCGTTTGAGGTTTTACCTTCGCCAGCTATATCAGCAGGTGTTACACCAAATCATAGCATGAGAACATCAGAAGGAGAGGGTATTGTAACTCACCATGCAGTTAGAGGGAAGCGACAGGGACGTTATTTAGGTGTGAGAAAGATTGTGGTAAAAGTAGCCAGAATACCTGTTCACATGAGCCGACGACAGAAAAGCTACAAGATCTCATCCCTGGAGCCAGCATGTGCTGGACTCCATGGAGAAGGGGTCCCAACAGGAGAGGGGCCAGAGGGGGGTGTAGGAGGTGAGCCAGGAGCTAATGTTTCCAGAGAGCCAACCGCACTTCTCCGCATGAAAAACAATGGAAAGAGTGTGATGGTAATGTTTCCACCGGGAGAGCTTCCTGTAATCTTGAAACGACGCAGGGGACGCCCCCCTAAGCAGGCTTTACCAGGACAGCCTGACATGCATGAGACCAGAGTAGGAGCAGCCAGTGCAGCAGAGCCAAAAAAAATTCGGAGGCGTCGAACAGTAAAGCTGCCATCTCCACAGCCCTCATATGTTAATGATACCAATGATGTTAAAGTAGAATATGCAGATGTCCTTTCCAAACTGGCCTTCTTGAATAGACAACCTCCCAGCACAGGCCGCTGCTCCCCTCCACGCTGCTGGACCCCAACAGAGCCTGAGACTTTCCACATACCACCAGAAAATCCATCCCTATCCACTCTTTTGCACCGTCTCACAGGATTCCGCAGAAGAGGTGGTCGTGCAGGCTGTATGGGGAGTCGAGGAGGGGGAGCAGCTGGATCCTCGGATTCTTTTAAGAGGTCATTCAGTGACTTCTTTGAAACAATTGGCAAAAAACGCAAGGTCCCCGCTTCCGAACCAGGAACTCCTCGAAAAAGAGGCAAGGGTGTCGCTGGGGGAATAAATAGGGCAGCTTTAGGTGAGGCTGTGCAAGGTGAGAAGGTTAGAAAACGCCGGTCACGAAAGAATGGGGCTTTAAAAAATTGTACAGGTGCCCAAGAGCAAGACTGGCAAAATGAGAACAGCAGTTGGCTAGGGAAAGGTGACAGAGATAATCCTGAGAAAGCAGGTAGTTATCAGAGTCCTTGTTCCCCTCGAGGAAGTTTTCAAAGCAGTGAGGCTAGTAAGGGGGGGATGTACCACAGCCCTGGTATGAGAGGGGTGTGCAGTGGAGAAGAGTCTCAGGGAATGTTTGCAGGATATTTTCGCTCTCTTCTTGATTCTGATGACTCCTCTGACCTGCTAGATATTTCCATGTCCAGCCCTGCTGGACGGCAGGAAGGCCGTAAGCTCACCCCAGGATATGAGGGTGGCAGCCCTGGTGCAGCCCATCGTTGGTCTCCTGCCTTTCCTAAAAGAAGTCCTAAAGGAGCAGCCTGTCTTGGGGAAGGGGTGCCATTATCCTCACCCCAAACTCAAGGCAGTTCGGCAACTAAACCCTCATATTCATACAGTGTCTCACAGACTTCTCCAACTCCATCCTTCCCTAAATCCCCTGCACTCTTGCTTTCCCGTTCGCCCAGTTCTCCACATCCATCTGGAGGTTTTCCTCAATATCCACCTAGTTATAGTGCTGGGGTTCCTCAAGGAGGAAGTATTTACCCCCTCCCTCAACAGCAGCAGCAACAACAACAGCAAAGGCCAAGTGACTGTAGCTTTACATATGGCTCAAAAACTCCCTCTGTTCCCTCTGCGCAGTGTCAGATGAGTTATTCCAACTACCAGGGTTCTGCCAAGCGCAGTTATAGTGGATATCCAGGCCTCCCCCATTCAAACATACAGCGAGGGGACTCTGGCGCAACCTCACCAGGTGGAAGTTATATGTCGGTGTCAAAGTCCAGCCCATATTCCTTATCCTCTTCTCCGCCTGAGGGTTGCAGACAATACTCCTCTGCAGCTCAGTGGGGATACAGGCAAGGGGGAAATAACTGGGGTAGTGATGCATATGGTACTCATCAGTTTCATGGTTACTCTGATTATGGGGTAGCTGGAACTGGATCAGAATCCAAAGATATTCTGGACATCTCGAACTACACACCCCAAAAAGCCAAACTGCGTCCCTGCCCTGACACACTCTCTGAATCCTCCTCAGACTCTTCTCACACTGGTGGAGGAGGGATGAGTGTTGTGGGGGGAGCATTTCGCCCAAGGGATGTTCCTATGCCTGAGGGTCAGTCTAGCCTTTCAAGCCTGGAGAAGCTAATGCTTGACTGGAATGAGAATTCAGCAGGCCCTTCTTACAACTGGAGTCAGAATGTACTATTCCAAGGGGGGGCGAAACCAGGTCGTGGGCGAAGGAAAAAGTCTGAGACGCACAATGAGAAGGAAGCATGCTCTGTTCCCCCAGGTTCACCTGCCAGTCCTCCTATGCAAGGAGGGCCAAAACGTAGTGCTACAGGTGGTAGACAGCCCAGAGGAGCCAGAGGCAGGGGAGGATTCTCTCCTTGTCAAAGAGATCGTCCCCTACCACCAAAAACCAAATCTCAAAAGCCTTCAACCCCATCAGGATCAGGGCAGATGGGTTCAGGGGGTCTATACCAAGAAACATTGGACTACTACAGTGGAGATAGTAGTAGCCTATCACCTCTCAGCCATGCCCCGGAGTCCTGTGAATACCCCTCTCCATATTCTGTCCACACTTCTACTCCCTCCTCAGATGAGAGATTTGCTCATGTCTATCCTCCGGACTCTGCCTCTGTGTCCCCCAGTTTATCAAATCAGTCAGATGCCCTAAAGCAGTATCCTAAACCTGCTCCTCCCTCACAGACTTATGGGCACGCTGCCAGGACGTTTAGCCCAACCCTCTCCCCAACCCCTCGGCTCTTGCCGCAGTGTGGTTCCGCCATGAGTCCGCATCGGGTCCCAAAAGATCAGTTCACCCAGTACGATTCCCCGAGTTACAGTGGCTCGCCCTGCTGGTATGGGCAAGGAGGAAGTGTCGCTGGCAGCCCCCAAAATTATGAGGAACAGCGAACACCAGCAGTCTCTTTGCCCTCCCATAAACGGGACATGTCATTGATGGTCTCTGGGATGCGAGTTCCATCCCATTCATCTTACCCTTCCCCTTTACAAAGAGGTCCTTCCATGTCAACTTGTGTGAGTGGGACACTGGACTCTTCCCCTCAGCACGATGAGATGGGTTACCATGGTAACTTGGACAGCTATGCACCCGTTGGACACCGTTATGCACCCCAAACAGCCCGGGGAGGGGTACTCTGCCAGCTTCTTGACCAGCCCAGTGATGAAGGCTTCACTGTCACCAGCCTGTAGTTGGAATTGTAACGGCATCACTGAAAAGGTTAGACATTAATACTGGTAGATAGTTAAGATGGTGATGAAATTGTTCAAGTAAATACTTTAATGCTACCACAGTCTATATTGTGATACAAGATTATATCACCATGTATTGACACTAACCCTTGTTTGATTATTCTTTCTTTTTTTTTTTCCTTGACAGATGAAATGGACAGTACCCTTTTCATATTTTTAATCTTTTTTAAAGGAAGACACTTACTGAGTTAGACTGAAGAGTTTCAGAGCTATGGACTAAATAAAAGACTTCTCCAGCAGTGACAATCAAGATCCCAATGCATACACATGGACAGACACAGAAACACGTGCACGAACGCAGACCTACTCTGTGCTCACAAAACATTCACATACTTGCATATACTTTTCATACGCTGACTTGCAACTGCAAATGCACGCACAAAAAGACAGTCTTGCAAGCTAATATTGCTACACAGCTTCGGCTAGGGACTTATTATACAAAGAACGGACACTGCTAGTATCACGAAGAAACCAATTTGATGAAATGCAGGGAACAACCTTGTCCCTTTCTTTTAGAGTGCAACCGTGCAAATGTGATTCGCACATACTCACATTTCAGTGATGCCCAAAAAACTCAACCATTGTACGAGACCACACAAAAGGTTTTTGTCTACATCCTGAACTTGCTCCCTCTTTGTCTGTTTCAGTCTCGAAGCCTCCTCTGATTTTGTCACTAGGGAGATTACTTAATCCTAAAGGTCCACTTCCTTCAGCATCTATGAATGGTGACTGCACAAACTCTGCCCTCTTCTCACTCTTAAGTTCAACATTTTTTTTTTTAAAACAAAACAAAAAACAGCATTTGTACATAAGCTACTCAAATGGTTCGATCACTTGAGGAGCTCACTGCTATGAAAACAACCGAATCTCAGAGTCCTGCTGAAAGAGATATGTTACAGCAGCATTGTCATCATGACAGCGTTTTGGAACTGCTGTAAGAACACATGAGGGAAATACCAGTTTTATGTGGCTTTAAATTGTTCAGCTTGGGTTTGTGCAAGTACAGTTTAAGTAATCTTTTTTATCAGTGGCCTGGTCTGGTCGCACAGGAATGTGTCCAAATTTGATCCCTTCAACCGCCGCTCTGGATCTGCAGCATGGTCACTTTGTGCCCAACATCCAATTCTCATTTGTGTGTTTTTATCATAACAGGAGGACAGACACCCATGCACTGCCCCTGAAAGATGCTGTCCTTGTCAAGATGTTTAGAGGCCGGGGTACTTTTCACCCTGGATATGATGGCCTGAAGCTCAGGGTGTGGACGATGCATATTCTCCTCCGCTTTTTCTTTCATCCCTCTGTTCGTATTTCTTGTGGTCCACTGTGTCGTACAGTGATTTTTTGTGATGAAATATTGTATCTGTCTGTTCCATATACTGTATCTGAGGTGAAAATATTTAAATACACATTATGTTCTGATCATTGTTTAATTTTGTCCTGCCTCTCCTCTGTGGTTGGGGAAATATGATGAAAATGAAATGAGGTCCATTGGTGGCCAAGCAGGAAAATAAAAATACAATGGATATTAACCTGCGGTTATTATCACCTTTACTAAGACGTTAGATCTCGCTGTGCAATTACATTTTTATGAAAAAAAAAATACGATTTTAAATTATTTACTCTTGATATTATGTATGTATATGTGTGCAGCATGAGCACAATCAAACTGGATGGTTCATTATAATGTTATATCCCCAAACATTTCTTTCTCAAATGCTATCGGAACAATTCTTTTTGTGTGAGTGGTTTTGGAGCCTCTTTTGCATTCCGGCCATGCAGCACTACTCAGGCATTTGGAACGAGGCAATTGTGCTTTTGTCGTTAGACATTCTAAAAAGGAGCTCAGATGAGTTCAAATGAGGACATGAGCAGAGATTTCAAAGTAATGAAGAAAAGGTTGTATGGGAATTATGACATTTATGGCAAAGAAGTAATCTGAGTGGGGTGGGTAGGAAACATAAACTTTCATTTCTCATCCTTGCACTGCCCCACTGTGTTGAGAATGTAAAAATACTGGACAATTATGTCAGATAAAACCCAAGGGACGCGCACATCTAAAGACGAATGTTTGGCTTATCATCTAATATCATATTTCAGGCCTACATGGATGCTGAAAGAGCAAGTTAGACATAAAAAGACAGAACTTAATCTGTTCACTGCCCCATTCTGCCTGTTGAGTTGTTTGATCATTGTCTTACCACTGCATTAGTGTACTCCTGTTTCTTGGTTATCGCTTCAATATATATGCATATGCATCAAAAATGCTCTTTGCAGCACCTGGAACATGCAATATTACATGCATCAGGTTGACAATTTATTATATATTATGTCATTGTCCGTTATATAAATACAAAAAAAGTTTAAAGGTAAAATAAAAACTTAATGATGGCTTATCACTCTAACATGTAATCGAGCCAATGTCGTCATAAAACACGCATTTACCTTTTAAATGAAAATAATATGCACCTTCTCTCGCAAACCAGTGCACAAACAATTTTTTTTTACTTATTTTTCAGCAATTCTTCCCATATTTTTAACCTAGTCATGACTGTTGAGAGAAAAACAGGTTTGAAAAAAAAATGAAAATACTTTACGCAACAAGTTTGCAATTTTCACTTAAGGTTTAGCAGGACTTTGCAATCACCACTGATATTGTAATGCGTGAACGATGTTATTAGACCCTTAAAAATAATTTCCTGATTTAGCTGTCAGGAAGAAGGCCTACTTATTATCGTTCATTAAGAAACATTGATTATGAAGGAACAAGCACAAGCAGTAAGGAAACCTGGTACCGTGATGTACCAGACACTCCTGACTAACAGGTCAATTTTTTAACGATTTGTTTGTGTTTTCTGGTGTATAGGAACACCACCTCTTCAGCAAATGGTCCAGTGGTTATTGCAAATCACCAGTGGGAATATTTTCCAGAAATAACAAGTTCCTGATAGTGTTAGCCAAATTGTTAGTAATTGAAAGCTGATGATGAGCACTTTATTTTACAGTCTCATGTACATACTATGTACTTATTATAGAAATTGTTGGGTAATAACGAGGTACTAATACCTTATATCACCCAGTTCTTTCTCAAGTAAGTACGCTGTAAGTGCACTTACTGCAAAACAAAGTGGAACCCAAATTTCTCATTTCTAGAGACACACTTCAGAATCCCTGCAGATGCTGGACGTCATGAGGGTATTACTCACCTTCTGAATTATGAAGTGTGGGTAATTGGACATCCTACTCGGTTTTTCCACACTATAGTAGTGAAATATGTTCGCGCGCGGGGGTGGTGTGCGCGCGTAACTGTTCCTTCCATTGACTTCTATCATGCGTGCGCTCTCAACCTCACGCAAACCGAGTTGCTTTTATTTAATTTTTTCTTGAAGACATTATTTACTATGTCTATGAACCTGTTTTTCTCTTGGGGGACGTTGGCTGGTGTGGGCGAAACTTACTCACGCGCACTGGTGTCCAGCAGTGGTTTTGATCCCACTGCCCTCCAGCCAGAGAGTCACGGTGGCGCCGACTCTGCATTTCTGGTGTCTGCGCTCCCTCGGGTCACTCAAGGCTCGAGAGAGGGTGGGTATGGCCGCTTGTAACTTTAGCGGACTGAGAGGCATTTCTCACCGTGTGTTTATTATAGGTCTGTCGGTGCTACTGCTCGTCCAACTACTGGTTAGTTTAACCGTGCCGCGCGCGTACAGCAGCGCGAGCGATGACGAACCTGCTTTTCTCGTGATAAGCATTGAGAAGAATGACGGCGGGTCACTGACGTCTGAGGATAGAAAAAATGAGAGGGATTTGGAAAGCGGCGTATTGGGTCTCTGGACTGACGAGGACTCAAGTCTGACAGGATACGAAGACGAAAACGAGCTGGAAGGACCGCAGGTAATCTCATATTCACAAGTGCAACTTTTATCTTCCAGTTGCAGGGCTATTAATATGTAACTCTCTGCAAATTTGTTTGCAGAATTTTTTTTTTTTATATATATATATATCTGGAAGGATTGGAAAGCATATGTGTGACTTGGCAAAATATACGGGGATCCCTTCCTGACAATGGAAAAATGTTCTGAAAAATTGTCTCTCACTCTCCCTTTCTGTGTTTGTCTCACTGTCCGCCCCCACAGCAGTGAGTTCCTCAGTGAGTCATATCCCCTCTTCCTCTGGTGTCTCCATGGTTACTAAACAGGGTTGTTGTATGTTTTGGGAGAGGCTCAATTTCCAGTGGTCGAGGTTTTAAAAAGTTCTCTTTTGTTCAATCTCTGGTTTCAAAAGGGCACATTCTGTGACCCCGAACAAGCTGCAACTTCTCCTGCCTGAAGCACAGTGGCTATCGAATGCCTGAACCTCCTCCACTGCATCCCTGTTTTCACATTTTTGTATGTGCATTTGAAACTTGGCCAAGATGAGAGAGATGTTTGTGTGTTTACAGGCTGCAGCTAGAGAGCTGATCCTGCAGCCATGGGCATCAGAACAACCCTCTTTTTTCACTGAGCTGCTGCGTTTTACCCAGTTCATCACCACGACAGAGGTACAGCAACTTACCGTAATGCTTCCTGGCTTGGCATAACAATATGCATATTATAAAAATGGCCCTCCAAAGCAAGAGATCTGCACTTTTCCTGTCACGCTCTACAGGTGAACTGCTCGTTGGTCCAGGATTCAGATGGGAATGAATCTAAACGCTCTCCTGGTCACCCAGATGTTTTATGCATCAGCCACTGCAAGGGCAAAATGGGCTGTGTGGCCTACTCATTCAGGTAAACATAAAAAATTAAAGCAGATTAAGACCGGTTACGATTTCTACCACCCCCTTCTAACAGCCCAAAAATGCTTATTTAATTTAACCCCCCCCCTCCCCCCAAAAAAAGTTATTTCTTTTTATAATGAAACTAGCAACATACTGTGGTGTGTATTCAAATTAACTTCAACTTTATATACTTTAACACACATACATACATATATATGTATGTATATATATATATGTGTGTGTGTGTGTGTATGTTTATATATAAGTGTTAAAGTATCTCTCTCTCTATATATATATGACACTTTAACACATAAATATATATACTGACACTTATACATATATATATATAGTGACACTAACACACACACACACATATATATATATATAGTTACACTAATACACACACACACATATATAGTGACACACACACACACATACACACATATATATAGTGACGCTAACACACACACACACACACATGTATATATATGTGAAAGTGTCAATATATATATTTATGTGTTAAAGTGTCTTTCTATATATGACACTTTAACACTTATTATATATAAATATATATACATATAACATATATATATATTGATGCTTTAAAGTGTCTATATATATAAATCAATATATAAATATATATATATATATATATATATATATATATATATATATATACATTTATATTGCAATAATTGCAACATATTGGTTCTTATATAGTATTAAAAAATAAAATATTAAAAAATACTTCCAGAAGCAAGGCTACTGAAAATGTGGGCATGTAGTGTTGCTCTGTAAAGAGTGTATGCAATGACGTCACTTTCCCGCCGGAACATGCTCCCTCAGCCGGACTGAGTGGCAAAAGAGCTACGTGACTGGATTTCACAGGGGAAACTGCGAAACCGCGAGTAAAAAAAAAACGATTACACTAAAGGTTGAGCTCGACAGTCTTCCTTACAGCTTGTCAAAGAAACCTAATCCATGGATATTGACACATTCTGAGTGATCACTTATATCAATGTTACATTTATAATCCAGCCCTAAAACTTGTATAGTTTTGGTCAGTGTTTATTTAAAAACACCCAGTTATGCTTAATATAAGATGGTTAATATTTATTTGATGAGTTGTCATTACAATATATAAATATACAACATATAGTGTACGACTTTACCCCAAAAACCAACATTTTGGCACAAAATGACAACTGCAAATCCACATTTCCAGTTGTTTCTATGAATTGCTGCAATCCATTTGCTTATTTTTTTCTGTAGCTTTCAGCAGTCTGTAAAAATATACCTCAGATTTCTTGTCAAATCTATTTGTACAGTCAATCGCAAATCTGTTTCACATTTTGGATGTGTTTTGTGAGTTTTCCGCAGCACTCACGCTGAAAACCAATGCTGCCACTCAGTGGGCGTAACCGCAGTCACAACGGCCGACGGTGACGTCACATGCATGTTTCATTCCGTTTGGACTTCAAAACAGCCAGCATGTTTAAGACCAGACTTGTTCATTTCAAAGCATTCAGCCATTTAGAGCTCCTTGTTTCTCTGTTCGTTGGAAGGGTGGGATTTGTTGTATATAATCTCTGGGAAAAAAAAACAAAGTTGAAGTTTGTCCCAGATTCCGTATCTCTTTTCCTCGACATGTCATGACTGATGCAGGGAAACCGTAATTGCTTCATTGGGATGTGTCAGGCTGTTCCAAATGAGCTCTTTTTGTCTGTATCTTCATAGTCTGGATGGGAAGGATGCTGCATTTTTAGACACAATGTTGTACGCGGGGTGTGAGGTTCATCACTTTGACCCCAGCGGTCGAGGGGGTCGAGAGTCTGCTTATATCAAGAACCATCGGGCTTGGCTGGACTGGAGAAACCCACGCAGTCACTCACAAACAAGCCTCATCGGTAATGTACAGCACAAGCTGCTTGACATTATGGACTCCCTGGGCCACACCACGGTACTTACACACAAATACACACATTCAGACTTCTGATTCTGAACTTCAAGTCACAAATACTTTCACACTCACTGTCCAGTGCTGAATCACTCTAAAGTTCTGCCTTTATGTATTCGTAGGGCTCATAATAAGATATATACACCGATCATGCATAACATTATGACCACTGTCCTAATATTGTGTCGGTCCCCCTTTTTCTGCCAAGGCATGGACTTCCCTGAAGGTGTGCTGTTCGATCTGGCGCCAAGATGTTGCAGCAGATCCTTTAAGTCCTGTAAGCTGTGAGGTGGAGCCTCCGTGGATCGGACTTGTTTGTTCAGCACATCCCACATATGCTCGATTGAATTGAGATCTGGGGAATTTGGAGGCCGAGTCAACACCTCAAACTTGTTGTTGTGCTCCTCAAACCGTTCCTGAGCCATTTTTGCTTTGTGGCAGGGCGCATTATCCTGAGCCACCAGGGAGTACAGTTTCCATGAAAGGTTGTACATGGTCTGCAACAATGCATTGGGTCGGTGGTTCGTGTCAAAGTAACGTCCGAACGGATGGAAGGACCCAAAACATTGTCCAAAGAATCACACTCGCCTTCTTCCCATAGTGCATCCTGGTACCATGTGTTCCCCAGCTAAACGACACACACGGCCATCCACATGATGTTCATCAGACCAGACGACCTTCTTCCTGGTGTACGGGGGTCAGCATGGGCACCCTATGCGCACTCCATATGCAGTGCACTGTGTATTCTGACTCCTTTCAATCAGAACCAGCATTAACTTCTGGAGCAATTTCAGCGACAGGAGCTCATCTGTTGCATCGGCCCACACGGGCCAGCCTTGTGCATCAATGAGCCGCCCGTAATCCTGTCGCCGGATCACTATCGTTGCTTCCTTGGACCACTTTTGATAGATACTGACCACTGCAGACCGGGAACACTCCTCAGGAGCTGCAGTTTTGGAGATGCACCACAATTTGGTCTCAAATCCTCTCGCTTGCTCATTTTTCCTGCTTCTAATACGTCAACTTAGATGACAAAATGTTAAGTTGCTGCCTAATATACCAACAGGTGCCGTGATGAAGAGAAAATCGGTGTTATTCGCTTCGCCTGTCAGTGCTCATAATGTTATGACTGTTCGGTGTGTGTGTATCCTATTTAATCTTCGGTCATATAAGAGCCGATTTCATGCAAATCGATATTTTTGAAGTGCCTTTTTTTGGTTGTGAAAATGTCATTCATTTAGTGTCTGTTTGTGTAGGTGGATGTCCTGCGTATGGATGTGGAGAGCGCCGAATGGCGCATTTTGGAAAGCTGGATTAAGGATGGAACTCTCAGAAAGATCAATCAGCTCATTCTGATCATTCATCTGCAGTGGGCGGGGTTCGAGGTGGGTGGAGCTGAAGAGGAGGTGGTACGTTTTTGGTACAGTGTGCTGAGAGCCCTCCGCACCTCAGGACTCCGACTCGTGCATTCCGCACACGGCCCGGGACACACTGTGCTGAGACACAAACTGGCCAACTCACACAGCTTATACACACTCAGCTGGATAAGGACAAGAGAGCAGCTCAGATAACCAACTGCAAAATCTCTCTAGTCACAGAAGCAAAACTCTGAATCCATGAAAAAGATGACGATTGAGTACTTTAACCCAAAGCAGAGTTGTTTAATGAAGTTGACATGTTAAGCACATTTTGATGAGGCAAGGTTGCATATTAGTATTATTTGTTTCTGTGTACATGTTGAGAAATGCCGTCTAGTGGTTGTGAACGGTACTGCAATGATAACACTAACGCTGATAAAGCCATATTACATTCACTTTAAAATCATTTTCACGCGAAAGGGATACGTGCAATATTTTTCCAGCGCATTGTTTAATGTGAAATAAACTACACACCATAAAAAGTTCATCAGAGTCTTATTTGTTCTTCGGTGAGCAATGAAATCCTGGACCACACACACACACACACACACACACACACACAAAAGCTAAACTCACGGTCCCACTTGAACTGTTATTACTTTTCTCTAAATTTCGCCATGCTTCGGATTTGTTCGGACTGGTTCAGGAATTAGCCCTCCTCTCTAAACAGATGTTTTCAAGCCGCTAGGGTGGAGCTGCGCTTTCAAGATTCCAGTTTAGATATCCGCCCCTTTTTTCTGATTGACGGGCTCCTCAGCCAATCGAATCTTTGGATTAGCACGCACCGTCCAATGAAAAGTTACCAAAATGCGTGACTGAACTGTCGCTGCCGTACAGCTCTTGTTACAGTACTTGTAGACATTTTGTCGGCTCAGAAAATTATGGACGGCACTAAACTCAGGGAATGGTACTGCTAAGGTAGTTGAGAAGCCAGAAGACGTCGGCCAAATCGCTACATATATTCAGGTAAGACTGTGAAGTACTTAATATGTGCGTAAAGTATGAAAGAGTTGGTAAGGTGACAGTATGTTGGCGGCTAACGCTAATCACTTCCTGCTCTTCAGAGAGTTTAGGCCTCCGCTGCTAGTTTTTTAAAGCTTATTTTTAAGCTAATAACCCTGTGTCACCACGGCTTTTATTTCTGGACTTGAACTTGGTTTACTGGGAAGAGCTTTGATTTGACCTTTATTTTCCACAAATAAAGTTATTGTGTTGTGTTGTGAGGCTCCACTCCCTCCCAATGTAGGAAGTCTGATGGGTGAACATTTATTCCTTCATGGTCAGGCACTAATTCCTGACTCTTACCAGAATTATATGACTTAAATGTGTAAAATGATATGTTTAGTGTACATTCAACACTCTCAAAAGTGCTGTCCGTCCTGGCCTGTGAAAATGGACCTCTTCATCCTTTATTTGTAAGCATTATTGCGTAAGAGTCAACTGATTTATTAGTGGTAACTCGATGAAACCTACCAAACTGTGTGACATAGTTTTTCCAAACTCATGAACACGTGCTAAAACAAGAGAGAACCAACAGAATATGTATAGCAAGCTGATTGTGTAGTAGATTTTTGATGATGATGATTTTTTGCATTCTTTTTTTAAATATATACATACACACACACACATATATAATGTGTATATATATGTATGTGTGTGTATATATATTTATGTATATATATGTGTGTGTGTGTATATGTATACACACACACATATATACATATGTATATACATATATACACACATACATATATACATACGTGTTGATATATACGCACACACACACACACATATATATATATATATATATATATATATATATATATATATATATATATATATATATATACACACACATATATATGTATTTGTATATGTGTGTATTATTGCATTTCTTTAGGTGTTCTTGACAGTGTTACAAAGCCTGGTTCAATACCAAAAATGGTGTAGTATTCACTAATAGTATGTATTAGTATTGTACATTGTATTGTATATTATGTACTATTTGTGTAATATTTACTTTCAAAATGATCAGAAGACAAGAAGAGTTAAAGGGTAGTGTTGAAGTGCAGAAATTAGGCTATAAGCTGCATCTCGGCAGAAGAAACACAGCAGCAGTTTTGGTTCTGCTTTGAGCACGTGTGTGTGTGTGTGTTGAATATGTGCAATCTGAATAGAAAAAGAGCAGCAGTGTGTTCTAGATCCTACCAGCCCAGCTAATGATCGTATTCGTAATGCATTGTGTATGTGAATATTTTTATTTTTTGTCTAAAAGAGGAAGGTGACTGATAAGCTCCCATCATGCCTTTGGTGACACGAAACATCGAACCGAGGCACCTCTGTCGCCAGACGCTGCCAAATACGATCAAGAGCGAACTGGAGTGTGTGACGAACATCACACTTGCCAACATCATTCGCCAGCTCGGTTCACTTAGTAAGTGTTTGTGTAATGGGGTGTTTACAGAAGAAAGTCAGTTGTGTGTTTCTGCTTTTAACGTGTCGTTTAATCATAGGTAAGTATGCAGAAGATGTGTTCGGGGAACTGTTTATTCAAGCCAGCTCGTTCGCCGATCGAGTCAACACGCTAGGAGAGAGAGTGGACAAGCTGCAGGTCAAAGTCACCCAGCTGGACCCTAAAGAAGAGGAAGGTAAGAAACTGACTGGGGTATATTCAAGGCATTTCATTAATTTATGAGGCTTATGAGACAGGTAGATTTCATAAAATCCTTTTTGGACTGTGTTGACTTTTTGCGGAATACAGAATTGTTCATGTGGCATTAGGTTTGATTCCAGCTGCTTATGTTATGTATACATGCATGTGTCTGTTCAACTCTTGATTAGTTTAGTATTTATTTATTTATATTTTTTTACTGTTTTTCTTTTTTTTTTTCCATATGTAACTTTTGTTTTACTCTTTTGTGTTATTTTATTTGTTTTTTTTTTTTTCAATTTTTTTTCAATGCTGACCCAACTCTTTTGTTTAGTTGTTTTCTATTATTATTATTATTATTATTTTTTTTTTAACAAATTGCATATTCTTTTTTTACATATCTAACTTCTTTGTGGCTCTTTTGTTATTATTTTATTTATATTTATTTATTTTTTCCTCATTTTTTTAAATACAGATCCAATTCTTTTGTTTAGTTGTTTTTACTCTTGCAAAAAAAGCATGAAATTCGATTTTTACAAACACAATCCAAACTAAATCTGTGGTGTGAAGTGTATTTTAGTATAAACTGTCACATCATATTTAAAGGCCAAACACAAAGTGTAGTAGTAACCATATCTATATCTGAATTCACAACTTTTTGCACATATGTGGGATTCACGGCATTGATATGCTGTATTAATAGTACACGAATGCCTCTGACACACTGATACAGTTACACATCATGTCAAGAGCGCAGACAGAATTAGTGGTTTAGTAAGTTTCCATCCTGACTTTCCCCATCTACTCCTCTATATCACTGGGCATCATAGTCATTGCTATAAACATATTCCATATTATCACTTGCAAAATGACTGTTGTCATAAAGATCGGATCTATGTGAACCGTTTCACGATGATGAATTTATTCTAAATGTCATTATCTTTCCTTTCTCCTATTTTTGCTTTCTCGCTCCAGTTTCTCTTCAGGCAATCACCAGCCGCAAAGCCTTCCACTCCAATTTCATCCAGGATCAGCAGCTCTTCATTAGGTTGTCACTACCGCAGCCTATCCATGAGACCTATCTGACCTGCAACGAGCCACCCCCCTCAACAACCTGAGCTCTTACAGGTATACACATGAACACACATCTGACCACTGTTTACCCGCCAAATAAAGCAGAAACGTTTTAGTTTATCATTTAATTTAACTTTAAAAAGGACCTATTATGCTTATTACATTTTCTTTAGTGTGTAATGTTGCTGTTTGAGCATGATAAACATCTGCAAAGTCCCTCCAGTTGGAGTTCTTCTCTATATCATTGTCACTGAACTCCTCCATTGTAGTTTCTTCTGGGAATGAACACGTCACAATATTCCTCATTTAAATACTTCTCGCCCAAGGCTTGCGCAAAATAAAGGGGCGGAGCCTGGTTGAGTTACTTAGTTAGTAGTGTGTTGAAACTCGTTGTTATGGTTAGGTGCGTGTCATTTCCCAGACACGCTTGAAGCACTTGATCAATCACGACACACTGGTCCAGCTGACCAATCAGAGCACATTATGCTTTTTCAGAAGGAGGGGCTTCATAGGTGTTTTGTTTTTAATGAACATTCAAGCATGAAAACCTATTCTAGTAGACCTCAGTAGGATAACCGGTCCTGTTAAACTTTATTTTAATACCAATTTATGACTTAATTGCTTTAAAATGTTTTTTTTATTTTTCAAGTGGTCAACATGATTAAAGTGTTTTCCGTTTTCCAGGGATGATGGTAAGGAGGCTCTGAAGTTCTACACTGATCCGTCTTATTTCTTTGACCTTTGGAAAGAGAAAATGCTTCAAGATACCAAGGACATTATAAAAGAGAAACGCAGGCACAAGGTGAGAGATGCAAGTACATCACCTTAAAATACCTATCAGGATGCACAAGCTTCTTTAATGTGTTTGTCTTAATGTATTTATGTGGTTTTTTTGAGAGCAGAAGAAGAAAGACGACAACCCTAATCGAAGGAACTTGAACCCTCGCAAAATCAAAACCCGTAAAGAAGAATGGGAACGCCGGAAAATGGGGGAGGAGTTCGTTGTCCCCAAAAACGATGGCATGAGGTAACAAAAACAACATGCAAAACAACTGTCAGAGGTTACTGTTGATGTGTTTGTATATTATTATGTGTGTGTCTCTAACAGTAACTCCTCAGAAGTGTTGAACGGCAGTATTGGCTCTGGTGATGATGGTTATAATGATGGGTATTTGGACCAAAGCACTAACTCCTACAGCTACGATCCCGGCTCTCCTCTCCCACCTCCAATGCAAGAGGACTTCCCACCACCACCACCTCCAGACATGCCGTGAGCGTCTTAAAATAGCCTACGATTTCTCTGATGTTGAGTATCGGATGCAGGTTCATTTCTGAGCTGACGAACGCTTGTTCTCTTCCAGGTATAATGAGTCTGGTGGTGCGCCTCCAAAGCGTGGCAGTCTTTTAAGCCCCAGTCATCCTCCTCCTGCTCCACCAGCGATACCTTCTTCACCAGGTCGTCCAACTATGGCTCCCCCTCTGGTGCCGCCACCACCTCCACCTCCTGGTGGCATGATCCCACCTCCACCACCGCTAGGTTTTGATTCACCCCCCTCTCCTCCTCCATTCTCCAACAATTCTGCATCTATCCCACCTCCACCACCCATGGAATCCTGTATTCCAGCTCCTCCTCCGCCACCCATGTCAGGTGGACCGCCTCCTCCTCCCCCTCCACCTCCACCTCCAGGTCCTCCTCCACCCTCTGCTCCAGCTCCGCCTCCCTCAGCAGGAGCTCCTGCTCACGCCGCACCCAAAGCCCAGCCCGCTCCAGCCCAGGGTGACGCTCGCAGTGACCTTCTTTCAGCCATCCGTCAAGGTAACATGATTAGATACATTTACGTGCTCTTTGAAAGCTTAATTTAGTCAGATTAAACAATAATTAAAATTTCAAGGCGCGTCACATTAGCTAAATCAGGGTTTCTGTGGATCTTAAAAAGGTCTTAGTTCACTTCAAAATTAAAATGTTCTGATAATTTACTCAAGATGTTTGTCTTTCTCCCTTAAGTTGAAAAGAAATTAAGGTTTTTGAGGAAATCATTCCAGGATTTTCCTCCACATAGTGGACTTCAACAGGGACCAACGGGTTGAAGATCCAAATGTCAGTGGAGCTTCAAAGGGCTCCACATGATCCCAGACGAGGAGTAAGAGTCTTATCTTGAGAAACAATTGGTCATTTTATAAAAAAAGTTGAATTTTTGTACTTTTTAACCACAAACACTTGGACTTGCTCTAAGATGTGCCACGCATAACGTAATCACGTTGGAAAGTCACGCGTGACTTAAGTGGAAGTACCAATCCAGTGTTTACAAAGCGAACGTGCAAACGATTACACGATTTTGAAGTTTGAGGAGAAAATTAGATGGAGTTTTTCTCCCTAGCACGGTACTTCCGCCTACGTCACATGTGACCTTTCTGGCGCATTGCAGAGCAGGGCAATACTAGCATTTGTGGTTAAAAAGTATATAATTTTTTTTAAAATAAAATGACATTGTTTCTCTAGATAAGACCCTTATTCCTGGTCTGGGAGGACGCTGCATTGAAACTGACATTTGGACCTTCAACCCGTTGGTCCCTGTTGAAGTCCACTCTATGGAGAAAAATCCTGGAATGATTTCCTCATTTAATTCTAGTTTAATTTAATTCTGAAGTGAACTAATCCTTTGTTTATTTTTCTGAGCCCACTGGCAGATATTTGTTCTTGTTTTAATCATAAACTCACTTCCTTTTTTTTTTTTTTTTTTTTTTGGTAAGTTTCACACATTTTGTATCATTTTGTAAATGTATCTTGATTTAAGAATGTTTAGATTTTTGTACTTGCAAAAAAAGTGCACTTTTTTTTGCAGTGTGATCAGAAGTTACAGTAAAAGTTATTTCCATATTCTAGTGGTTGAGAGCAGAGCAATTCAAGCTACTTTTTTGTCAAATAAATTTAAAAAGTAATTCATATCTGGTGCAAGTCGTATTTTCTAACTGAAGTTTTGCTAATAAAACTCATTATGTTTCTCCCTAGACAATTACATGTGAAGAACATGTTGATGTATTGTTTTCCCTTCGATTTATTCCTTTTGTTGTTCTTAAAAAGGTCTTTGAAAAGTCATAAATTCACCTTCATAGAACCTGCAGAAATTTTGCCGTGAAATCCAGTCCTTCCAATAGGAATCCACTCGATCCAGGGTTTCGCATGAGGGTGAAAAACTTCCCCGTGCAGATTTTTGCTTATGTCCAAGTTGTCATGCGAATTCGTTGGAATTGTATCTCTATATAATTTTATATTGTATATTTTTTGCAAAGTACTAGTTCTAATAGATCTAGATAATGCAATTGTTGCCCAGCTTTATTTGGGGTCGTTAACATTTTTTTCTTCTTAATTATTTAATAAAACTATCTTACTGTTCCCAAACTTGGTGTATGCCATATGTGAACAGTAATGTGTCTTAATGAACACTTATGATTGGCTCACCTAAACACCAGCAACAAACAAAGCTTTCGAATCATTTCTGCTCTGAGTCAAACGTTTAGACCAAAATAGATGTTTATGAACATTAAGCTGTGTCATGATTTAACTGTCTTTACCTACAAAACATGGAGGAAAATGCATTGTGTTATGATCATATTGCACGTGATTGGCTCCTCATTGAAGTATTAAAATAGAGGAACACATTGATTTGCATACTCTCACGAGACCGTCATCTCAATTTTAATCTGATGACGAACTTGCATTAAACTGATCTATCCTTCAGTGGTTTAACATTGTAATGTTTCTGAAATTGTGTGTAGGATTTAACCTGCGCAAGGTGGAGGAACAGCGAGAGCAGGAGAAGAGGGATCACAATGGCAATGATGTCGCAGCCATCCTGTCCCGCCGCATTGCCGTGGAGTGCAGCGACTCCGAGGATGATTCATCCGAGTTTGATGATGACGACTGGTCTGATTAACGCTATCGTCCCACTCTTCATCACCTGTGCTATGACGTTAACATCATTCCTTTTAGACCTCACACTTCTCATATTACCTGTTTACCTGCAGTGAGGCCAAAAGCAAATAAGGGGAAGCTGGCCAAATCGAGTGTGTGTGTGTGTGTGTGTGTGTGTGTGTCCAGAGGGTTGAGTCTAATCTAAATGAGAGAGTGAATTATTTAGTTGATAAGCCGCCTCCTGTTTCAGAGTGGCTGTTCCTCTGTATAATGTGGCCAAAGGTAAACCGAGACTTGTGTGTGTATATGTGCTTCCATATTTTCCTCTTTATGCATCCGTATCGTTTCTGTTAAAATCCCACAATTTAACATTTACTCTGTATAAACTAATCAACTAAAGCCTTCCTCATCACCAAGACAAGACACACTTTATAATGCAGATATTTAAAATGATAAAATGTGCGTCTATGATAGTTCTTGGACCTTGTAGGATGAAATAACCTTTTATTCCATTGCGACACATATTCACACGCTCCATGACCAAAAGTCTTTATCTGTTTAAATGGCATCCGGCTGTTTCCGTACGGTTTCGCAGCCGTCAGATCTGACTGTAGTTTTTTTTTTTTTTTTTCTTTGTTCAGCCCAAGTGCCTGCTTCATAATGCCTGTTGTTTTAATGCCAAAGTTTTAAAAATTATGCAAGATTTTGAAATCAGAGAAAAGTGATATTGTTTTATTTGATATATGTGGGTAATAATTACGAGAATTTTCTATCAGCAACTGAAATAAAAATCTTAAAAATAATGTTGTCGTACTGCTTTCACAGGCGTTTCATAAGTGTACGGTGCGCACAGCTGAAATGTTTTTCCGACATGTTTGAGCTTGTGTGTGCTGCTTCATTTGGGACATAAACATTGAATCCACACAGGTGCTCTATAGCTTTATGAATATTTTGGTACTTCACAGAATTCAACAGTCCAACCTATATATAATATAATGTTTTTATGAGCCTCATTTATACAATTTTGCGTAGAAATCGTCCTACATTTGATCTTACGATCATTTCTCAATTTTATTTACCTATACTTGTTTGCCAAGGTACAGTCCTTAGTTTTTCGCCACTAGGGGGCGTTAAACAATTCAAAACGATAACAAAGGCGTAGATTGATGACGCAGTGAATATGGGATCACGGAACTTGTCGTCATGTAGAGGGATCTAATAAAATTCATGGGAAAATAATGTTTATGGATGAGTGAATGCATGTTTTAACATGACTGTGGTGAAGCAGGGCGAGGCCGAGAATCGCGGGCGCGATTACTAATGAGAGACGGATATCAGTGTCACGCGCGAGTCCCGCGGGATATAAAGAAACGAGGACATTTCATTCTACTGAACTACTCACAAGTGCTGAAATACTACTCATACAGGTCAGTTTATTTGATGAATTAAAACTGTGAGGTAACGCAGCTTCGTTTCACTTGGTCTGATACACTATCATACTAAACTGTATTTGAGTGTGTTGAAAGTTGTAATGTTTAGTATTAGTTTGTTGTCAGTAATAGACTCAACAGTAAGCTTTATCAACATTAGATTATCATACTAATGATATTCTAACACTTCGTCGTGTTGAGCTCTATAACATTGATTAGTCTTATAAATCCTACATTTAATCTTGTCGAATAACGTGCAAGAGCGCCATCTCTGTCAAGTCAAAGTTTGTCGCAAAGCTCTCGCCATCTCGGAAACCCCACGCTGATATTGATCCTCGTTTTATTTCTCCTTTTGTCCCAAAGTTTGCTCGCCATGGTCCATAATGTTTGGACGAAACGACAACAGCGCGCCGCTTTACGTTACGCAGCTGTCCGTGTCTGTTGCCATGGTTACTGTGAGCCCAGGGATATTACATCATTTACAGGCGCAATGTGAAGTGAAAAGACCCGGGGGCGGCCCACTATTTAAAAATGTGATTTTCTCTGAATTTACAAATTCCGGGAAACATTTAGGATAATGTAAGTACACAGCTTAACAAAATATATAACACTGTGCAAGTGGTTTTTGGATATTTTCATATAAAAATTCTACATATTGTAACTTTAAGTATATTCAGTTTACTTTTTGTACAGTTTAATACAAATTCAGAAATTAAATTCAAAGAAAAATACATTCTCAACACCAAGGACTATAACTATAAAGTTTTAATAATCGTTCTAATTCTATTAGGAGAATATTAAAGTCCACACCGCAGCTATAACGGCAACGGCCGAGAAACTAAATCACTGGAATCGCTTTCAGAACGATTTGTTTTTTCAAACATTGACAGCCAATCAGAATCCTCCTTATTTGAAAGAGCGCGCGCATTTAAAGTGGCAGATGACAAAACGGCAGCGCGCGATTATAATGAACATGTTAAAGTGTGTCGTTATCGTTCAACAGTACGTTTAGTTTTCATTTAGTAAAAATATCTGATATCTGAATAAAGAAACTAGGCGATTTTACTGTTGGTTAATAACGTATTTTAATCGAGATAATCTGTTCTTTTAGTATCACTGCAGTACTATTATAGTTTTTATTAATATGTAGAATTAGTTTTTATTTTAATATGTTCTATTTTAAGTGTAATATTAAAGATTTAGAAATATTTGAGCATATTTACTAACTAGTTATTTTAGTTTTATTTATTTTATCAAAGGAGAAATGTTTGCGACTTTGGCAATGAAATCAAATGTGTTTTTTTAATTTAAAATATTAAATATTAATATAAATATTTAATTTCAAGTAGCAAGATTTATGGTTATAGTCAGCTATAACAACCCCGATTCATAACTAATATCTTTGCATTAATATTTCACACTTTTGATATAATAAAAATATTTGCGACAACAGAAAATGTACAAACGTTACAATTTATTATTTATAAACATTTTCCATAAAACATCTCATTTCAACAATAAAACATTCACTCACACATTTGGACATTTTGTGCAACATTAATACATTGTAAGTGCAAACATGACATTTACGGAGTATAAAAAAACATCAGCCAGAATAACAAACAGCAAATAATTTGATTGATTGTTAAAAACGAACAAAATTCAAACAAGTTTCAGCTCAAAAGTCAAGTCATTGTCGTAAAGTGCAAATGATTTTGATTCCATCAGTAGCTCTGAACTTCAGAGGACATAAAATGAGGCACAAATCTGAGAAATTAAAGCGAACAGGAGAGCTTCTGCTTGGACCCTTTAGTTGGCATCTCGCTGAAAGGATACAGTGGCAGTTCTCAATATAACGTAAAAAAAAAAAAAAAAAAAGGACACAAACTGCTACATAAACCCTTTTTAGAATGAAATAATATAATGCAGAGAAGATCAGGTCACTGACAGAGGTCATGTTAACTTTTCAGACAGGAGATTTGGCAACTGGCACAGTGACGTTCCCAAAGAGGAACAGACATAAAATGTTAATGGCACCATAGAATCTTCTGAAGTGTTCGGCACATGATGTCAGACATCGCTGGGCGTGTGTGTGTTTTTGTTGGGTGTGTTTGGTAGACAACAGCAGCAGGCCTGCCGCAACACTCTCTGTATGTGTGTGTTTCTGTAGGCATAGATCAGAGGGTTCAGCAGAGAGTTTCCCGTGACCGGAACCAACGTGGCGTAAGTATACAAAGCCGGCGACGATCCGTCGGCCAGAAGACCGTACAAGGCGAAGGGCATCCAGCAGCTGGCGAACGTGGCGAGGATGAGGGCGAGGGTGTGGACCCGACGGCGCGTGTGCGTGCGAGCGGACGGGAGCGTGTGCCTCTGGAGGGCGATTTGGTGCGAGTGCCGAAGTACGACGCTGCAGATCCGGGCGTTCAGCTGCAGCATCAAAGCCAAGGTCAGCAGAAAGCCGCCGCACAGGGTCGCAAGGTGCACTCGGGTCAAAGGGCGAAGCACGCTGCAGGACTCTCCGTCGTGCAAGCAATTCCACCCCAAGGCGGGAAGCGCGCCCTGAAGTCCCGCAAGAGTCCAGCCGACGGCCAGAGCGCAGAGAGTTTGCGCGTGCGTGCGGCGGGACCCGTAAGTCAGCGCGCGATGCAGCGAGAGGAAGCGGTCCAGGGTGATGCCCAACAGAGAGAACACGGACGCACTGAGCGCGCTCACCAACAGGCCCACGCTGCCCAGCTCTAGCGCTTCCGAGTACACGCACCGCCGAGACAGGAAGTGCAAAAGGAGTCCCACCCCTGCCAGGAAGTCCGCCCAGGCCAGGCTGCCGATCAGCATGAACATAGGAGCCCGCAGCGACGACGAGGAGAAGATGGTGGCCACGACGATCGCGTTCTCGCAGCAGATCAAGGCGCCCGATACGCACAGGGCGACGTCCCATGGGGTCATCACTGTGGACTCCAGAGGTTTAGGGGTCACGTGGGACGGGGTGAGCTCCAGCAGTTGGTCCATCGCCAGGATGACTTCTAAGCCCAGTTCAGAGTTGTTCAGGGCCATTTCTGTGGGGGAGGGAAAGAAGGCTTAGTCACGCAATCCACAGCAGGATGACTGTCACATACTCTGTTCAGCACTAGAGCTTCTGCACCCCACACTAACGTCTGACCTCATGATGACACGCAGCGATGAGATGAACACCTTACCCAAACTGACAGCCCTAGTCTGCACGCTGATGGAGACGCTGGCAAGGGCAAAAGCTAATTGAAAACGCATTTTAATTTGTAAAAATTAAAGTTAATTGTAATATAATAGAATATAAATGCACTACTACTACACTAGATGTTTATGCTCAGCAAGGCGACAATTATGTGATTAAAAATACAGTAAAAATTGAAATAAGTGTTTTCTATTTGAATATATTTAAATGTAATTTATTCCTGTGATCAAAGCTAATCATTACTCCAGTCTTCAGTGTCACATGATCCTTCAGAAATCATTCTGATATGCTGCTCAAAAACATTTATTATTATCAGATTTGCTACAAATGTTAGCCCCCCCCCTCCCCCCTAAAAAAAATATAAATGTCTTTGATGTCAACTGTATTATATTAAATAATTTGTCAATTTCTATACTAATATGATAAAATATTAATATTATTTAGTGGTATATTGCTCTTGGAAAGGCCAACGTGTGCCATATTTACCACTTATTATTAATATCATCAACCTATTTTAAAGCAATGTTTCCCAGCCTCTTTGTCTTTTAACCCTGCAGCCCCATAATAAATAAATCTCACATCATCCAAAACTGAAATATTTTCCTTTGAACTCATGATCCTTTAGTTTTACATTACACTATCATTAATAACAAGCCAATAACTTCAGTAGGTTTATAAGCCAATGAAATATTTCCCATTGAATCCCGAGGGCACGTGCACCTGCATGGGAATCACCGTTTTGAAGTTCATGCAGACTGGCACAACATTCGCGGTTATGTAAGACCGCTATGCAAGAAGAAGCCACCTTAAATGTTCTAGGCTAGGAGTTAGCAAGGCAATTTAAATGGATAAAGATGTAAAAATCATACTTACGGAAGCGTTAGAAGATTCTTCACGCCACCATCCAGAGCGCGCGCAGAGACCTGAGCTGAGGAAAACTCGGAGACGCGTGCGCATCCAAAATCTTGTGGAAAAAGATATCTTGCTCCTCTTACAAAGCGATGTTCCTTCGTAGCTCCGCGTTCGAGCGCTTCTGTGTAACGCTCGGCTCCGGTGGGCTGAGAACTATACCCTCACCGAGTCCCCGATGACGTCGGTTACGATGATGAGGGGCGATTCTGCCTCGGTCGACCAATCAGAGGACTCGCAGGAACACCAGCCTCTGTCGTAATTTCATTCATAAAAATACCGCATTCTTCCACCCCGCCCACTGCGACGGAGGGAGAGAGGACAAAGTAATCGACCGGCCAGTCCTTGCGTGGAGCAAAAGACACAGCCTGGGCCTTTATAAAAAAATAAAAAAATAAACGATTAATATTACAACTAGTTGTCTAACACAGCACAGCACGCGCGCAATCAAACGCGCGCGCACGAGCGAGCGTGATTGACAGCGGATGTGAGCGTGAGTCACTGCTGTCCGTGGTGCTGAAAAACTCGCTTCGTTGATAATGACGTCAGTGGTGCCGCACTTTTTGGGTACGTGGCACTGTTATTACTTACTAACCCAAATCCCATGTGTTCGTCCATAACCTTGTAAGTGACTAAGCTGAATGTATCATGTTGCAAAGCACGCACGCACGCACGCACACCTGTCTAATTTGCAGTTTATTTAAATGTTAGTATTCGGATGGCTGAAGGTTATAGCTATGACATAATTTCCCTGCAGATGATGGAGATTATGGCTCTTCCCGGCAGATTCGGCGCGTGGGCGTCGCAGTGCTCGCGTGGCTCTGCATTTCAATGAAGCAGGTGGGCGCGCGCTACAATATGGGGGAACTCTCCTGCTCTCCATAAAAGGGCATGCGCTTCCGGTGGTCTCCAGCTGGAGGAATCTTATAAGGGTTGAGATACTGACCAATTTGAAGACTACCCTGTTGGGGGGAGGGGGGGATCCAGTTTAAGATGTTGTAGAACATGATAGCAGGTTCTAACTGGTGTAAGATGGAAATTAGCTGGTATTATTTAATCATAAATTGGTTGGCTGCCTTAAACTCTATATGAGCCCAGACAGGGCTCAGATTAAGCTGTAGTTCAGTTTGGACATTTAAGTAGCTTTTATAAACATGCACCATTACTGGTGTACATTTTTGAGAAAAGGTGCTCAAACATGCATTTTAGTCTGGGATGAAAAATGAAAATTAGTCACCCTACAACTGTAAGACCTTCGTTCATCTTCAGAACACAAATTATGATATTTTTGATGAAATCCGAGAGGTATATGACTTGTCCATTTAACCAGCACTTTCAATGTCCAGAAAGGTACTAAAGTCACCTGTCAGAATCTTTACGCAGGTGACACACAGTGAAGGCTTCTGTGTTCACGTCAGAACGCCGGTTGAGTATTGGCCAAAGCTGATCACGTGACCTGCTGACGCAGGAGCCGGCCAATAATGAGTCGCCGTTCTGACATGTGAGAACGACACGGAAGAGAGGATATGTTGAGTAAAGTTGTTGTTTTTATTTTGTTTTTGCACACAACAAGTATTCTTATCACTTTATATCATCAAGGTTGAACCGCTGCAGTCACGTGGACTGTTTTAATGATGTCTTTAGTACCTTTCTGGACCTTGAAAGTGTTGATTATATTGAGTCATAAACCGCTCGGATTTCATCAAAAATATCTTCATTTGTGTTCTGAAGATGAGCGAAAGTCTTACGGCTGTGGAACGACATGAGGGTGAGGAACTAATGACTGAAATTTCATTTTTGGGCGAATTAACCCTTTCAGCCTCATCTGTGAAACAGGATGTATGTTATAGCTGGTTTGTTGTCCCAAGATAGTTCACACCAGCTAATTACTTGGTTAGACATGCAAGAAACTATAGTTACACTGAAAAAAAAAATATAATAAATACATCAAAATTGACCTAGCCTATTTGAAATCACTGAACCAACCTAAATATTTAAGTTTAACCTATAAAAACCTCTTTAAGGTAACAACTGCACCATGTTGCATGATCCTCTAAAAAAAAAAATCTTGGGTTATTTTTTCTACCCAAATTCTGGGTTGAGCCTTTTGGGTCATTTTTTTTTTTTTTTTTTTTTTTTTTTTTTTTTTTTTTTTTTTTAACCAGTGTTTGGGTTGTTTTTGTGTTACCCAGCTCCTCGGTCAAACGTAACAACCCAGTGTTTTCTAGTTTTCACGCTTGACGCGAAAATAAAGGAATTTTCATGCAAACCAGTGGTTGGATTTAAGGTAATCCGTAAACATTAATTCATGTATGAAGTAAAAAAAATTAAATAAAATATATATTATAGCCAGTGTTATAGTAAAAACTAACTTAAATTAACCCAACATGTGTCCTATATTTGCCAGCCTTGGGTTGAAAACAACTTGTTTTTAATCCAGTGTTTTTTTAGAGTGAAAACGCAGCTAACAGTTTTCCAGGATTTCCAGCTGGGAGCTCATTGAGTGTTTGTTTATCAATCTCTGACAACCTGTCCAAATCTGTTTGGTAACAATCTCTATTGTAAAAGCATTAAACAATAAAACATCATTGCGCTAATGCATGTGTCTCCACCAAGCAAATAAACAGCAGAAGCTCGTTGCTTTGAATTCTGTGAGATTATGTCAATGAGAGAGTCATTTTCAAATGACTTTTAGAAATAAGAGCACAGACACTATTTAACATTCTACTGTTGTATCTCCTACTCCTTTTCGGCGGGAAGTCTGTGCGTGCGTGCGTGTGGTGGTGTGGTGGTGGTGGTGGTGGTGGGGGGGTGTACTGCGGAATTTCTCCCAGTTACCTAATATCTGCAGAGCGCATGCGCGGCTTTATCTCTCTGCACCTAGTCGTCTCTAGAGTCGGACGCCCACTCTCTCTCTATTCACACAGCTCGGCGCTGCCTATTGATCTGTCTGTATGTCGTGAGACATTACAAAAGAGTTTGATGGTGTGGGTTAGGGAGATTCTCTGTGAGTATTAGTTGAACGGTGGGCAGGCACTGAATTTATTGTGAAAACAAATGTTGACCTGGTTTGCAAAGATCCCAGATGTGTAAAATGATGTGGCAATGATAGTGGTGACTATTCCTCCTACATAAACACGCACCTACACATACATTATGTCATCACCTCCTCTGCTCAGTTCATGATATATCTTTCAAATACAATTCAAATGAGCATCCTGGAGGATGGCGAGGATGCAGAGGACTTGAGGGATAAAGAAAGGGGAACTTGTTACATAACTATGCCAAAGTCTCAGTCTCGCCCGCCCTGACCCTGTCCTTCCATACAGCAGAACGACATGTTTTTTTTACCTGGATAAAATATATTTAAAATGTTCATCAAATATATGTTGCAAAAAAGCCTACCATTCGTTTAAACCTTCAAATGCTAAAATATATTACAAAGTGTACATCAAAGGGCAATATAGATGGATATTAGCGTACTGCCAGTTTTCCTTGCGTAAAGGCACTTGCAGCATGTTGCACTGAAGCCCATCACCTTCTTCGGGAATATGATTTCTGACCACCGCCAAATTATTACCCCCTTAGTATTGGTAGGTTTAGGATTAGGTGTGCACTGTAAAAAATTATTGTGATTTTAACGGTAAAAATGCTGTGTTGAAAGTTTCCGTACATATATATACGCTCACCAAAAGGATTATTAGGAACACCTGTTCAATTTCTCATGAATGCAATTATCTAATCACCCAATCACATGGCAGTTGCTTCAATGCATTTAGGGGTGTGGTCCTGGTCAAGACAATCTCCTGAACTCCAAACTGAATGTCAGAATGGGAAAGAAAGGTGATTTAAGCAATTTTGAGCATGGCATGGTTGTTGGTGCCAGACGGGCCGGTCTGAGTATTTCACAATCTGCTCAGTTACTGGGATTTTCACCCACAACCATTTCTAGGGTTTACAAAGAATGATGTGAAAAGGGAAAAACATCCAGTATGCGGCAGTCCTGTGGGCCAAAATGCTTTGTTGCTGCTAGAGGTCAGAGGAGAATGGGCCGACTGATTCAAGCTGATAGAAGAGCAACTTTGACTGAAATAACCACTCGCTACAACCGAGGTCTGCAGCAAAGCATTTGTGAAGCCACAACACACACAACCTTGAGGCGGATGGGCTACAACAGCAGAAGACCCCACCGGGTACCACTCATCTCCACCACAAATAGGAAAAAGAGGCTACAATTTGCACAAGCTCACCAAAATTAGACAGTTGAAGACTGGAAAAATGTTGCCTGGTCTGATGAGTCTCGATTTCTGTTGAGACATTCAGATGGTCGAGTCAGAATGAGAACGTGGATCCATCATGCCTTGTTACCGTCGGCTGGTGGTGGTGGTGTAATGGTGTGGGGGTGTTTTCTTGCCACACTTTAGGCCGCTTAGTACCAATTGGGCATCGTTTAAATGCCACGGCCTACCTGAGCATTGTTTCTGACCATGTCCATCCCTTCATGACCAGCATGTACCCATCCTCTGACGGCTACTTCCAGCAGGATAATGCACGTCACAAAGCTCGAATCATTTCAAATCGGTTTCTTGAACATGACAATGAGTTCACTGAACTAAAATGGCCCCACAGTCACCAGATCTCAACCCAATAGAGCATCTTTGGGATGAGGTGGAACGGGAGCTTTGTGCCCTGGATGTGCATCTCACAAATCTCCATCAACTCCAAGATGCTCTCCTATCAATATGGGCCAACATTTCTAAAGAATGCTTTCAGCACCTTGTTGAATCAATGCCACGTAGAATTAAGGCAGTTCTGAAGGCGAAAGGGGGTCAAACACAGTATTAGTATGGTGTTCCTAATAATCCTTTAGGTGAGTGTATTTTTTGCATATTTTGAAACATAAATATTGTGACATTCCTGTTGGCCATCATTTGTGTGTTTTCTTTTCTCTTTTGGTCTGTGTTTGTGTGTTATATTAATGATATAAATAGGTATCCCCACAGCCTTTTACCCTTACGCTACAATTGTATCCCCAAACATTTTCTAGGCCACCAGAGAGATAGACAAACAGAAAGAAGGTCAAAAGAACCAGTATGGGCCTGCATCTTGTTCTGGTAAGGTGTGACAAACTTCTGCAGGCTGCTTGTGAAAAGGCAGAATGTCTTCAGTGGTGTGGATATCAAGACATGGTCATTTGCCATTTGGTTGCCATGTTACCTGTCTCACATTACACACCTTCCATTCTCACACACACACACACACATAACCACATGCTCCTCACAGTTCACAACGACCTTTTGTCTGGAGGACACAGACATTTAGGACTGGATGTTAGCTTGACAGGCACGTGTGTGTTTATGACTCCTATCCTTTAAGATTTTAGTTTTAGTCTTTGTTTGGTGAGAGAAAGTTATTTGTGTTTCTCAGCTCATCAGGTGTGAACTTGTCGGTGTCTTCTGCTTGTGTTTCGCTAGTTTACTGGGCTCGGCGTTTAAGCTGAGTAAGAAAAGTCTCTTTATTGATCATTTAAGTCAGTTTATGTTTATTGCAGGTGGAATTATTGTCAATTTTTTGAGGATGAGGTCTGTGTTGGCCGCACTCTGTGGGATTCTACTACTAATGCAGGTTATTGTAACCAATTCACAAGAATCGGGTAAGTTTGAATGCTGAATTGCATTTCCCTTAAACATTTTGCAGATCAAACCTTCTTGTGTTCCTTGCTCTCTCTGCCTGGATATCCAATTGCAATTTTTTAATTTTAATCATTATATTTATGATTTTAGCTCATAAACAAGAAGCAATCAATTCAAATATTATACCTTTAAAACATCGCTTTAATCTCTATGTACAATTTTATCTGTGTAGTTTTGATTGCAGACTTTTGAGAAATTCAAATTTAGACACTAAGCCTTTAAAAAAAAAAAAAAAATGTTTTGTTCAGTTGCATTTGAGTGTTTGCTGCTGAATGAGACTTAAAAGTATTAATATTATTTTGCATCAATAATTAGCATGTCCCGCTCTTTTGTACAACACTCTTACAAATTGCTGTTTTCACATGGAAGAACCATTTCCGGTTCCCCAAAGAAGCCATTTTATCTTCGTGTGAAGAACATTTTAATCATCTAAAGAACCTTTTCCACTATGAAGAACGTTTTTGTGTTCCACGGATGTTAAATGTTCTTCATGCAACCTTATAAAGAACCTCGATTTCTGAGAAAATGTGATTATTTTACTTCAAGTGTTATGTGAGCAGGTGAGAAAATAAGCTTAAACGTTTATCTCTCGATGGATTGACAGATGATTCGGCCTGTTCTCAGTTTGACTCGTGTGATGGCTGCATCAGCGGCGACCCGGCCCTCAACCTGACACGATGCGTCTGGCAAAGCTGTAATGACGGTAAAAGAACACATGTAGTATATGAGTTTAGATGTATTCTCCTGTGCGATGTCTCTGTTGTTTATGCACACAAATACAGAGGATCCCACTGACGGATATGCGATCCTAGCCACGGAGAGCTATCTCAGGAACAACCCGGTGAATTATTCAAACGCAGGCCGTTACAGCTGCCGTCCACACAGACATCAGTCTCAGTAAATAATTCAACACCATTATCCAGCCTCCTGGAAATAAGTGTGAGGGAGACATAAAGAGAGAAAGAGATGTTCAACAAGAAACAGCATCTTTTAGTCTATTCATGCTCTGTTGCCAAGGCAACCAGTTCTGTAACACAGTCTCTCATTTAGACCCATTTCTAAAATACAACTTAGGCTTACATGCTGTCTTTGCCCAGCTTTACGCAAACACGACTTAATTCAAATGGTGACATTCCATAGACCTCTATTGTTTTTAGCTATACTCTAATCTAACGTTAAGCCACATGTTTCCAAAATAACTTCATTTTTAAACTAGGCCTACTTTATTTCCAAGCCATTTTTAACAAATGAGGATTTACCTAAAAGCAACTTTTGTCAGATTTCGATTTCCTAGTACGATTTTTTCCCCAAAACAGGGTTAAGTAGGTACACACAAATGTGTAATTGATAATAAAGTATAATTTTGATAACATGGTCATTATAAAAATGAAAAAAATAAAAACACTGTCAGGTTTTTTAGGCCGCAGAGCTGAGGCATCTTGTAGCCTATGCAAATTTATTTTAGACTGAACGACATTACACAACCACTCTGTCAATTAAAATACGTGGACATGAAATATTAATTCGAGTTTAATTATTATATAAAATGACCTGTGTACTATCTTATGAAATTTACAATGTCAGAAATCACATACACTCAACGTTGTGACGTTGTTCTACGGAGGCAAATTACAGGGACAGTTCATCGAAAAATGAAATTTCTGTCCTCGAGTTTTTCAAATGTAACGGAGGCCAGCTAGTAGTTGCGGTGCGAGTAAACCTCACTCGTTTGACCTCAAGAGATGCTCTAGTGACTTTAGTCACTTTAGTCACATGCCGGAAGACTGGGGTTCGAGAGCGCTCGGAGCGGGTCAAGTAGGACCCGGGTAGAGGGGTTACATTGGTGCCGTGACCCGGACGGGAGTGAGGTTTAGGGGGGTGAGTGTAACGGAGGCCAGCTAGTAGTAGCTGTGCGAGTAAACCTCACTCCTCTGACCTCAAGAGATGCTCTAGCGATAGATGCTAGAAGTCGCAGCCTTTAACCTCCTTCTTAGAGCGTCCGACTCCCATGCTGGAAGACTGGGGTTCGAAGCCCGCGCAGAGCGGGTCGGGTAGGACCTGGGTAAAGAGGTTACATTGGTGCCGTGACCCGGATGGGAGTGAGGTTTAGGTGGCTGAGTGTAAGCGATAGATGTTAGGGGTTGCAGACTTTAGCCTCCTTGTTAGAGCATCCAACTCCCATGCCGGAAGAACTGGGTTTGAGGCCCGCTCAGAGCAGGTCGAATAGAACCCGGGTAGAGGGGTTACATAAACGCATATGAATTTCTTTCTCCTGCTAAACACTAAAGAAAATATTTTGAAGAATGTCGTTAACCAAACAATTGATGGGCCCCGTTGACTTCCATAGTGGGTTTTTTTTTTTTTTTCCCAATGCCATGGAAGTCAATGGTACGGAGCCCCGAACATGACATGCAGGGGGGAAAAAAGTAAATCATGCACACGTTTTATTAAGTCCTCGATTTACTAAAATATGCGTACAATTTACCATTTCGTTCCCTCGATTTGCTTAAGTACGCACGTCTTAGTGAAGCGTGCGCACAACGTTTGTCTTAATAACCAATCACATAACAGCCTTGACGTCACTGTTTGCAGACGCATAGAAATTAACGAGAAATGTCGTAAACGTTTATTCAGTCAAGTGAAGCCTCTCCTCCACTAACATCCATCCAGAAAAAAAGTGAACTTATATTGCTGACCTTGAAAGCTGGCCTAAAGCGGCTTTTATGTGTTTAATTTTCAGGAAATGACACTAGATGCATGTCTGACACTGAAGACTCTGGAGGCTGCTCTGTCTACAATGTGACCGGCATGTGCCAAAGTGAGCAAAAACCTGACAATCACAACACTTGCAAATAGATATTATATAAAAGGAGTGTGTTTGATGTATATGTTTTGCATATTACAGCAGATGGCGGGTCCGCTGACGGTGGTGGCAAAGGTGAGGCATTTGATTTTCACTCCATAAATCCTCACATCTCTGTTGTTGTTTGCTGAATTCTCTTTTTTCGTGTCATGACATGCTCTCACACACAGATAACACGAGCCCCGAGTTCTCTCAAGCATCATTTGACCTGTCCAGCTTCATTGGGGGAATCATCCTGGTGTTGGTGTTGCAAGCTGGGGCTTTTTTTGCCATGCGGTTCCTCAAAACAAAAGACAGCACCTATGAAACTATGTGAGCAATATTCATTTAATGCTTTTCAATTTTGCCCTTCAATATTTAATGCAGTGTATTGGAACATGTACATGCAGAATGATTAATTCTGTAGATCAGTAACAGTTTTTTCCCCCCTTTTCTCTTTCAGTGATCAACCTCAGTGAGAAAAGAGGTCACGAACGGGAGAGAGAATCACAAAACGAAACACAAAGAGAAGCAGGTATTCGAAGGAATAGATGTTGCATTGGCGAGAAGTCTATAGACACTGTTTTCTCTTTTTGATGGTCCTAAAACGCTTTTAATTGCTTTGGTTAAATTATCACCAGTTCTTGAATGACAAAAACTATATTTGTGTGTATATAAGAGAGGTATGTGGAAATAAAAACGATATAGAAGTGATATGGGAAATATATTAGAGGATTATTCACATTTGAATGTGGGTTGTGTGTGTTTTTTTCTGTTTAAGGTGATTTAAATCTCTTTGGTTTGGCTCCGTCTCAGTTTGTTGTATCGATTTGAAAGATTGCTGAACTGTTCTGTTTCATATTTTGATTAATTGCATGATCTTGTATTTGCTTTTTATTAAATGTTATGTCTTGTAGGTAGTTACCTGAACTCTTGTAGGATTGAGGTTGTTATTCCTTAAATAAAGTAATTAGAGCCTGGGGTGTTATATAGCGTTAATCCTGTAGGTGTCAGTAGAATTCAATACTATTAAGTATAATAATGAGTCAGGAGGATGCATTATTAATAAAACACTTGCAGTAAGAACATATGTTAAAGGAACCTACAGCTGTTTTCTCTTTCATCCACTTTCAACATCAATTTCACCAGCTTACCTTAATTTTACAAGCGTAATATACTAATAAAATATATTTTTTTGCAATGTCTGAAACATTCTCACAATATAGTGTTTCTTAAATCTATATATTATAGTGAATTTCCAGAAATCATTAGACATTTATACAGTGCACATGACTGTCTGAATTTCAAGGTTTCATGTTCCTCAGTCTCTTGTGTTGGATTCACAGACACACACTTCACACACACACACACACACATTCATTCCAAAATATATGGGAGAGAGCATTGCAAGAACGTGACTCTAAAACTAAAACATTTCTGTTCATTGAAATTAAGCTGAAATAAAACAAAATATAGTTGAAAAATGTAAGAAATGTTGCCCAAAGTTGAAGCACAAAACTGAAAAAAATAAAAAAAAACATAATGGAATCCACCCTTCACAAAGACCCACGCCACACATGTGCGCCACACATCATGTTCTCACGAAGTGAAAAATACATCCTGGAGCAAAGAGGACAGTGACAACGCGACGACTGACAAGACAGTTGATGATATGAAACAGTTTCATGTTTAAAATATCAGAATTATTTTAAGAATGTTATGTCCCAGAACGTATGTCACTAATTGTTGTCTAATTTTATGAATGAGTATGTGACTGGGTCTTCTTGATGCCAACTGCCTCCTGGGAAGTGTAGTTTTTTTTGCCCTTTTTCCTCTGTTCCTCCCTGTCCTCTTGCAGGAGCCCGATTGATGCCACCTGTTCCTCGTTAGAGTACGGAGAGGAATTTGCATTTACACCGAGGGAGCTGGCTGTTCCCCAGAGAGAGTGAGGCCTGTCTTCCCTCCCAGAACGCTTGTTGCAGTGTCTGTTGTGAAAGCTTCTTTCAGAAACACCTGTTGTATCTGCCGTTGTGGCAGAGTGTAATAGAATTGCGCCATTATCGTTGTTTGCAGACGCAGTAGGGAGGTGGGTGCCTTTTGTTTTTACTAACCCTTTTTCCCCTGTTTTTGGTTAGTAATGTATTTAGGTAAGAGATTTGTCATTTATTTGATGTTTTTATTTAATAGGGTATTTAGACTCCCTTACTCCAGTTGTCCTCTTCAGGTTGGTGGAGAGCTCCTGCCTCAAGTGGAGGAGTTCAAGTATCTTGGGGTTTTGTTCACGAGTGAGGGAAGGAAGGAGCGTGAGTTTGACGGACGGATCGGTGCAGCTTCTGCAGGAATGCGGTCGATGTACCGGTCTGTCGTGGTGAAGAAGGAGCTGAGCTGCAAGGCGAAGCTCTCGATTTACCGGTCAATCTACGTTCCTACTCTCACCTATGGTCATGAGCTTTGGTCATGACCGAAAGAATGAGATCCCGGATACAGGCGGCCGAAATGAGCTTTCTCCACAGGGTGCCCAGGGTGCTCCCACTCGGGAGGTGCTCAAAGAGCTCCGTTGCTCCTTCACATCGAGAGGAGTCAGTTGAGGTGGCTCGGGCATCTGTTTCGGATGCCTCCTGGACGCCTCCCTAGGAAGGTGTTCCGGGCATGTCCCACCGGGAGAAGGCCCCGGGGAAGACCTAGGACACGCTGGAGAGACTATGTCTCTCGGCTGGCCTGGGAACGCCTCGGTGTCCCCCCGGAAGAGCTGGAGGAAGTGTCTGGGGAGAGGGAAGTCTGGGAATCTCTGCTTAGACTGCTGCCCCCGCGACCCGGCCCCGGATAAGTGGTAAAAAATGGATGGATGGATGGATGGATGGATGGATACTCCAGTTAGCTTACTCCTTTTGTTTGTTGTTTTGGCTTTAACCCCCTCCCGAAGCTGGAAGAGTCTTGTTATTTTTACTCGTTTGATTTCGTTAATTTTTTGTCTGATTTCTTAATGGTTATAAGTGACTTTATTTTGAATAGAAAACTTAAAGATGATGTGTTTTTGTGTGAGTTCTGGGAGTGCCGACAGAACCTACTCTCTGTCATCATTGGCCTTGTTCTTCCATAGTGATTCATTTTTATTTCTATATGTTACTCTCCCGCCTCCCCTAGACAAAAGGGGGGGACGTGACAAGAAGTTTAAACCATAAATAGCGTCTAGTGTGTGTTTAATGTGTGGTGACAGATCGCTGTAGCTCCTCGTGAAGCGATCATCTCTTCATACTAGTTCATTTATAGCATCAAATAAACATGAATGAACATCAGAAGGAATGTTGTTTCAAGCGTGGAGAGACGTGAGTACACACAATTTTTCAAGTTCACCAACGTTAATCTACTAACTCCCCTGACTGCTTTGATGTACAAAATGGCAGATTCGGGGTTATGATTGGTCAGATCGCCTGTCAATCAAACTGTTGACGAAGGGTTACTAAAATTAGCTGAAAATATATCTAAAACAGCTAATTCAGCATATAATAACTAAAATTACACATTTACATTTACATTTAGTCATTTAGCAGACGCTTTTATCCAAAGCGACTTACAAGTGAGGAAAACAAACAAGCGATTCTTCATGAATTGGCACATATCACAGGAAGTGCTCACAATACAAGTTTCATACATTGCTCAGTACCATAAGCTAGAGTAGGAAGGGAAAAGGGAAGAAAAGGGTTTTTTTTTTTTTTTTAAACACTGCTTTACACATAATTTGTGATCTTAAGGGTTTAATAAAAGTAATGACTCATGGTTATTCTTGAAAATAGATGTACAGGCTATGAAATAATACACATACAGTTCGTTTCTATCCACAATCTATATGTGGAATCTGAGAGATAAAGAAGGAGAGAAATAGAAAAGAAAGATGCCATTGAGAACTTGAGGAGTCTGGTACAGATAATAACCCAGTCCAGGGAGGCAAAGGTAGAAATCTGAAAGTGGAGCCCAAGAAAAAAAAATTGGTTTCAATCTAATTTTATCCTTTCATTGACCATGTGACTAAAAACAAATCTGAGACATTCAAATAACAACTTATTTGTTCATTTTCAACCCTACAATTTGTATTAGCTTTTACTTTCTCTTATTGGTGTATCCAAACAGTAATTGCATCCGATATTATTCATTTATGATTTATTTCAATCTATCTTTGAAATCATAGATTCAACCATCATTAAAGTATTTAGTTACTCATTTATAGTGTTCAATACACTTACATGTTCACATAGACGTGTCTGTTTTTGTTAGATTTTGGACGCATTTCAACGACGGATGTTTTTGTAGTTCAAGATATTGTACAGTGTTTACGTTAGATGATATTTGAAAGTGCTTGCTTTGCTGTCTTTATTCTGACAATAATAGCAAGCACTTTCACGTCAAAACCACATGTCGTCTATCTATTTATGTCTTTTTTTTTGCAGCTGTAGTGTTTGACCGGTCACACTGACCTAGCTGTCCAATGTATTACATCATGGATAAGGCTATTTGACCTTTTCTTGTCTGACATAAACAGTTTTCCTGTATTCCCTGCTCTTGTTTCGTTATGCACTTCTTCTTTCTCTCGTTCTCTTTGCAAAGATTATCATATATTCTCTTAAATTTTAACATTGTACTCAATTATTAAAGTTCGATCCCAAGATGCATATATTTGATAAAAGATTTTAACGTCGTTGCATGTTCTGATACATTTGTAAAGTGAATGCAAATCGACATGACGCTGTTTAAAAAAAATCATACAAGCGTAATCTGCTTATATGCAAAAACGATGCACATACTCAAACGATATAATGCTAGCCTACTTTTTAACATGATCAAGATAACTTTAGCAAAAAGGCCTAACGTTAGTTCGTTCGTGCAGTTATGAAGTTACGGTAAATCAAGTTCGATCAAATCAAAAAAATAGTTTGTGTTTAAGTCTACATCAATTATAAATGAAGAAAATATCGTACCTTGTATAATCTCCTCATCAGTTCTTCATTAATCTTCCTCGCTACCGTTGAATCAACGTCGCGCCCTGGTCGACATTAGTGTTTTTTTGTTTTTGTTCTAAATTAGCTATAGTTTCTGTATTTGACCAGATTGGTTACGGATCCTTTACGTTCATAAGAAATCGCAATTCAGAATAATAATAGTTAATTTCCTGGTCCTTCCTGTCACGGCCTATAAAATGTTAGGTTTTCTTCATGCATTTTAGAAGACTTATCACATTCTGCAGGTTTTATCCATACACTTCCTCGTTTGTCCGTACTTACAGCTTCATCTGTTATACAATGCTTAGTTGAACTTAATACTTAGCCATATATCTTTTGATTGTACAATTTTATGCTTATTTGTTTCTTATCATACATATAACCATTGCACTTTAATTAACTAGCTATTGTGTATTCATCATATTGTAATAAATGAGAAAAAAGGCAAAATATGAACATTTAAACTGATGCTGGTTAAACTCCATCCACACACAGGATAGAGTCAGTATCTTTTAAGTCATCAACAACTCTCATCATATGGGGCAGGTGGAGGGAACGGATTTCGACAGCTGTGTTTTTGCCGTCGGATTCCATTCCCTCCATGTTCTGTGCAAAATGAGGTTCTAATATTTATCAAACTGGCTGGGATTCAGACTTAGTGATGTCCTAGTGGACTGTGTGCTGACATTCGGTGTGTTGTGCACTATTAACCTAAGTTTGAATCCCATCTGCCTTTTTTTTTTCCTATTTTGCATCCTGTCAGCATATTTCATATCGTAATAAATTGCAAAAAGGCAAAATATGGACATTTAAACTGATGCTGGTTAAACTCCATCCATACACAGGATAGAAGCAATATCTTTTAAGTCACTGCATCAACAACTCCCATCACACAGGGGTGGAGGGAACAGATTTTGACAGCTGTATTTTTGCCGTCGAATTCCGTTCCCCCCCAAGTTCTGTGCAAAATGAGGTTCTAATATTTATCAAACTGGCTGAGATTCAGACTTAGTGATGTCCTAGTGCATGGGTCTTCAACCGGGGGTCCGCGGCGGTATTGCAGGGGGTCCGTCAATTAATGTTTGATCACAAATAATTAAAAAAAAAATAAAACGTGTAAAAACATCACAAAGTCAAATTTAAATAAAATATATTTTATTTTACAAATAGTATTACATTAACAGCTTTAATAAAACCCTTCCGTCCACGTGCAGTCACGTGATCTCATGATACTGTCAACGCAGACTATAATTTGAAAATGCTACTGGCTAATAATTTATATACAATTTAACTCGCCAGAATGGATCGCCTGATAGTAAAATTAAAATGTGAAGTTCTGTTTAAACACACCAACCCGACGTCCAAGAACTAGCGGCGACGGAAGCCGACGGTGTTGTCGCTCATGTCGGCGGAAAAATATCGCGAGCCATAAAGTCCGAATCGCGAGCCATAAAGTCCGAATCGCGAGCCATAATGTCCGAATCGCGAGCCATAAAGTCCGAATCGCGAGCCATAATGTCCGAATCGCGAGCCATAATGTCCGAATCGCGAGCCATAAAGTCCGAATCGCGAGCCATAAAGTCCAAATCGCGGGCCATAAAGTCCGAATCGCGAGCTATAAAGTCCGAATCGCGAGCTATAAAGTCCGAATCGCGAGCCATAATGTCCGAATCGCGAGCTATAAAGTCCAAATCGCGAGCTATAAAGTCCGAATCGCGAGCTATAAAGTCCGAATCGCGAGCCATAAAGTCCGAATCGCGAGCCATAATGTCCGAATCGCGAGCCATAATGTCCGAATCGCGAGCTATAAAGTCCGAATCGCGAGCCATAAAGTCCGAATCGCGAGCCATAAGGTCCGAATCGCGAGATATAAAGTCCGAATCGCGAGCCATAAAGTCCGAATCGCGAGCCATAAAGTCCGAATCGCGAGCCATAAAGTCCGAATCGCGAGCCATAAAGTCCGAATCGCGAGCCATATAGTCCGAATCGCGAGCCATAAAGTCCGAATCTCGAGCTATATAGTCCGAATCGCGAGCCATAAAGTCCGAATCGCGAGCCATAAAGTCCTAGTCGCGAGCCATAAAGTCCGAGTCGCGAGCCATAATGTCCGAATCGCGAGCCATAAAGTCCGAATCGCGGGCTATAAAGTCCGAATCGCGAGCTATAAAGTCCGAATCGCGAGCTATAAAGTCCGAATCGCGAGCCATAAAGTCCGAATCGGGAGCTATAAAGTCCGAATCGTGAGCCATAAAGTCCGAATCGCGAGCCATAAAGTCCGAATCGCGAGCTATAAAGTCCGAATCGCGAGCTATAAAGTCCGAATCGCGAGCCATAAAGTCCGAATCGCGAGCCATAAAGTCCGAATCGCGAGCCATAAAGTCCGAATCGCGAGCCATAATGTCCGAATCGCGAGCCATAATGTCCGAATCGCGAGCTATAAAGTCCGAATCGCGAGCCATAAGGTCCGAATCGCGAGATATAAAGTCCGAATCGCGAGCCATAAAGTCCGAATCGCGAGCCATAAAGTCCGAATCGCGAGCCATAAAGTCCGAATCGCGAGCCATAATGTCCGAATCGCGAGCCATAAAGTCCGAATCGCGAGCCATAATGTCCGAATCGCGAGCCATAAAGTCCGAATCGCGAGCCATAATGTCCGAATCGCGAGCCATAAAGTCCGAATCGCGAGCCATAAAGTCCGAATCGCGAGCCATAAAGTCCGAATCGTCCGAATCGCGAGCTATAAAGTCCGAATCGCGAGCCATAAAGTCCGAATCGCGAGCCATAAAGTCCGAATCGCGAGCCATAAAGTCCTAGTCGCGAGCCATAAAGTCCGAGTCGCGAGCCATAATGTCCGAATCGCGAGCCATAAAGTCCGAATCGCGAGCTATAAAGTCCGAATCGCGAGCCATAAAGTCCGAATCGCGAGCTATAAAGTCCGAATCGCGAGCCATAATGTCCGAATCGCGAGCTATAAAGTCCGAATCGCGAGCCATAAAGTCCGAATCGCGAGCCATAAAGTCCGAATCGCGAGCCATAAAGTCCGAATCGCGAGCTATAAAGTCCGAATCGCGAGCCATAAAGTCCGAATCGCGAGCCATAAAGTCCGAATCGCGAGCCATAAAGTCCGAATCGCGAGCCATAAAGTCCGAATCGCGAGCCATAATGTCCGAATCGCGAGCCATAATGTCCGAATCGCGAGCTATAAAGTCCGAATCGCGAGCCATAAGGTCCGAATCGCGAGATATAAAGTCCGAATCGCGAGCCATAAAGTCCGAATCGCGAGCCATAAAGTCCGAATCGCGAGATATAAAGTCCGAATCGCGAGCCATAAAGTCCGAATCGCGAGCCATAAAGTCCGAATCGCGAGCCATAAAGTCCGAATCGCGAGCCATAATGTCCGAATCGCGAGCCATAAAGTCCGAATCGCGAGCCATAATGTCCGAATCGCGAGCCATAAAGTCCGAATCGCGAGCCATAATGTCCGAATCGCGAGCCATAAAGTCCGAATCGCGAGCCATAAAGTCCGAATCGCGAGCCATAAAGTCCGAATCGTCCGAATCGCGAGCTATAAAGTCCGAATCGCGAGCCATAAAGTCCGAATCGCGAGCCATAAAGTCCGAATCGCGAGCCATAATGTCCGAATCGCGAGCCATAATGTCCGAATCGCGAGCTATAAAGTCCGAATCGCGAGCCATAAAGTCCGAATCGCGAGCCATAAAGTCCGAATCGCGAGCCATAATGTCCGAATCGCGAGCCATAATGTCCGAATCGCGAGCTATAAAGTCCGAATCGCGAGCCATAAAGTCCGAATCGCGAGCCATAAGGTCCGAATCGCGAGATATAAAGTCCGAATCGCGAGCCATAAAGTCCGAATCGCGAGCCATAATGTCCGAATCGCGAGCCATAATGTCCGAATCGCGAGCCATAATGTCCGAATCGCGAGCCATAAAGTCCGAATCGCGAGCCATAATGTCCGAATCGCGAGCCATAAAGTCCGAATCGCGAGCCATAAAGTCCGAATCGCGAGCTATAAAGTCCGAATCGCGAGCCATAAAGTCCGAATCGCGAGCCATAAAGTCCGAATCGCGAGCCATAATGTCCGAATCGCGAGCCATAATGTCCGAATCGCGAGCTATAAAGTCCGAATCGCGAGCCATAAGGTCCGAATCGCGAGATATAAAGTCCGAATCGCGAGCCATAAGGTCCGAATCGCGAGATATAAAGTCCGAATCGCGAGCCATAAAGTCCGAATCGCGAGCCATAATGTCCGAATCGCGAGCCATAAAGTCCGAATCGCGAGCCATAAAGTCCGAATCGCGAGCCATAAAGTCCTAGTCGCGAGCCATAAAGTCCGAGTCGCGAGCCATAATGTCCGAATCGCGAGCCATAATGTCCGAATCGCGAGCCATAAAGTCCGAATCGCGAGCCATAAAGTCCGAATCGCGAGCTATAAAGTCCGAATCGCGAGCCATAAAGTCCGAATCGCGAGCCATAAAGTCCGAATCGCGAGCCATAATGTCCGAATCGCGAGCCATAAAGTCCGAATCGCGAGCCATAAGGTCCGAATCGCGAGATATAAAGTCCGAATCGCGAGCCATAAAGTCCGAATCGCGAGCCATAAAGTCCGAATCGCGAGCCATAAAGTCCGAATCGCGAGCCATAAAGTCCGAATCGCGAGCCATAAAGTCCGAATCGCGAGCCATAAAGTCCGAATCGCGAGCCATAAAGTCCGAATCGCGAGCCATAAAGTCCGAATCGCGAGCCATAAAGTACGAATCGCGAGCCATAAAGTCCGAATCGCGAGCCATAAAGTCCGAATCGCGAGCCATAAAGTCCGAATCGCGAGCCATAATGTCCGAATCGCGAGCCATAATGTCCGAATCGCGAGCAATAATGTCCGAATCGCGAGCTATAAAGTCCGAATCGCGAGATATAAAGTCCGAATCGCGAGCCATAATGTCCGAATCGCGAGCCATAATGTCCGAATCGCGAGCCATAATGTCCGAATCGCGAGCTATAAAGTCCGAATCGCGAGATATAAAGTCCGATTCGCGAGATATAAAGTCCGAATCGCGAGCTGTTTGACATATTTTGTGTGGGGGGTCCCTGCTCCGTGTCTCGCTCATCTAAGGGGTCCTTGCCCTGAAAAACGTTGAAGACCCCTGTCCTAGTGGACTGTGTGCTGACATTCGGTGTGTTGTGCACTAATAACCTAAGTTCGAATTCCATCTGCCTTTTTTTTCTCCTATTTTGCATCCTGTCAGCATATTTCATATCGTAATAAATTGCAAAAAGGCAAAATATGAACATTTAAACTGAAGCTGGTTAAACTCCATCCACACACAAGATAGATTCAGTATCTTTTAAGTCACTGCATCAACAACTCTCATCACACAGGTGTGGGGGGGAACGGATTTCGACAGCTGTATTTTTGCCGTCGGATTCCGTTCCCCCCATGTTTTGTGCAAAATAAGGTTCCAATATTTATCAAACTGAGCAGGATTCACACTTGCTTGATGGCCTTGTGGACTGTGCCCTGACATCTGGTGCTGTTGTCCAACAAAAAAAACTTGGTTCAACTTAACAGGATAAATATTCCTAAAAACTCTTGAAAACATGATATATGATTCAAATGCACAAACAACATAACCATATCAAGTGTACCATGTATGGAGAAGCATATGACTATCTCAGAAGAATAAACACAAGCTTGTATCATTGAACAAAATATAATGATTAACTGATGATGATGTCTGTAAAATAATCATGAAAGCTATAAGGAACACAGTGAATATATGATATACGTTGAATAAAACGAGAAAGATTATTAAAACAAAACAACTCTCAGATACACCAGGCTCTGAAAAGACACTCTTACCCAAAGCGACTTGGAAAAGTGAGGAGTTACTCTTCATTATCTCACTCAGATAACGTTCAAGGAGACGCAGGGCTGTTCTTAAAGAAAAAGGAGGCCACATATTAAAATATATAATCAGAAAATAAAAATAAGAATTCTTGTACTGTGCTGTTGTACACGTTTATTAAAGCATTTTTGATAAAAACCTGTGGCGTGATGATGCTTTACTTTTGACTTTTGAATGGAAAGTGTTAGTATTTAACTATTAAAGGCACAATATGTAAGATTTTGCATTAAAATATCCAAAAACCACTGGAACAGTGTTATATATTTTATTAACTTGTGTACTTACACTATCACAATCCAGAGAAATAAGCAATTTTAACTAATCAGTTGACCTATCAATGACGTCACACCCACGTTACCCTCGATTTCCAGTTTTATTTTGTAGAAACAAAGACGCTTTAATATATTATGTGTTTTATTAGACAGGTAAGCAACTGCATACATTCATCGACAGTAAACTAATCATGTTATATAGCTAAACACAGTAAGTCCTATTGCGTAAATCCCGTTTTTTTTATTTATACCATGTTTTCCCATGCCTAATATCGATCTAGCTTATTACAGTGTGAAACAAGCACAGAATAGCACTACACTTTCAACACACAAATGTGTTGCGGCGATTGCGGCATCATAAAAGTTTCACTGCTCTCAAGACGTGTGTCACACTCGTCTCTCATTAGCAATCGCTCCTCATTTCGTCCACAGCACTCGGCCCTGCTCTGCTTCACACAGTAATAATCCCATCCGTGAACATCATCGGATTGTTTTCCACCGGCTGTAGAAGTGAAGACAACAGCTCCCATAATTCCGTGAAATCAAGGTGTCATCAAGCTATGCCTTTGTTTTGAACAAACGACCTCTAGTGGTGAAAATTTTCTTGGCGTGCCTTTAATAGGCTTGCACACTTGCTCTGTAAATTCTGGTGAAATGGGCGAGGATGGAGGAAAACATGTTTGATAACTTCAGCCAAATGTTCTTTGAAGTCAACAAGTCATACAGCATTCTTTGTAGACCACAACACTTCATGTGAGGCCAACCAATCACTCTCACCCAAATCAAAATCATCCAATCAAACTCATGACTAATATTATCACACATGGGATGGAGTAAAAGTAGTTTCAGGACTTCTTTAGCACTTGTTTTGGGTGTTCACCAACCCCACCATCCTCAATATCATGTTCAGACCGACTGCTCAGACTTGTGCCAGAGAGACCAGGGAATTATTTTGTTGTTTGTCACATATAAAATATCTTGCAATCAGTTTATGTTTCTCCTCTCATAGTCGTAAACATGAATAAACATAGTATCTTTCCCATTCAGGCTTGGCTGTCATCAGGACAGACCTCAACCAGCCGGAAAGGAGTGAATCAAAACATAGAGATAAGACAGAGAACAACCTTCACACAGACTTCAGAAACAGTCTCCTCATTAATGTAGCATGAAACAATGAATCAAGCTGATAAACCTGAAAGAGTAGCTAAGAATGCAGAAATAAATTGGTTAAAAGGGTTAGTTCACCGAAAAATGAAAATTCTGTCATTAATTCCTCACCCTCATGTCGTTCCACACACTTCGTTCATCTTCGGAACTCAAATTTAGATGTTATTAAGTTTTGAAGATGAACAAAGTGTGTGGAACGACATGAGGGTGAGGAATTCAACATTGTATCATTAAATGCACTTAACAAAATTGTGGTTTGCTTGATTATATCCAGGGTTGGGGAGTAACGAAATACAAGTAACTTGGTCACGTATTTAAAATACAAAATTTGAGTAACTGTATTTCATTAGTTACATTTTAAATGGGTGGTAATCAGATTACAGTTACATCTGAAAAGTGTTTTAGATTAGCAAAGTGATTACTTTGAGTTTTAATGTCATTTAAACAGCGATTGGTGATTCTCTGATTCTGACAGTCTGAAAAAGCGGAGTTCAGTTTCATCAACATTTTAATACTTTTAAGAGGATCATAAAAATGTTGTTGTTTTTATTTAGTTCTGTCCTGAACAAGACAAAATGACTGAATTTATGAAAAAATTGCCGAACTGTCAACTGAACTTGTCATGACCTGATGATCCACTCGTCACTGCAACTTTTTCTCACAATTAGTTTTTTTTTCTCCTCACAATTGTGAGTTTGCATTTCACAATTCTGACTTCTTTTTCTCATAATTGCGAGATTTAAACTCACAATTGTAAGTTATAAAGTCAGAATTGGGAGATATAAACTTGCAATACTGACTTTTTTTCTTGCAATTGTGAATTTAGTATGTGAGTTTATATCTCATAATTCTGACTTTTCTCAATATTGTGAGTTTATATCTCATATTTTTGACTTTTCTCAATAATGTGAGTTTATATAATAATTTTGACTTCTCAATATTGTGAGTTTATATCTCATAATTCTGACTTTATAACTCACAATTGCAACGTTATATCACGCAATTCCGAGGGAAAAAGTCAGAATTGTGAGATAAAAACTTGCAATGACCTTTTTTGTGTTTGTTCCACATTATTAGTATTCCAAAGTATTCTAAAGTATTTAGATTAAGTTACTAAACTTGAGTAATGTAACGAAATACATTACAAATTACTTTTAAAAGTATATATTTTGTAATCTGTAGTGAAATACATTTTAAAAGTAACCCACACAGCCCTGATTATATAATTTGCTAGCTCAACAAGTGAGTTGTATTATCTCCTTGTTTCCACTAGTAATAAATCTGTGTGACCTGTAAACCTGTGACCCGTTTGATAAAGCATAATCCCTGGAAAGATACAGTATGTGTCTGAAGAATAGAAAAAGAGGGAAGTGATACGGGTCTCAAAGACAGCCGAAAGACATGCTCGTTAAGGAGATTCTTGTACCAAACAGTGGTTATTAAAGTCGCAGTAATTCTTTTCTTTAATCTACTCTGCCAAGGCTGAGAAGTTCACGCTGGCCTTCAGAGACATGCAGCCCAGAATTTTTGGATATTTATCACTTCCTCAGCCTTAAAGGGGCAGATCACATTACAAGTAAAACTGTTTATTCTTATATGAACTGTGAAATCTAAAGACAATGCAAAGGATTAGAAAGAAAACTGATATTCTACCTTGCACATATAAATATACAAAATATATATGTGCATTTATTACTGTAAGATTCAGAAGATCTTGTGCCCTGTCTCCTTATGTGTTTCTGTTCTGCTTACATGAGACTTTTTCTTGTATCCCATTGGACAAATATCTAGACATTGTGTAATCCTGTTTACCCCCAGACTAGCTCAGAAATCATGTGATTATTAACACCCTTATATGTATTTCCAGTTGATGACTGATTGGTTTCGTTTCTTGTTTTCTAACGACGTACCCCTTTGGACAATAAACTTTGTGTCAATAATTGAGCTGCACTCTGTGTTGGTCTCATCTCTTGGCACCGAGAATCGATTCTGCATCTCTTGTTGCATTTCTCAATCTCAAAGAATCTTCTTGAAATACTCAATATCCAAATTATTTTTATCCAACAATTACTAAAACAACAGCATATGCAAATTGTACTTGCTTCATATTTCAGTTCTTAAATAATTATTTTTTTCTCTTGGAAGTCTAGAAAAGTTTTGTTTCTCCATTCTTCTCGTCACAGCAAACGAGATTTGCGAACATGAATATACACGAAGCGGTCCTGACGTGCTCATGAATATTCATGACTCTACGCACGCCTCCAAACCACGCAGGGCACGCGCACGCATTTACCTCAGAAGAATCAAGTGCAGGTACGCACGCGGATTATCATTTAACCCTTGTGATAAATCACTTCTTAACCGTTTTTTGTTTGCAGGGTTCAGAATTTTGTCGGATATAATCGACAAAACTAATACTTTTGTGCAAGCGGTTCGATCAGACTTACTTTGGGAGACGCGTTCACACTTTTAAAGTACGTGGTGCCTCTATTTTACTATTTACGATTGCTTGTAGGCAGTTTGCTGTCGTGTTGTGTTTAAAGCTGTATTATTAATCAACTAAAACTTTAATAATTATGATTAGAGTAGGGAGAATTCATCCAACGATATGTTAAAATTAGTGACATGTTCGCCAACAAACTATAATATCGATTTCTTCGATTTTGGTGAGAATTTGTTGATTTTTGAAACGACTTACAAAAGTAAATTGTAAGTAAACTTGGCATCGAATCCGTCCGCGATGGAATTCTAGTTACTACATAGGTAAAATAGTATTTGAACACGTGATCAAACTCACTAAACTCATTGGCTACTGAAAATCTGCATACTCCATACTGTATAGATAGTGTGACTTGGATGTTAGTATGCAATTCTGAACGTAGTTTACTCTGTTTTGTTCTTTCTCTCTCTCTCTTAAAGTTGTCTCTTGGTATTTTTCAGTTATGTTGTCTTCCAGCAGCTCGGCAGGTTTGTTTTGTCACATTAACTCTCCTGATATTATATTACATTATGTCACAGTTGTCATCTTGGTAATAAATTGTTGTGAATTGTGTTCCAGGGTGCCACAGTCAACTGTATAACTCCATATGTTCATATCTGCACAACCAGAACAGAGCACAGCCCATCATTGGTGAGACAGACTCCATCATCTAAAACGAGTAACGGAAACATCTAAAATCTGCTTTATATGTGTTGGTTTGAACCCGTTTCAGGTCTGAACTCCGTCACTGAGGTGTTGACATACAGTCAGCCTGCACTGTACTTTTGTGATGTCTGCTTTTTGAGAATAACCAAGCCTGACATCAGAAACCACATCATGGGAAGCATTCACAGATACAATTACATTGTAAGTTATTGGTCTTGAGATGACGGATTCTTACGGAGCCCCTAAAGGGACACGGTGAAGGAAACAAAATATGAGATGGGAGGAAAAATTATGGAAAAATAAACAAGAATCGGCACACTGCTGCTCCCAAAGATCAGTTTATTAAAATGAACAACGTTTAGACCTCTGTTGGTATCCCCTCTGTAGTAAAATATATATTAAATGCTCTTTCTCCAAAAGGTCTGAATTTGGAGTTTGATTTTAAACCTGTTATGGGATTTCTGTTTTGCATATATTGGTTGCCTTTTTTAGTTAATTGTATATACCGGTGACTATTTTGCAGTTTACTTATCTGTATATTTTTTCCATCAATATTGGTTACTAAACCGATCACCAGCTGGTCTAAATTTGTCATTAGCTGGTCTAAACTAGTCATTAGCAGTCAAACTGTTGATTAGCCAATCTAAGCTGGTCTAAACTAGTTATCAGCAGAGCAAGAGGGTTGCTAGCTAGTCTAAACTGGTCATAAACTGGTATAAAGTGATTATTCTAAACTGGTCATAAGCTGATCTAAATGGGTTATTAGCTGGTCTAAATGGCTGTTGTAAACTGGTCATGAGCTGGTCTAAATAAGTTATTTGCTAGTTTAAACTGGTCATCAGCTGGTCTATATTGCAGTTTACTTTTCTTTTAATTGATACTTTACTATACACAGTTGTCATTTTTTTGTAGTAAATTATTACTGTTATTTTTCCTCGTTTATTGGGTAATTAGTTGACTAATTAGGTCAGGTGTGATTTAGATGATTAGATCGTACTGATATAAATTTTGTCTTTGTTTGCATGAGGAAACGGTGGAAAAGTTGTTCGTTTTAGTAAATGGATCATTGGGAGCAGCAGTGTGCCGATTCTTGTTTATTTTTAGTGAAGTGCTTCATCTGATCGAGCACTTGACGATAGTTTCTGGATGTGCGGATATTCTGTTTCCGAAACTTGAGGAAAAATTATATGCCAGTGCTTTGCGTTCTCTCGCAAATGTTCTTCGTTCCTCTGAGAAACTCTTTGCGAGCGAACGCAAAGTTTCTCAGGGGAGCGCAAAACATTTGCGAGAGAGAACGCAAAAGCATCGACTTATTAATTTTCCTCCCATGGTGGAAAAAAAGTATGAAATGGGAAGAAAAATAATGCGTTCTCTCGCAAATATTTTGTGTTTTTGAGAGGGATGCAAAACATTTGCCAAATAATTTTTTTCTTCACCATGTCCCTTTAGGGCTTCCATAGTTTAGCATGTTTATTGCATATGCCTACAGTTATTATGTTTCATTGTTTAATTTTCTTATGTGCACATTTTATTATTTATAAGTATAGCATATTTTTAATTAGAATACAGTATTTTTTGTAGTTTGGATTGGGAGCAATAGGAGCAGAATTAAGAAACTGATCATTGTTTGGTTGATACTTTGTGCAAGAATAATACATCTGCATATATTCTTTAAATTATATTTTCTATCAGTATTGGAAACTAATGAAGTGTAATCTTGTAATGAGAAATAATAAGGACCACCCGTCAGCCCAAGGGTGGAATCTGGCGGACTGGGGAAGGTATAATGCACGTATGTCTTTTCAGCGCCCACGTGAAGTTCACATAAATTTTTAGGATTTAGTTTGTTTTCCTTTAGCTGTTCGCTTAATCTGACTCCAATTGTAAACTATCTCTAATTGGTAATGTTTCTGATGTAACATTAATAGCTGATCGTGCGATTAAATATGTATTCATTTAGATCTTTGATTATTTAAGTTCTCTTAGTTTCACTTATCCTTTCATCCGGAAGTTGAAACCGCTTAAAAAGCTATATACGCGTAATACGCCTCATCGAATCAGTTTAGATCTTAGTCAGAGGATGTAGCGTTTCCTAAAAACGCAAATTTGTGGAATCGCCAGCTGCTTATTCGCACAAACGCGCCGTTTGTTTAGCCACGATACTACAACATGCTGAGTCATGATAGACAGAAATCAAAAATCTCAATACCTGTGCCACCTGCTCCATTTATTGGGATTTTAGTATGACCAGATCCTGATCCAGAATGCGGAAGTTTCAAAAACTACCGGTGATAATGATTTCAGAAGAATTTAAAATCAAGATGTAACAATTTATTTATCAGGTAAAAATGTATCAATGCCAGTTACACAATTATAAACCAATTCAGACATAATAAATACACAACATCAATTACTCAAAAGATTTCTCTTAGAGTACTTAAAAGTTATGCGTGCACACAGAGATGGTGGGTGAAAGACACTCATCACCTCTATGGCCTCCGGCTACAGAATGTCCCTCTTGCTGCTGTGCCTTTTCCCCTAAATACCCAGACGAGAACAAAAGGATTGTAAATATTTATTGCACCGACACCCGGTTTAGGGGGAGAGGAGAAGGTTTTCTTGAAGAGACACAACCCATACAGGAGAGCAGAATTCTCCTAAATCTGTTTCATAATACTAGTGACTGCTGTGAGACCATTTTACCAATCGCACGGAGACATTTAAAATGATACTAAACATGAAATTGGAAAAACAACAGATTCACAAGATACATCATACATAGTACATATGCATTCTTAGAGAACTTCAGTGATTTGGATCCGGGGGAAGGACGGGAGTGGAGGGAGGGGTTGCATAGATGAGTGAGGACAGTTTAGGCAAGGCGTTGTCCTATTCCTTTGAAATCTTCTCTCCAGATGAGTTTTATTGCTTTATTGCAGGATGCTTGATCTCAGCTTTTGTCTTTGCAGGAAAATCAAGGTTTACTTTATAAAAATATATGTAAAAAAAAAAAAGAATGCAATTGTACTTGCGCCGCCATTAAAAATAAAATAAGAAGATGATGAAATGATTATAGCAAGAGTTTTGGGGATGAGCCAAAAAAGAAAAGGAGGCGAACACCTGTGAATGAGGTCTTTGGTTATGAACTACGTGAAATAAAAGCTGCGACTGGGATTGTTGGCTGTTCTTCAGGGATCTCGGCTTCATTTTATCAATATTACACATCTTGTAGCTTTAAAACTGCTTCTTTTCTTGTGCTGTTTGCCTCTGATGTCTTTTTGTTTATTGACTTAAGATAGATCACATTTAATTGATTTTAAGCCTGTCACAAATTATTGCGATTAACGATTTAATTCTGTTTTGTTCATGTCACTTACACTGTAAGCCTAATACGTTATTTTTTTGTTATTGTGCGTAATAAATTACATTAATGCTGCGAAAATTATATAATATAATGCAATTTGATCAAACCCACAAACATTTTTTTCCTAAGAAGGAAGACATTTCACTCTCTTTACAACAGTGTTTTTTATATATTCTTTGGCAAAATGTTTTTTTTTTTTTTTTTTTTAATATTTGCGATTAGATCAACTAATCACGATTAGATGATTAATCAATTATCGTTATAGGCCTGCTTGATTTTTGTATTTGCTTCAAGTAATCATTTATTCACATTTTATCCTGATTCTGCTTTCTGATATAATTATTTTCGGGGACTTTTTGTCACAGAAGTCTCATCATGCATGTGGGTGGAGATCTTATACAGACCTGACTCTTCTGGCTCGGCCTCTCATGGATATCGCAAAAATGGTTGAAAAGAGGGAGGGAACAGGTGACGTACAGGTAAAAAAAAACCCCTGTAGAGTATGTTTATATAGTAATATATAGCTTCTCCACTAATCTGCCATTTTCTTTCATAAGGTTCTGTGTGTGGATGAAGTCATCTACAACAAGATGACATCATTGCCTGTCCCTGATGGTCTGTCTTTTATATCTTATTGCTCCAACACTTGTGGGAAATAGCTGCAATTTATATTTTCAAACAAATTTGAGGAAAATAAGAGCGATCCCTTTTCTTTAGTGTGTAATATTTATCTGTTTTATGTAGTTTGATACAGCAGTTTAGATGGGTCATGACATTGTATCATAGCTTAAAACGTCCTCCTCATTATAAGCAAAGCATTTATCAAGCTCCAGAAACAGCTCGTTTGGATAATGTGGGATTTGTGTGGCAAATACATTTACATAGCCTCCAGAGCAAGACATCAACAAAAAGTTATCCTTGCATCATAGGCCCCGCCTTCCAAAATCAACTAACGAAGAAATTATGTGCTTACAATACGTCCTACACTTTCCATAATCAACTTGCCTACAGGGCATGACTGACGCGATGTCAGTTACGCTTTTTCCGTAAGTTGAATAGGGAAAGCGGTCTGGTGGAAGCTAGTTATTTTACTTTATAGCTTGTTAAATATGGATATTTTTCTTACACAAATACATCGCTTTGCTTCCTTTATTAACCCCCTCGGAGCCGTGTGGAGTATGTTTATGATGGATGGATGCACTTTCTTGAGCTTCACACTTGTTGGTCCCGTTCGCTGTCATTATAAAGCTTGAACGCATCAGGATATTTATTAATATAACTCCAATTGTGTCAAAAAAGTCATGTAAACCTAGGATGACTTGAGGGTGAGTAAAGATGAGGGTAATTTTCATTTTAAAGTTGACTAATCCTTTAAAGGACACCGAAGGACACTTCAAAAATGGATAATTTCAGAAACACACACACATATATATATATATATATATATATATATATATATATATATATATATATATATATGTATGTGTATATGTATGTGTGTTTTTTATATATATATATATATATATATATATATATATATATATATATATATATATATATGTGTGTGTGTGTGTGTGCAAAAAATTATTAATATTATAAAATAATAATAAAAAAAACCATGTCATGACCCCTTTAATGAAGTTTACATTTATTAGTTTATCAGATGCTTCTATCCAGAGTGACTAACAAGTGAGAATGATAAAAACAGAAATCACTGAATCCAGTTTAGTTCAGCTTTGCAATTTACAGGAATTCACATCAGATTGGGCCGTTTTCACATTTTTATGTCACTTTAAATAAGTTGGTGCTAAATGTTTGACAGTTTAAGGAAAGAGAACTGCAAGGTGGACTTTTTTTAACCCTTATCACACCCTCTTTCCTCAATTGTCTTAGCTTTTGCTCAGATGAAGAAGATTAAGAACTCTAATGCGCTCCATTCGCTTGTTCATAAGAGCCCATCTGAAGGTACGCAGACTGCAACATGTTTAATCTGTCGCGATATACGCAGATATTGAAGTATGTTTGGTGTGTTTTAATGCATCTATGTTTAGTAAAAGGTAATGAAACCAGCTTGCAAGAATCTGGTGACACCGATGGGACTGCTCAAATTCCAACTTTAGGATATTTGCACCCAACACTGTGTGTATCTGCAACAACATTGAGGTCACCAAATGCCGAAGGTCCTCTCAGACCATTATTCAAATGCCAGGAGGCATCTACACCTCAGCGTCTAGTGGATTCTCCTGTTTCATCTAGAATACCTTGTCTAGAAAGCTCCCCGGCTCCAGCCTTCATCCAACACTCAAATCAGGATCAACCTGTGATCCTTGACCGAAATCAGAGTCTGCAAAGATATGTGATGCCATCTGAAAACCAGTGTCTAACTGAAACAAGGACAATCACTGTCGTTAGACCACCAAGACAGTGGAGCCCCATCAGAATTGCTTTCCAGAATGACACTATGCATGTTGGTGAAGAAGATGGGAATAATGTCATCCATTCATTTGGAGACGGCTATGAATCACATCCAGTCCAAACCACGCCATATGAAGCCCAGCTGCAAATACCAGTGAGCCACATGGCAGGCATATCACCTGATAGTCCAGAGCCTGTCCGGCATGTGGAGATTACCAGTGTCATCAAGCTCATAAGAACACAGATGATAAAAGGAGCATTGGAACAAGCTGAAACACACGATTCAAATCAATCCCACGATGAGATTAATTCACAGGAACCAATCGACACTAAGTGGCAAGCACATGGTAAGTGTACTTTTTAAAACTCTTATTACAATGTTTAATTGATGTTAGATGTGCACTTTAATTGGTACTCGATATATTCTGATCTTTTATTCAGCAAAGAGCCAAGACATTTAAAATGTTATAAAACATTTCTGCTGAGAATCCTTATATTTTTCCACAAAAAATTAAAACTCTTTTCAACATTGATAATAATCAGAAATCTTTCTTGAGCAGCAAATCGGCATATTAGAACAATTTCTGAAGGATCATGTGACTCTGAAGACTGCAGTAATGATGCTGAAAATTCAGATTTGATCACAGGAATAAATTACATTTAAAAAAATATTCAAATAGAAAACAGATATACGTTTATGTGTGTGTGTCTGTGTGTATATATATATATATATATATATATATACACACACACACATACATACATAAATGTATATGTTTTCTATTTGAATATTTTTTTTAAACGTAATTTATTCCTGTGATCAAATCTGAATATATATATATATATATATAATATAAATGTACATTTTGGTAAATATACACATGCATATACATAATAAATTTACACAGTACACACACATATATATTAAGTAAACAGGGATGTGACTAATCACTAATTTTTATCCAATAAATGCAACCTTGGTGAGTATCAGAAACTGTTATATATATATATAATCAAATATACATATAAATAATCAAATATACTGTACATTTAAAGTGCAATTATAAGCATACAAGTTACACACCCAGATGATAATTGTTTAATATATTCTGTATATCGTGTCTAAATGTGATATTACTATTCTGAGTTCTCTAGTTGAATATTGCACATAGTCTTATTGAGCATATAATTTTCAATATTAATGTATTCTTCTTGGTGTTTTCTATGTATCTGATTTATCAGACAACTTTGAAGAAGAGAACCGCTTTCTGTTCTCACAAAACCCAATTGCCCAGTCCCTTCTTACTCAGACTCAAAGCCCTAATGATCAAGTTGAATCCACTGAGGATTTTCCAGAAAATTATAAGGGTCGAAAGCCTCTTATCGGTGAGTGCATCCGCATTGTGTGATCTCCGTACACCCCAACTGAAATTAAGAGTAAACTAAAATGAATTAACATACTTTAGGTGATTTAGTACAATAGTCACATACAAAAGACGGTGCACTGATTTAAATTCACTGGACCAAACTGTGTGTGAGCATGTTTGTTACAGGTCTACAAGCTGTTATCAAGTGCCAGAGTGTGGATGGGAATCCACCTCCATGCTGTTACCTGTGTCGGCTGTGCTCTATGAAGCTGAAGAAGAAGAAAATATTGAGCCACCTGACTAGCTGTGACCACCAGCGAAACTACCTTGTAAGTGGTAAAACTTAAAGGGGTCCTAATATGCCTTTTTTTTTTTTTACGTTTTCAACATTCTTTAGTGTGTAATGTTGCTGTTTGTGCATGAAAAAGGTCTGCAAAGTCACAAAGTCCCTCCAGCCGGAGTTATTCTCTATATCAGTGCGTAGTTTCTGAGTTCTGAAACGGCTCCATTGTAGTCTTGAGTTTTCTTCTGGGAACAAACACGTCACAATATTACTCATTTGAATAATTAATGCCCAAGGCGTATACAAAATAAAGGGGCGTGGCCTGGTGGAGTTAGTTAGTAGTGTGTTGAAACTCGTGGGACATTTTCTAACACGCGCTCAAAGCGGTTGACCAATCACAACACACTGCTCCAGCCGACCAATCAGAGCACATTGCGCTTTTCAGAAGGAGGGGCTTCATAGTGACAGGATCTAAACGGAGCGTTACTGACAGACTGGGAAGAGAGGAGCTACAACAAATGGAGAATATGGCGAAAATAAGGTGTTTTCTGAACATTGAAGCATGAAAACAGATTTTAGTAGAGCCCAAAAACAGAATTGTCAAAGACTTTGAAAAAGAGTATAATATGTTCTCTAGCAACTAAATAAACTCCATAATTGTATGTAATGTAACCTGCACAAATATATACATTTCTAGTCTAAAGGTACTGAAACTCCCCAATAAGAATTATTGTTTAATCGTGTTTGCACTTTAAATTATCAGCTTTAAATATTTTTGAAAATTGATCTCCAACTTATGCTTCATAGAAGCACTGTGATTTGTAGTTGCTGCTCATGCGAATATGTTCATGTTGGCAGAAAGCTCTCCACCCGCAGCTCCTGCCGAAAAAGCGTAAATACTGCAACACAAAAGAGATGCTTGAGGATATTGCTCTCCGGCTGGAGAAAGAGGACGGAAGAGGACAAATTAAGGTACTACCTATGTTCATACTACAAACTAATGTGATTTTCATAGTCTTATTGGTAATTTCATCTTGTTCTGTAGGTGATGAAGTTGTCCGCGTGTCTCATAAGTGAGGCACTGCACAAGGATTATCAGTGGTGTAAGTACAGCAGATGAAAGCAAAATACAATATACTTTGTCAGTGAGAGCCAAAACTGTCTCATTTCTTTACCAAAAAGGCATGAAGATGTTGAACTGTGGAGATGATGTGGGGTGGAGACCAGATCGGCTGTCTTTAAACAAAACCACAAGTGAGTGTGTGTGTGTGTGTGGGGGGGATATATATATATATATATATATATATATATATATATATATATATATATATATATATATATAATAATAAATGTATAATAATAAATGTATAATAATATATTATTATATATTTATATATATATATTTATGTATGTCAGTCATGTTTAGGTTGTAAGTCGCACACTTTTGATAGTAATAATTTTCATTAGTATTTTGGCCTTTTTTTTAGTAAAATACATCTATATATGGTTGCTGTTAGACAGAAACCTTGCATCCATGGTTATTAATACAATAATATTGTGGTTTTATATTATTAACATTTTACCAAAATCAAGCTCAAATTTAGTTATGAGGTTTTTGACCAGTGGATGTTGGACATAATGTGTTTTGGTTGTCATTAGAATTATATAAGCATTACATTTTCATCAACTTATAGGTTATAAAGTTTATTATAGCTATGTAGACACTCAGTTTCTCCTGTCATTTGACCAAAATCTCATGTTATAAAAGACGAAGTGCTTCAAACAGGCTATTTAAGACCGTAATGGCTGTGCCTTGTGAGACTCATGTGTATATATATATATATATATATATATGTGTGTGTGTGTCTGTTTCTTGAGTAAAGAAAAAGCTGTACTTGTTCAAACAACCAGTTGCTTATTTACTCTCACATTGCAAACAAGCAGAGATACTCCAAAATGTGACACTTCATTAATGAAAGAGGTGGGTGGAGTTATGAGGTTTGACTGACAGTCTGAGGATCCAATGGAGTTACAAGGTTTATTCACAACCTCTCTTTAATAATTTCATCGATTAAATATTTGCAAAACCCACATACAGACGTAAAGGTTGGCAATATGATTTATGACCAAAAAATTAAAAAGATGAAATATGGAGATACAAGATTTCCTCAAATCAACGACTATTTATCTATCTCTATACCTTGAATATATTTTAGGGAATATACTGTGTCTTAAATTCATTCTAAATCCTTTTTTCTTGATTTAAGCATAAATCTAACAACATTTAGTGAGGTTTATGCTTAAAAGAAATGAAACAAGTGTATAAAAATGGAAAAATAATTCAAGAATTATTCTAAAATATAGAAATGAAATAGAAAACAAGAATCTTAAAATATGTAACCATCACAAACACAACAAAGAAGAATATTCCTTGAACATAAATATAAAAATATTGCACAACTGGATAACTTCATTTTGTATGTAATGTTGCTCCTGGAATAAATGTATTTTGTTTCAAGGATGTTTTGATATTCTCTGATTTCTGAAGGTCCCAGTCAGACTCTCAAACGCCCAGCCGAGTCTCTGCTGCCCCCTTCTGAGAAATGTCCTATTAAAGCTCCTGATGGATCTCCAACCCATCAGATGCCCAAAAAAGTCAAGAAGGACCATCTTAAGCAAGCCATGAACACTAACAAAGTAAAGAACCCTGTGTTTAAGGTAAGCCTGTCACTGCAGGAGGGACCCGTTGTCATTGAGAGAACTTCTCTACGAGACACAGTCACAGTAGCCCCCGAGATCGAAGGCCAAAGCCACGCGCCCACACGCACAGATGACGATTCGACCAACACGCTTTCTGAGGTTCAAACGTGCAATCGTGGATTCCCACACGCAGTACACTGCGAGAGTACACCGCAGTATCCTGATGGAGACATGCTCGCTCGGACACACACTGAGGTGGACAGTCGCATGTGTGAGGATCAGTTCATGAATCCTGCTCAGTATGCATACTCAGGGCAGTTTGACCAATCTCAAATCATCCAAAGGGTCGAGCCTTCTCTTAGACCTAAGGACTGTGGTTCGGTGGGGGTGGTCACCGTCACGTATGCTGATTGGCCGGAGCACGACTGGTCCTTCTATAACAGCGAATGGATTGCAATGAGGCAAAACCAGGATGGAAGTGATCATCCTGAGTGTGGAGGTTACATGCAGTACTGGTGAGAGAATGACTCTTCCTGCTGCTTAATAAAATGCAACAAATAGTTTGAGCATGTTTTTGTGAAGATGAACGATTTTGCAACAGAATTCAGTCTTTTTCAGAACAGCCGAATTTGTCCTGTTTGTAAAGAAATGGGATCGAACCATCACGGAATTATTAAGCTGTATTTAGATTATTGTTTTTGGATTTTTCATAAGTATGATTAACTTCATCAAAAAGACATTGATTATTTGTTTAATACCTGCCTTTGTGGTGAAGTATCAGTTATTTTGATATTATATTGATGTTTGATATATATATATATATATATATATATATATATATATATATATATATATATATATATATATATATATATAAATAAATATACACATAATAAATATACAAATAAAATATATATAAAGTGCTGTCAAATCAATTAATTGCATCTAAAAAAATGTTTATTTACATAAAATGTGTGTATATTTTTATTTGTATGTCGGTATATATTTATACACATATAAATATGTATGTATATACACGCAGACATATATGTGTATATGTGTGTGTATATATGTAATATACACACACGTATTATGTAAACACAAACTTTAATGTTAGATGCAATTAATTGTGTGTTGTGTGTATATATATATATATAACTTAGATATAGCATTGACTCTGAATTAGAATCCTGTCACAGCTGAGGTCAAGAGAAAAATACAAGCTGACATGCACATATTACTGATTTAGCAAGAAAGATCACACTTATTTGTTCGGCATTATAAGCTACATGGATGTTGTTTTTGTTATACATGCAAAAAGCATGATATCCTTGGTTTTAAATGTATGTTCTAGAACCCATGAGTAATGGATCTGGTTTATAAGCATCGCAAGTTAATTTTCTTTTGCAATTTTCGGTGTTGCTGACAATTCATATTCTTTAAGAACTGACCAAGTAGAAGAAATTAATTTGAATGAACAGCTGAATGTTCAGTCTTGTTTAATCCAGTATTTCTTAATTTGTTTTTTTTCGTCATGACGGTCATAATTGAATTTAAAGTTCATGTTTTCACAAGTATTAATCTCAAATTATTTTTGTTACTGATTGTTTTAATAGTATATTTCTTAAATAAAATTTCTATTTCACAGACCTATCATTTGAATTGTGTAATAATGAATTGTGTATTTCTTTAGCTGCAAACAGATCCATGAGTAATCTGTTCCAGCACTTGCTTAAGCGAACAGTAGTTTTGCATTAAAACGAGTGGTAAAAGGATTCAAGGAAGGCGCCATAATGTCTCACCTCAATCTAACAGTACCAAGCTTTACCAGATGATGGCGCCAGATTACCATTTACAACCTAATGACGTTTAACTAGAGTGCGGTGAACCCAATGTATGTTACTAGATCAATATTTATACATTTAAATAAAAGGAAGTATAATTCATAATTTTATATTTATTAAATACGAATTGTTTAAGTCTAACGTGTTTTTACGCAACATTCAAAAGACAGCTGCGCGCGAACGGCAGTTGGAAAAGCGCGCGAGGAAGATCAGATCTGCCAACTGCCACTCTCCTCAGCGTATTTATTCACATCACAAATTTAGATATTTCTTGAGTATTTACTAAACAAACTGAGAGATATTTCGGAGTATTTAATACATAACTGGCGTCGTAATGAGTGTGATACTTGGTGGGTTGTTTTTTTGTTTTCTTGTTTGTTTTTTGTGTAGATTTGTTGACTAGTCAGCTAAGCAGGTTGAGTTTGATTTTCGAGTATAGCAACTAAATGTTGTTTTGTACAGAGTCATCATTCAGCATTGAAGATATTATAAAGGCACCAAAAAGCCCAGGTATGACATGAATCACTGACGAGCTATTATATTCATTATTTTCTGTTACAGTTCAAATTATCCCCTAAATAATATAGTAAATTAACAAATAATCCTACTAAACCAACGAGTTTGTTTGTTACTTCTCCCAGTTTGTCCCCTAAAGAAGGCCTAACCCATTAACCAGATCTTTAATGTTTGTCAACTCAACTGGGACTTAATAATCCCTTTGTATTTGTTATTATAACATTTGGTTTTTTTTTTTTTTACAGTCAGGAGAACAGAACCAAAACCAGCGGAGCTGTTGATCAAACTCAAGAAGCTACAACAAGGTCAACTGCTAACTCTTTAGACTGTAAATCAATACAAAAGCAAAAAAAAATAAAAATAACACCCATATGTTGATTTCAGCCAAGAGAAGCCTTGAAGATGAGGTGAAGGAAACCATACTCTTCAGATGTGCTAGGAAGGAGGAGGAAGATGCCTGTGTGTATACTTGTATTACTTTGGGGAATGAGCATGAATCATATATTACTATTCATTCAAGTAAGAGTAAAACAGTACAGATCACTGTATTCTTTGTTGTTGCAGTAACTACTGAAGCCTTACAGTTGGAGGGAACATTGAACGAAAAGGAAGGTGCTCTTCAAGTCAAGTCAAGTCACCTTTACTTTATATAGTGCTTTTTACAAAGCAAATCAGTACAAATGAGTTTTGGCTGCACACAAAGAAAATGGTGTCATTGTCCAGCTTATTCTATATGTTATTGATTCATTACGTTTCAAAGATCAATAGTTATTAGTCTAGTTCATTGATGTATATCAGCACTGGAGAAAACAGTGACGTAATCGTCCGGCGCAGCTCAGTGTGCGTACAATTTATTAATGCAGGCATATCAAAAACACTGCTGAATATCAAGCAAGTGTCCCCAACCAAGCAAGCCAAAGGCAACAGCGGCAAGGAACCAAAACTCCAACAAAATGGAGAGAAAAAAAAACCTTGGGAGAAACCAGGCTTAGTTGGGGGGTCAGTTCTCCTCTGGCCAACCGTGAACACTTGTCTGATACTCAGAGTCCGATTGGAGTCGCAACAGTCAAAATATATAATCCAGTTCCATCGAGTTTAAGATCTTTTTCATCATGTCGGTATGGGACGGTCGCCTAAAACCAAATACTGGTTTGGTTTTTGCATTTATATAACAATGTATAGCACCACTTGAATAGAATGATCATTTATGATACATGAAATCACCAATAAATTACATTCAAGTTTTGTTATCAGATACATTTACAGTAACACACACATATTCTTGTCATACAGAGTTAAATCGATCTCTGCAGCTCAAATGTGAGGACGTCCAGCTAGAGGCACAAAGGTAAGCATTTAAACTCGGAAATACTATATGGAAACTCGTGTGTGAACCACAACATGAGTCACACAAACACCGAGCTTTGGTCTCGCAGGTCAAAGAGTTTGCTCAGGGTGTGTGTATTCTCTCGATACCTTACACAAATCATGTTAGAAATGGGATTGCGTTGTCATTTTTAGTACTTCATGTTGTGACATCTTTATATTCTGATTTAAAGTCTAACTTGTAACTCTGTAGGCAGCTTGAGCAGATCCATCAGAAAGAGGAACTAGTAAAGCAGTACTGCTTTCAGATCCAGGAGACCAAACTAAAGCACAGAAAGATTCGGTATGACTCACTGTTTTTAACAGTGAATGGAAACTCCTAGCGTTGTATTTCTTGAGCTGTCAGAACTAGATAAGAGATGCTTTCACAACTTTTTAGAATGAACATTTTTGCCACGTATCGTCAAAACATATTATTATATAGTACATAATACAGTACTTTATTGTAATGTACATATTCTTAATGAAATGCTGAAACCTGCTAGTTTGGAAGCAACAAGCTATTTTCTGATGGCACCACAATTGTCAAATATAAGAACATGTTTTATTTTCAATATTCTAATAAAACTAATTTTAGGATGAAGTTTGAGAATCAGCTTCAGCAGTTAATGGAGCAGCATAAAAACCTGTCGACTGTCTTTGTAAGTGGTCTTAATATTATAATAAATCCTTTACTTGTAAAATGGAAACTGCTTTATTCATTACAGATTGGTGGCATTTGATGAAATCTTTTACGTTCTATATTCTTTTCTTTTTCCAGACTCCACAGAGACTTCCAGCAGAAATACAGTCTGCGGAGTACAACGCTGAGCAGCTGCTGAAGGCTGGTGCGTTTTTTAAAAATTTTTTCCATTGCTTAAGTTTTACGGCCTTCTCCTGAACGTTTAGTGTGACATTTGATGCTTTCTGGTTTCATTCAGACATAGAAGTCAAATTAGTTCAGTCATTTTTCCAAAATGACTCATTTGGCCGGTCCACAAGGCAGTGGCTTGATTCAGAATAGCATATACAGTACTGGCCAAAAGTGATGTCTGGAGGGGATATTTGTTTGTAATGACCCTACAAGTTCATTTAAACCATCAAAATATGAGGGAAATAATTTCTATTTCTGGTTAAGATATTTATCTGACAAAATTATTTGCCAAAAAAGGCAAGCTGCAGGTTTTATTTTACTATGTAAAGATGTAAAGAAGAAAGAAAAAGCATGCATTGACTAAAACATAATCAGAAATATTTTGTTGGTTCGTTCTTGTTTTTGCACATTCATAATCAGTGTTGGGGGTAACGCATTACAAGTAACTTGAGTTATGTAATCAGATTACTTTTCCAAGTAACTAGTAAAGCATTACTTTTTTAATTCACACCAAAAAAATCCAAGTTACTTTTTCCACATGGTTTATTGACTGACAGCTCTCCTGTCTCCGTGCTGAGAGACATAAAGTGCAGAGGCGTTGTGTGCACTGTGTAAACATGATGGTTATTTTAGTTATGACTAAATGTGAACATGCGTTTACTCATCTCACTTGCACAAAAACATCCAGTGCTCCTCAAAATGAATAAAAACAGAAATGCAATCTCATAATTTTACACAAACCTGTAATAATTAACTATATTAAATTACACAGATATACTTTATTAAGCAGTGTCTTTGCTGCTGACCTTCAGTGACCTAATTATATAACCATGCTAATAAGCAAAAATGACATTATATTAGATTTATAAACACGAGCATTGAACTTCCTCCTCCTGTATCCTATTCTTCTTTAGCTGCACTTTCAACTGCACAGGCATAAATATGCATTTCCTTCAGCCTGAGGCTTATTCATGTCACTTTTGGTGGGAAAGGGCCTCAACCTTTGCTGAAAATAGAACTTTTTTTTGATGTTGTTATAAAAATAAACAAACAAACAAGCCCAGCCTAGGTGCGAAAAAGTAATCTAACACATTACTTTTCATAAAAAGTAACTAAGTAACACAATTAGATACTATTTTAGTGAGTAACCCAATATAGTGATGCATCACTTTTTAAAAAAAGTAACTTCCCCAACACTGTTCTTTTGTATCACAGCCTTGCAAAAAATAATGTTCGCACAATTTGGCACGTTTCATCGCGTTATCACAAATAAAACAACTGACTTTGTAAGCAATATGCTTCTAATAACATTTTCCTAGACCAGACATTACCTTTGGCCTCTACTGTATTAGCATACTAATTTTACTATACTATCTTTATTCGGCAGAAATAGTCATGATAGTATGGTATTCTGAATTTAGCCTTTTTAAGAACATCCTAAGGGTAATGACTTGCAAAGATAGGATTGCAGTGTAACGTAACCTCATACACAAGTGTCCACAAGACCTAGAACTGAGCTCTAAACATCCTTAAACAAGAAACCAGCATCATCCTCAGAGTAATCTGACACTTTCCTCTGTGTTTTTGTGTGTCTATCCCTACAGAGCAACAGAAGCTGGAGCAGTTGACCAAGCTGCTGTATGGGTTAAGCCACACCCAGAATGCAGAGATGCACATGGACACTAGTGAAAAAGCACCATGAATATCTCACACATTTCAGAAACTTGAGTTGAGTCCCTACTGTATTCCAACAAATGTTCATTTTACAGCACATTGAGAAGCAGTTTTGCCATTGTGTTCTATTCTTCTATTTTAACTTGTTGCTACATGTCGTTTTATGCCATCAAAAAAAAGAACAAATACTGATATAAACCTCAATCACATCATACCCGTACCAAGAATCTAAACATTTCTAAACCATTTATTCAGTATTCATAAGACACAATAAAAAAAAGTTTGTAAACAAGCCTAAATTCCCCAAGATTTGCATTTATATACATCAACTGTATCGATGACACTCTATTAAAGTTCAACTCTGTCATACTCCTTGATCAGATATTCCTCATTAGATCAACTTCCAGTTTCCATAAATCAGTCTTATGACACATCCAGCAAGGCACCCTGGGAATTCTTTGGTGTTCAGTAATACCATTCTGTCTTAATTTCATTTTGCATTGACAAAATACAGGCCAAAGCCCAGTCCTGAGAACATCTTTATCAACCTAATATTTTACAGTTTCTCCTGACAACACGGTTTATGCAAGAACGTACACGTGCAGTAGGTCTGCAACCATCTGATCGCCGGTGTAATAAAATTCATTCAACTCCACCCCCCACATCACTTTCTCAGCTTTCAATCCACTTCCTTAAAAGCACACGGTTTAAATAGAGGAAAAATTAATGAACAAGCCTCCTTTCATTTTCATACATCCCTTAAATACTTTCCAGTCATGATTTTTGACAGTTTCAGGTTGCAGATTTTCGGTGTTCTTTGCCTTCAAAAGTAAAAGCGTTGTCTACCAACCATCTCCGGTTTCCTTTATGCCTGTGATCCATTGGCACAGTCACCACCAAAGCATAATTTCAGCATGACGTGTCCTGGGCGCGTTTGTGTGGTGTACTTTAACGAGGGTGTGTTTTAGTGCCTTCAGAGTAGCATATCTCAGCTTCTGCCCTGACATGTTAATTTCCTTTACCCGAGCTGAAAATGGGGTATATTTGCATCACAAGGAACTAAAAGGTCCAGTAGAAAACTCTGAGAAAAGCCTCTTGACATTCGAACCCTCCTTTTGGCCTGATTTGTGTTTCTCTATTCTGCAGGGATTGCAGTGTGATTACAGTTGAGGTATGCCCTGATGCCTTATAAGGGCAAAGTGAATCATCTGTGGGCTCAGATTGGCACAGAGTGAGGAATATTCCTCCTGCTGCAGCAAGACTCCTCATATTTGAGCTTGTGCTATTTTCGTGGTGTTTATATGAGATCCAAGGACCATTTAGGTTACTAGCCATTTAGCAGATGCTTTTATCTCTGTGTCTATTCACAGCAGTTTTGGGGATGTTTGGTACAATTATTTAGTTCAGGTTCTCTTTACACTTCTCTGTGAGGAACATTGGCCCCTTCCTCCATGTTTTGTTATCCCAGGTTATTCCCCATCTGTTGAAATAGAGTGACAGATATGTAAGTGAAACATCCCACAAATAGTACAGGAGATTCTGTGATGGTCTACTCCATTTATTTCTATCATCTATGAAAACATAAATAGATGAGAGGCTACATGTCATGGGATATAACAACAAAATTTTAAAGAGATTCATAAATTCTATGCACACCACAAGAGAATGTAATAATAAATAAACAACGTAAAACGAAAAAGTTATTTGTCAATAAATATAACTACACTCCAAAAAAAAAAATGCTGGGTTAAAAATGGACAAACCCAGCAGTTGGGCAGTTTATTTAGGTCAACTATTGTTTCAAAATGACTATATGGCTGGATTAAAATGAACCCAAAATAGGTTGGAAATTAAAAGTCAGACACATAATTACTAGAGCCAAAAGTAATAATCAAAATGAGAACATAAGCAATTTAATAAATGATTAATTGTTAAACTTATTAATAAATGTTCATTTATTAAACAGTAATAAATGTTCATTTCCAACCTATTTTGGGTGTATATTAAGCAAACAATATAGTCATTTTTAAACAATAGTGGAGTTAAATTGACCAGGTCAAACATTTAACCCAACTGCAGGGTTTGTCCATTTTTAACCCAACTTGAGTTATTTTTTACCCAACATTTTGTAGAGTGTTGGCATTAAATGCTACATTAAATGCTTTGCAAGGAATTTATATATTTCACAAAATACATTGCAAATAGTGTACAAGGATCTCATGTGATTGATGTAATCAGACTTTGCTCTTCCTTCTCTACACTTCCCTGCTCCAAGAAACACTCTTCTCTGTTACGAAAAAGTACCTCGAAGCGACTGTAGACTTTCTTTTCTTTGCGCATGCTCTCAATTCTCTTCAGCAGATTGTCCCTCTCCTGTGGGTTGACTGGAGTTCGGCTGAACCGGGTCCGGCTTTGTAAGGATGAAATTTCGTCTTCCTTGCCACCCTCGCTCTTCCCAGACTCTTCGTTCTGCTGTCTATTCTTCTGGCTATTTGCTGAGATTTGCTCTAGGATCACCTTGGTATCATCCCTGAGGTTGCTGCTGAATATTACATTCGAGGTAGAGGACTGATAGCGCGATTGAGTTGGTTTAGCATTGGGTTTGTTGGTCTCTACTGTGGTTAAAGATTCAGAGGGTTTCTCTTTGTCTGAGGGCTCTTCTTGCACTTCAGGGACTGTTTTCATTGACTTATCCTCTTGAGAGTTGGACACTCCTGAGTGCTTCTTTTCTCCCTTTGGCCCAAGGAAACCCTTCAGTCTCTGCGTTTGTTTCTTGAGGAAGTCAAGGGCCTTTGTATCCTTGCCATCAGAGCTCCCAAGGTTTAGGGAGCTCAGGCTTTCTTTGGACTCTGCGCGGGACATGCCCGATGAGCTGAAGCTACGGGACTTCTTAAGCTCACTCTTTTCAGCATCTGTCGCATCTGTGAGAATCTCCTCACCGCATGAGATCCGACGATGAGAGGACTGAGAGCTTTTGAATGGTTTTAAAAACTTGGGTGAAGGGAAAGGCCGAAGTGACTTAGTTGGTTCTTTAGCGGGCTCTTTCTTTGCTGCTTCAGATGTGCTCTCTGTCAGAGTTTTGCTCTTCGTGTACGGCTTGTCCACACAGACTTCAGAAGGTTTTGGATTTGGTGTGATCGTCAGGCGCTGTGGTACAGGGTCTGTCAGTGTAAATGATGGTTCTTGTGTCTTTACAGTGGAGTCTTCTGAAGAAACAAGCACATTTGGAAGTTTGGTTGCTGTATCAGAGAGTTCTGGCTTTCTTATAGCTGCTTCTTGACTTTTAGCACCCAAATCTAAATCTAATTTTGAGGTCTTTCTCCTTTCTTCCAGATCTTTGAAGTACTGAAGTCGGCTTGCTGGATCATTCACGTTTAGGGAAGAAGTTGTTTGCTGAGATCTCGAAGGCTCTGTTGGCTTTGTAACTTTGTTGTCCTCAGGTTCAGGGTTGTCAGGTTTCTCCTTTTCTTTGATGGGCTCCTCTTTGGAGTCTTTGATCGTAGTCAGGTCTCCTGCTGATGAGTTTTTAACATCTTTTTCATCTGCTTTTTTATGCTTACTCCAATCAAACGGCTCTCTTGACAGCGATCTCCTCTTCTCGAGAATCTCTGCCACAACGGATGAGTATCGAATAGGCTCACTCTCATCTCTCTCCTCTTGTAAATCCCCACCAGACTTGACTTGGGAGGAACTGTGTTGCTCCAGCTTCGAGGAGCTGAAGATTAAAGAAGACCGCAGTCTTGAGCTCCTTTGCAGCATTGGGTTAATTCGACTTCGGAACGACTCATGCTTGGTAATGCTGATTTCCCTTGGTTCCCTCGGTTCCACCTCCTTCTCATTGTCTGTTGAAGATAGTGATGAAGCTGAAATTGCTGGCTTTAATGTGTCAGTACTTGTGGGACCCAAGTCAGAGGTAATATCTTTAACCTGATTCCTATCTTGAATGATGGGTTTACCATAGCGTGGTCGCAAGTCAAGGTTTGGCTTAGTTGGAATATTTTGACGCTCTCTGTTAAAATTAAGGCCCTGTCCCTCTGAGCCATACAGTCTGCTGTCTGGTGGTTGATGTGGCTCGTCAAAAGCATCTTGACCCATGGGCTGATGCAGGCCCTCCTCTCCTGTATCTTCATAAGTGCTGAGATAAGAGTTGATTCTCCAGCTCCGCAATCCCTGCTTCACAATGGGGTCCTCGGACTGCCGTACCTGTTCTCCAGAGGACAACAACTGCTTATGGTCTGGAGGATGCGGCTGAGTCGGCGAGCTCTGACAGGCATACGAGTGGCCTGCAGCAGGCCTCTTGTGGCTTTGTGGACCATAGCGTCCCCCTCCTGAGTTATATTGTTTCTCTGAATCGCTTTTGAGGTCATCAGAGGATAAAACATTCATATTTCCTGGTGCTTCAAGTTCAGGTGGATATGCAGAATCAGTCTGATCTGCCTGGTACATGCCGTAATTAAGGCGGTCATATGGCCCGCGCTCAGAATCCGGTCCCATGCCCTCGCTCTGATAGTAGTGTTGTTCCCGCTGGTAATGCGATTCCATCTCCTCCAAGTTGTTCATCACACGCTGTTTCATGTACTGCCGGGAGGAGGAGTAGGTCTCGCGGGTGCCCTCGGCATAGCTATGCCTCTTAAAGGCGTTCATTTCCAGCTGCCGGGAGGCCAACATTGAGCGTCCTTGATCCAAGAATGATTGTTGCATCTTGAACTGCTGTGTTGCATATTTTGTGACCTGCATAGGACCTGCACTTGGTTCAATCGTATGGCGGAACGGGTCATCCCTTCGAAAAGGTAGTATAGAGTCAAGACGATCGCCGAATGGGTAACCTGTAAGTTCAGTCTGGCGATGATATCCTCTGGGATTCCTTAGTGACTGAGTTCTTTTCAAGCCAAACTGGCTGCCAAGGTAACTATCTTGTGGCATGGGTACAAGGGCATTTTCAACAACAAGAGGCTGAGACTGAGCAAATAAAATGCGAAACTCCTCATCAAAAGTGGCAACTAGTTCTCCAAGGAACAAATGGGCGATGCAGCGGTGGATCTTCTCAAAAGACCACATAAAGCTGGAGAAAGAGAGAAAGAAACATTTAGAATCTCATCTGTCTCACATAAGTGCCCACACAATACAAATCTTTGTATTCAAATGTCACTGAAGCTCACCTATAATTTCCACTGATTACTGCTCTGCAGTCTGTCAGAAGAAAGCGGTCCATCACTTGACCTTTGAATGATTTCCCTGTCCGGCAGAAATAGGTAATGCCTGCTACTGTCCGTACCCGCATCATCTGTAACCAGTGAAGTCCCCATTAAGCCTGTGTTTTCTTTCACTTTAAATTAAAGCTTAGGCCAGCTCAGATCAGTTATACTTACATGGATCATATCCAGGTTAACTTTACAGCTTGCCACCATGTTAACAAAATGATGGGCATTTTGTTCATCCAGCAGAATATAGACAGGCACGTGACGTGCTGCAGCATCCAGAAGATCGGAAAATATATCAACATCTGTGAAAATATCCATCACCACTGCAATGACCTGTTAGAAAGAGGAAATAAAAATAGCAATAAGGAATCACCTTGAACTGATGAAAACAAGTCCTTACTTGCACTCTTGTACTTTACTTTGATGCTGACTAAATACAAAAAGTTAAAAGCATAGCTTTTTCTTAAAGAACCAACTGATGATGTCTAAATCTGATTTAACATGACATGCACAAAATTTAATTTATACATTTGAAAGCACTAACCTGATGTGCATTTTTGATGAGTCGCCGTGCCTGCTCCTTAATGCTAGGCAGTTCGGGGTCAGCAGGGTTTACCAACATTGTGACCTCTGTGGGACCCACGAAACAATGTTGCTGCAGAGGCCAGCCAAGGTCTAGTCCCGGTGCATCCAAGTCCGAATGCAGCGGCCAGTAGGTGTCAGAAGACCCATCCTGATCTATTTCTCGATACGGCAGTTCTGGTACATTTCCAGCACTCTGTGGTGACTGCACAGTGCTTTTAATATGCTCAATCTCTGACCTTGACAAAAAGTCAACTACATTAGCGCTTTGTAAAAAGTTGTAGTAGCCCTCAATGTCCTCCTCCACCAAGGCATCAATAGCCATGCGATACTCTTCCCGGTAATGCGGACGTAAATAATTGGGATCCAGGGGGTTGTCTCCCACTGAGGAACTCTGGGAGCGGCGGGCCATGGTGGAGCAGGGAAAACAACCTAAGAAACAACACTTTTCAATAAATAAGCATATTGAACAATCTAATCAGAGCTTCTGATATTACACTATTCGAACTATTAATTATTGCAGAAAATGTTTACATTTTTATCACAAGCATATCTGCCTACTACAGGCTACATTAGCAAATAACCAGGGCTGGGGAGTAACGGAATACAAGTAACTTAGTTACGCATTTAAAATACAAAATTTGAGTAACTGTATTTCATTACAGTTCCATCTGAAAAGTGTTTTAGATTACCAAAGTGATTGCTTTGAATTTTAATGTCATTTAAACAGCGATTGGTGATTCTCTGACTCTGACCGTCTGAAAAAGCGGAGTTAAGTTTCATCAACATTTTAATACTTTTAAGAGGATCATAAAAATGTTGTTATTTTTATTTAGTTCTGTCCTGAACAAGACAAAATGACTGAATTTATAAAAAAAAAACTACTGAACTGTCCTGTCATGACCTGATGATCCACGACTGTTTTTCATGTTTTGTGAGTCATTTTATAATTCACTCGTCATTGCAACTTTTTCTCACAATTTGTTTTTCCCCTCACAATTGTGAGTTTGCATTTCACAATTCTGACTTCTTTTTCTCATAATTGCAAGTTATAAAGTCAGAATTGGGAGATATAAACTTGCAATACTGACTTTTTTTCTTGCAATTGTGAATTTAGTGCGTGAGTTTATATCTCATAATTCTGACTTTTCTCAATATTGCGAGTTTATCATCATTTTGACTTTTCTCCATATTGTGAGTTTATATCTCATAATTCTGACTTTATAACTCTCATTTGCAACTTTACATCACGCAATTCTGAGGGAAAAAGTCAGAATTGTGAGATAAAAACTTGCAATGACCTTTTTTGTGTTTGTTCCACACTTATTAGTATTACAAAGTACAAGTATTTAGATTAAGTGACTAAACTTGAGTAATGTAACGAAATGCGTTACAAATGACTTTTTAAAGCATGTATTTTGTAATCCGTACTGAAATACATTTTAAAAGTAACCCACCCAGCCCTGTAAATAACACTTTTACAATTTACCATATGCACTGCGATACAACAGGATCCAGGAAGAACAAATTCTGCATACTAAGCCACTAAAAATAAATGTGCTACTGCATCTCTAATTCAGATCGACCGGCCGAAAAACTCTGGGAGCTGCTTGATTCATTGTGTACATATGAAATTCCTATCTGTTCTGGGGCCTTCCAGACAATGACCCCTACGCAAGGTTAGGCCCCAGTGTGAAGGTTTTTGAAGGTTGTGGGCACTTGTGTACATTTGTTTGTATTTTAGACATCACCAGGGAAACGGTGTCAGCCTGTTGGCGAGTGACTCATTGTGGGCTAGAGGGGAAGCGAAAAGACATCAACAGAAAGGGAAAAACTGAAGAAACATGTGATTGAATCAAAGAAGGGAGTGTTTTGCTGATGCTCTTGTGAAAGAGACTCGCTGCGTTAACTATGCAAGTTAGAATCAGACTTTGAGCAAGTCATAAATTAACCAAGGCATGTTGTTGCTAAATCATAGCATAGCATAGCATGTCTATTATATGTTGTAAACTCATATGTAAAAGGGATTCATAACAAATTTGCTGATAGGAATGTTACGTGATGCCAAAGAAGATTGCATCTACTCATGACTAGCCTTGATTATTGTGTTGTCAGCATGAGTAGACACCCAGACCAGTATATCGTGTTGGATCAGATTCATCCCCATTGCACTGCTTCACTATTATGATGACTGACCGATGATAATAATTCAGACTATATGGGTTTATTGGACTGTGTTCGATGGCCAAATGTGAAAAATACCCGAGAGATGTTTTGAAATTACAGTGAGCCAGAGCTGAGAAACTTACACTAAAAGAGCCAATCTTTTTTGAGAAGATTAAGATGTCTGCACATATACATTTTCAAAACACAACTGGAAATTACCAAGGCAGAAGAATCTTTACATTCTTGGAATATCTGTAACAACAGGCAGTGAAACTGACACATAACAGGCAGTCAAACATGTTTCATAATGAACTCTTAACTGTTTTATGAAGATTGTAATATTCGGCCCGTTGTGAAATTCTGTTATATTTACAACTGCAACAAAAAACAATTCAGATATAATTTAGATGCTTAAAAGGATAATTCAAGCTATTATCCCGAATAGAGATGCACAATACATAGTGGTTATTGGCCGACATTAGAGTTAGATCAACTTTGAATTCTCTCATACAGTTAATCTTTATAAACACTAATAATACAGTTATGTGTAATCTTTAGAAAAACCTCAAATTGATGAATAGTCATTTTTCATACTGTGCATTATAATGTTGTGATGCCTGAATTCTCTTGTATTTAGAACGAATGATTTTAGAGTTTTATATTTACTTTATTTAGACAAAACAATAGAATTTCAGCCATTTATCAGTTATTGGCCATAACATGAAAATATTGGTGCATCCCGAATCCAAAATCTCTTTAGTTCACAACATCCAATTTTCTCAATTAATGTCCGACACTAACGTGACATTGAAAATGTCCTTTGATACTCGACTTTAACTTCTGTCCATCAACAGGTTTTAGATATTTTCACCTCAGCCCAAGGAGATCATGCTTTTACCCCAAAACATTTCCTCCCTGAAAACATAAGCATTTTTATTATTACGTGCCTTCGGTCTCTGTTAGATTTAGTCTGCCAGTTATCACTCACTAACAACACCCTCTTAGTAAAGAGCTTCGTGTTTCAACAAGTGCAAATTGAAAATGTCACATCATAACTCAAGCTCAACTAAATGTAGGAAATTATGAGAGATGCACAAGTCTGTTCATGGCGTGGTTAACCTGGGCCTCACCCACGAAAAGAATCAGTGCAAGTAGTACAGAGATTGATAATTTAATATTTAGAGTTGTGCAACGGTTTAAGACCAATATAAGGAGAGGACATCCCGAACCAATCCCTTAACCAAAGTCCTACTTGATAACAAAGGAACAATTCTATCTCCCCACGACACTGAATCATGACATTTCAAAGATCAACAGTAGACGTACTCTAATAAAATACTGACATTTCGTAGTTTACAGAACTTTTCAAAAACTCGTTTTCCCATCATCTCCAAAAGCGACTGTTCAAACAAGTTATATAAACACACTGTTGTTTTAATGCTTCAAAATGGGTTAACCATTCTGATTAAAGTGCAAATAACGTTTAAAAATAAAAATAAATAACTTTTAAAGAGTTTCCACACCAAGTTCCTGCACTGCCAATGCCTCAACTGCTCTTTCACACATTAGTCTGTTGAAAGTTGAGACTTTCGCGCTCGTATGTTTGTAGTAAATTGAGACTTTCGCGCTCGGTCTTACCTTTACGCTTGCAGTCGCCGGTGAATAAACTTTTTTCCGTCCCGAAAAACTCGGTTATTTTCACCCCCTGTTCAGCGAACGCATCCGCGGTACATTCCTAAATTCGTCGGTGGAAACCCCACCCAACGCTATTCAGCTTCAAGGCGAAAAGCAGCCCTGGCGAAACCTGTTCGCGTTCGGCCGAGTCCTGCCCGCCCGAACGAAGACAACACACCAGTCGGTTCGTGATGAGCGACTCAACCCTTTGAATTTCACTCGTGAAACTCCTCCCAACCATCGCCGGCGTCAGCACTCACCTACAGCTACAGCTACAGCTACAAAAACCCCCTGACAGCTATAAAGAAAAGTCAACGTTTATATAAGAAATGTTATAAAGAAACAACGAAGGTTTTTAACAGCAGGCTTGGTTGGAGTCGGTCAATTTGCATAACATGTACAAATTTGCCCTGTGGAGATCCAAGAGCGCACTCCATATCCCAGCTCACCCCTCTCTTCCTCTTTCCAGACGGACAGATGGTGGATTGTTGCTCATAAGGACAAAGGCACACCCAGGTCATGATCACACCGTTGAGTGTTGTCTGTGTCTGCTATAGATGGTATAGAACATGAATTATTCATTCATAATGAATGTTTTAAAGATCCATGTTTCCATCTAAGTTAACAACAAAAGTTTCTGTGCGTGTGTAAACTGTATTTTTCCTAACAACACACATACATTCATTGCCCATACATCATCTTTTTCAATAAATATAATACTATATTAAATATGATTATAAATATCATTCTCAATACATATTTATAGTGGACAATAAGCTATATTTTATTAAGAAGACTTTATGTGTGATAAAATGGCATTTTTTTTATTTTTAGATTTTTGTTTTATGTTATATTTTGGTACACTCTAAAAAGTTCTGGGTTGAAAATGGACAAAACCAGCATTTGGCAAATCCTTTTTTAAAAAGCCATTTAAAATGATTTACAAATGTATTTTTTTATTGTTCTATTAATCTACGTTTAAAAACAGGAATTAAATAAACAACTTTAAATATGTCTATTTATTTTTCCCATAAAAAAGTGATTTATTTATATACATTTTTATGTGTGAATTATTAAATGAATTAATTGATTCTTCGTTTTATTTTAATGTGGCACTCCTGGTCCTCCATAGTTTTAGCCCAGCGGTTGGGTTAAATGTTTGTTTTATTTAACCCAACTACTGTTTAAAAATGACTAGCTTAAAATGAACTAAAAAAAAAATCAGACATTATAATATTAATGAAAAGGTGAATATTTATTAATAAGAAATGTAATAAATGTTTATTGTTTAATTACTATTCATTAATAAATGTTCTTTTATTAAACATATTAATGTTAACATATTTTGTGTTCATTTTAAGCAGAGGTAAATAAAACTATATATATATATATATATATATATATATATATATATATATAGTTTTATGAATGTTTCAGATCCTAAAGGAATCACATATTAATGTCCCGCAAATCAAACATGGTATAATTGCATTTTAAAAGCTAAATAGAGTTCACATTAATATATTTTAGTTGCAAATTTATTTTCAAATGAGACCAAAGTACAATTTGTACAATTTGATCTGTAATATCAAGACAATCTCAGGAGCAATGTGTACTTTATGACGCTGCCTGATTACTTGATTGCAATTTGTATGTGTGAGTAAGTGCGCAGTTCACATGCATGGTAGCATGGAAGTATGCATGGTGCAGGGGTGGAGAAAGTCAGAGGATCTTGCCCCACCCTGAAAAGGAAAAGCCTTAAACATATCCTCATTCCTCCAGACTTTCACCTGGGTATGGGCACGTTTTGTTCGATCTTTAATTTTGTTGTTTATTTGTGTAAGAACACTTTCTTGCTCTCTTCCTCGGGTTTATGATTGTGTGATTGATTCTGTGAGTTTATAATCTTGTCAGTGTGTGTCTGTATTTGGTTTAACCTAGCAACCGCTCAGGTAAGGGAGGGTGTGAGAAAGGGTGCGGCCCGGTGAAGAATGTGCCAGGGCAACTGAGAGACATTTACCACACCTAGGACACGCTCATTCCTCACACACACACACACACACTCCAGCGTACTTACCTTCTCTGCTGTGTACATAACCTTGCATTATTGAGGTCACACAAAATCACATAACGAAAAATAATTACTTGTACCAGAAATATGCAAATATTCCCTATCCCTTAAACACTCCCATACTTGTGTCAAAACTTTCTTTTTTAGTACATACTGCTTCACTTGCATGCCATATGTGCTTCTCAGCCTATAAACATAATGTAACATTTAAAAAAAAAAAAAGCTGATGGGCCTAAACAAAATTCAACAGCTAAAGGATTTCACTGTGAGTAGCCAAGCTAAAATATGTCGAAACACATGTTTTGAGATCATTTTCGTTTCATAACCGAAGCAAGTTTTAGCATGCCAACGTGATCCATTTATCCTCTGAAGAGTGATCTTTTAAACAGTGCTCTGTTCTTTGAAACAGGGTGTCCTTTGGCTATCTGGCCCACCCACAATTCCTCTCTCCTGCTGTAATATCACACCTGCGTATCATGTGACACAAGGCATCGCTCTGTCGCACTTAAACACACACAGATGCACATAAACAAACTTTCATTATTCAAAGGAGCGCACAGTTGATACTTTCACTAGGTTTTCCGCTCGCAATGAATTTTTTGGTGCATCATGTTAAATATTACATTCACGTGTTGCGTATTTGTTTGTGTTTTTAATTATCGTTCATGTGCGCATTGCTGTTACATTACCGATAAGTGCAGGTGTTCTGTAATGTAAGGTTGAAACCTGTAAAGTAGCATGTTTTCACATTAAATGCCAAACCCCTGAAGCTACAGAGCCAGTGACAGTTAAATGCCTCAGCTCCTCCAGTAATGATGTACGCCTCGGGCTGTGTCGCGTTGTGCTTTATTACCTCACGCTCCGATCCATATCCATCACGCAACCCAAACACAAAGAAGGACAATAATCAGCCAAACCAGTCTGCCATCTTGATATGGCACATGTGCCTAAATTCCTTAAATGATTCAGAAATGGTTCAACATCAAACTCAAGACTGGACTCTTTTTTTATTATGCATGTTTAAGTGTGTTAATTTGATCTAAGACTCGTCTAATAATTAGTTAATTTTGTATGGTGTCTCTGTGTGATCAGATCCCACTCAGCCAAATGCTTTAAATACCATTAGGTTGTACAAGCAGTAAAGTTATTTGAGTGACTTAAGAATGCTACTAATTCGTGTCGGTCTAGCCATTAAACTGTTCATTGCCGTCGGGTTTTCAAGAGAGTCAGCTTGAGTTCAGATTGATTGGGACACTGTTGTCTGGGAGAAAGTGTCCCTGAATTCACCCCCAAAAAAGAATCTACTTACTAAGATTATACCGCAAAAATCAATAGCGAGAGATGGACTGCAGTTTTTGAAAAAGACTACAAATAAAGGTTACAAATAAATGTGAATTGACCCTTCGCAAAGTTTGATTGACAGGCGATCTGACCAATCATAACCCCAAATCCGCCATTTTGTCCGACAAAGCAGTCAGGGGAGTTAGTAGATTAACGTTGGTGAACGTTATGTTTATTTGATGCTATAAATGAACTAGTATGAAGAGATGATCGCTTCACGAGGAGCTACAGCGATCTGTCATTAAAGAGACACTACACGCTATTTATTGTTTGAACTTCTTAAAAAAATTACGATATATTAAATATGAATATATTTCATATGACTGTCGACGCGTTGTCAGTGTCCTCTTTGCTCCGGGATGTGTTTTTCACCGTGTGAGAACATGATGTGTGGCGTGAGAGCGGACATAGCAACAGTAACTAAAGGGGGCGGGTCTTTGCGAAGGGTCAAATTGAACTGATCTAGCCCTGATTGACTCACTGGAGTTTTGCAATGAAATTCTTTCAATCTATAGCAGTAATCCTCAAAGTGTGGTCCGCCATCGCCCCCTAGTGGTCCGCGAAAAGATGACCTAAACTAGGCAAGCTCTTAAACCGCACCGGATCGCAGGCGGGCGGGCGGGGTGGGGTGGTCGGGTGTGTTGACGTCAGTGTGTTTTAATAACGAAAAAATGGATCATATCATTGCATTTGTGTTTGAATAATTAGCTTTTGACTTGAAACAGTTGCATATTAAACTTAAATTTAGTTTATCCATCCTATTTTGTTGTTTTCGGGGGGTGTGTTAGAGTGGGATTCTGTTCGGTGGTCCTCAGAAAAAAATTGGAAGATTAAGTGGTCCTTAGGCTGAAAAAGTTTGAGAAACACTGATCTATAGTCATGATCAAACTGAAGAATGACCCAGCCAGAAAAACAAAATGCTAATGTGGTATTCCTCATAAACGGTCATCATACTTTAACATCGCCACACAATTATTAACTTCTTCCGGAGTCTCTCCATCAGTGTCGACTCCGGTTTGAACAATGTAAGGCTGAAAACTGTTACTGACAACCGAAGCGCGAGCTGTTAAAGCTCTGCCCTCTTCTGGAAAGGGGGCCGGGAGCAGCAGCTCATTTGCATTTAAAGGGACACAAAACGGCGTGTTTTTTCTCACACTCAAATTGGGGTAAATTTGACAAGCTATAATAAATGACCTGTGGGGGATTTTGAGCTGAAACTTCAGACACATTCTGAGGACACCAGAGATTTGTTATCTTGCAAAAGGAGAATTATAGGTCCCCTTTAAAATGAGGTTGAGTAAATTATCAGAAATTTCCTTTTTGAGGTAAATGATTATGTAAGCATACAGTCATCAGAAAACCAACAAAAACAAGTCATTGTTGTAGAAGGCTTTGGTGCTCAAACACAATACCCAGCCCCACCACCGGACGTACTTTTAATCTCCTGCTCCGTTCACAGTCATATGCAAATATCCTGCTCCCACAGTTACCACTGACCCTTCGCTCTTGAGCTGTATGGCCAATGCAAAGTACGCATACTACATCTACACCAGAGCAAAGTGTCTTTCCTCTCTTGCTGATCATAGTGGTCATAGTGTCACAAAATTGACAGGAGAATTTAAGCTGCAAGAGGTTAAACAGATCAATTAGATTGAGAAGCATGTTCTGTTGAATACACACTGCTTTGAAGTTACTGATATTGATAGCTGTAGGGCTGTTTAAAAGACAGCCCTGCTATGACCTCTGGCCTCGATGATTCTTCAAAGTGTCCAGATACCAAAGGGCTGTAAATCCTCAGAAGTGAGCAAACAGTGTCTTTTGGTCAGATATGACAGCATTGATTACATCTGCCCACCCCAACTCATTCATTCATGTCCCCAGATGTTTCCCCAGGAAAATGCAGCATTCTGTCAACTTCCTGTCTATACTTCCAGGATATGTCTGTTTTAGTTATACAGCTTGGACTAAACAAACACAAGCCACAGCCACCCTTAGCCCACGTTACAGCTCTGCGCAGACTTAGCATTGTCCAATTCATGAGGGCATTGCTTTTTTTTTGCCATCTGCTCTGCTTATTGCTATAAACAACAACAACAACAACATAATGTTAAGTTTTGATTGTGTATAGTATTTTTGTGTCATAGGTATAACATTTATATTTCTCTACAAAGCTAATTTCACCCACATCAAAGTTAAAACAGTACTGCATATGTGTATGTGCATGTGCTTGCCCCTCCAGTATTTACAGGGACAGATGGAGGGAAACAGGCGACAGTCGGTGTTTCCGTGTGTTGTAGACTTCCACGTGAAAAGAAAGCAGTTAATATAGATATTATACAAGATTGTAAAGTCATCTGTGAATAGAGGTACAATATTTAGACACCCCCCCCCCCCCACACTAGATTCAACACAAAAAATTAAAGCATTTATTTTTATTTATTTGTTTAATACTCCAAAGTCACTTGTTCTCACTCAGTGTTGTTAGAATTCTTGGTTCCACTTTATTTTAAGGTGTTTGCATAACGGTGTAATTATACATTTAAGTACTGAGTAATATACATGTATTACTATAGGGTCAGGATTTGGTTTAAGGTTAGTTGCATGTAATTAGCATTATTTATAGTTATAATAATATAGTAACTACACGTTACTGGATTCTTTAATGGACTGAATCTCAACTGCTATGACTTGCAAAATGTCAATAATAATAATAATAATAATCAAAAAGTGTGGGGATAGCAAGTAAGATAAACAGCGCTCTCTGGTGTGATGAAACGATATCTGCAGTCTGGTCATTAAAAACAAACAGTTTTAAGCAAAAACCTAAACTAGTTTAGCAAAAAGAAAGGAAGGAAGTAGCTTAAATAAGTTTCGTTCAATTAGAATAATATTAGTCTAACAAAACATGAGGCTAGAATTACAGTTAGCAGCTACTCAGAAACGAGCGCTAACGCATGAATTCCACATAAAAAGAAAAGAATAAAATGCTTTTAACATTCAGCTTCAGATGTGAGAACATATTGTTTGATATTATTTAATATTGTTTAATAATATAGTTTCTAATTCTGTGTTTTGGAGCGGTAAATTGAAATCGGAAGTGACGTAGGTTTCGGCCATGTTTGTGAGTGGCATCTTCATCGCGTTTTCATTTACTAAATAATTTTTTTTTTTTTTTTAAACTCTATCGATGATTTTATATATTCATAATTATATATACAGTTCAATTTCGCGATCGAATTCTAAACTTTTAACATGACGACTAGGTGTGCGGGGCGGAAGTGCGATGGTTCGCTCCGTCTGTTTCCGTCCGTGTGGAGGTGCGATTGCGAGAGATTACTGACCCAGATCGAGATGAAGACAGGTCCTGCTGGATGGGTCTAATGTCATTTTGCGCTACAGTAATTTGATTGACATTGAGCAGGTGAGTGACATATTGTTGAGGCTGTTTGTCACTGAGCGCAATATATCGATAAACACAGAGTCGCGTGAGGATGTGAGTTGTTTCATATGCAGTGGTAACTAACACTAAACAGCTGTTAGCAACCTGTCCCTGGGTTCTGCACCGAAAACCGCCTTATACGCACGAGCTTCAACCAGTCACGGGCAAAATAAGCAAATACACAGTGTTTTAAACTGAGGTTACAAATGCAGTACGTTAACAACTTAAAAAAAATTCACTTCGATTCTGAACTGACATCCATTTTAATTCTGTAAAACGCGAAGGTGAATAGTGTCATGCGTTAAATGATTAATTTGATGATTTTGTGGACCGCATGTTAATTTTAAGATGCTGTCATCGACACTTCTTCATTTTCCGGTCACTCGGTTAAATGACATCGCTAACTCCGCATGCGTTTACACAAACCTGCAGAATTTACTTCTAATGAGTCCGTGTGCTTAGTGTGTTTTACTGTATTTGTGTTGGCGCAAAGAAGGCCTGTGATGACAGTTTGCCAGCCCGGATCTTCCTCGCCTTGTACACAAACCTGCCTCAAACGCGACGCGTCATCTTCACACCGTCGCGTTTGCGACGCGTCTGACTTTGACAGACTTCCTGTCCATCATAACATTAATAAAAATAAAAAATAAAAACAGTGTGATTTGGTAACTCTCTTGGTATTATTTTGAAATGCATAAACGGAAATTTATGTGGGTAAATATACCTAATGTTATGGAAGCCCGTTTCCGCCACTGAAAAAAAAAAGATTATTCTGACTTTATATCTCACAATTCTGACTTTATATCTCACAATTCTGATTTTATCTCACAATTCTGACTTTATATCTCACAATTCTGACTTTATATCTCACAATTCTGACTTTATCTCACAATTCTGACTTTATAACTCGAAATTCTGACTTTATATCTCACAATTCTGACTTTATCTCACAATTCTGACTTTATATCTCACAATTCTGACTTTATAACTCGAAATTCTGACTTTATATCTCACAATTCTGACTTTATCTCACAATTCTGACTTTATCTCACAATTCTGACTTTATAACTCGAAATTCTGACTTTATATCTCACAATTCTGACTTTATCTCACAATTCTGACTTTATATCACACAATTCTGACTTTATAACTCGAAATTCTGACTTTATATCTCACAATTCTGATTTTATCTCACAATTCTGACTTTATATCTCACAATTCTGACTTTATATCTCACAATTCTGACTTTATCTCACAATTCTGACTTTATAACTCGAAATTCTGACTTTATATCTCACAATTCTGACTTTATCTCACAATTCTGACTTTATATCACACAATTCTGACTTTATAACTCACAATTCTGACTTTATCTCACAATTCTGACTTTATATCTCACAATTCTGACTTTATAACTCACAATTCTGACTTTATCTCACAATTCTGACTTTATATCTCACAATTCTGACTTTATATCTCACAATTCTGACTTTATCTCACAATTCTGACTTTATATCTCACAATTCTGACTTTATAACTCACAATTCTGACTTTATCTCACAATTCTGACTTTATATCTCACAATTCTGACTTTATAACTCACAATTCTGACTTTATCTCACAATTCTGACTTTATATCTCACAATTCTGACTTTATATCTCACAATTCTGACTTTATCTCACAATTCTGACTTTATATCTCACAATTCTGACTTTATATCTCACAATTCTGACTTTATAACTCACAATTCTGACTTTATATCTCACAATTCTGACTTTATATCTCGCAATTCTGACTTTATTTCACAATTCTAACTTTATGTCTCACAATTCTGACTTTATATCTCCCAATTCTGAGAAAAAAAGTCGGAATTCTGAGATAAAAAGTCGCTATAATCCTTTTTTTTCAGTGGCAGAAACAGGCTTCCATACAGTGTTTTAAAGAAATAGTTCATCCATAAATAAAAATTTTGCTGTCATCTTAAAACCCTGTAAGATTCTTCTGTGAAAAAAAATGCTTCAGTCATGTTTCACTTTCTTTGTATGTAAGATGATGTATTGAAAGCAAAGACGATTGAAACTGTCATTCTGCTAAATCATCTCCTTTTGTGTCTCACAGAAGATTGTAAGTCATACAGGTTGTAAACAATGCGGGTGATTAAATGACTGAATAGTATTTTGTGTGTGTGTGTGTGTGTGTGTGTGTGAGCTATCCTTCACACCATAATAATACCAGCCATTGTTTGTTTGTCATTTTAAGAAATGAATGTTGTGCTGTTTGTGAAGTAATGTACCCAAACGTTTTTGAGACTTGAGCTTTTGGTGTTGTTTTTCAGTCAAGTGACATTTTTTCTTCAGAAATGGTTGAATGTGGTTTCACTTCTTCATAAGTTGTGACTTTTCCATAAGCCTGACTTTAGATCATTTTAAATTCAGTAACACTTTACCGTAAGGTTCATTAGTTAACTACATTAGTTAACATTATTAATAATGAACTGCACTTATACAGCATTTATTAATCTTTGTTAATGTTAATTTCATCATTTACTAATACGTTATTAAAATCTTGTTAAAATTAATTAATGAACTTACATGAACAACTGTATTTTCATTAACTGACATTAAGAAAGATTAGTAAATACAGTAACAAATGTGTTGCCCATGGTTAGTTCATGTTAGTCAATATATTAACGAATGTTTAACTGATGAAGCTTATTGTAAAATGTTTAAATTGAAATGTTAAATTTAAATAATGTTTGAGTGTATATCATATGAATGTATGTATATCATAGTTTGCAATGAATGTATATCATAGTTTCATTTTATTATATAGACTTGCATGTGTTATATAAAATAGTATACTAATCAATATATTTTATTTTATTTAGTGTGTGTGTGTGTATGTGTATATATATATATATATTTTTTTTTTTTTACAAAGATTTGTTATGAGATTAATCATGATTTTTACAGCACTTTTTTATTTTTTAAATGTGGCATCAACAAATTGTCATATTTTTTATATTTCGGTATATCTGAGTTGTTTGTAAATCAAAATAATTATGGCAAAATATGAATTATTTACATTTATTATTTATAATTATTTACATTTAATGATTAGAACACTTTAGTACATGAAAGTTTGTCTGTTGATTTTTGTTAACATAACTGAGAATTTTGCCCTAAATCTCTCACCCCGTTTGTTTAATATGATTTTTTTTTGTTTTTTTTGTTGCAGAATTCACTCAGTGCTGTGTTGCCATGCGGCTGTGGCTTCAGGAGGTGTTTGTGTGGACGATTCTTCACCTGTCTGCTCACGTCTCACATCATTTACCTTTGGGGAACGGTATGACAAACACACTCTGCTATTGCAAGCATCTACAACACAAGAAATTAATGTGTGTTGCAGCCTTGGCTTCTGTTTAACGCAAGTAAGATGAATTCTCTGTATAAGTTTGGTGTCTTTTTTTTCTTTCCAAGGTCTGTGCTCTTAGTTGGAAGATGCCCAGTGTGGAGCCGAGGATGCGCAGATGGAAATGGCCTGTCCAGTTTACCTCACTGTACCTGAGCTGTCTGTATTTCCTCTGTTCAGTCTCTGGTAAGACTTTCCTGTAGTCATTTCTTCTGGAGGGCTGTGAAATAACTCCAGATCGGTGGCGTAAGAATGACGCGTGCCAATTAAGGGTGTGTTTAGTTCTCTTAGACCAAAAAACAAAAAAGAAGATGCCTGGTTCGCTTAGCATTCACAAAACAAAAAAATGGCTTTTATTTGGTATATTTTTTATGACGGAAGTCACAAAGACAGTGCACCGCAATTATGAGCGTACAACCAAAGTACGCTCAACAGTTAGAGAATACCCAAAACGCACTGTGAAAGTCACTCGCCGAAAGAATTCCTGCGTGTGACCAGAAGACCACAGGGTTGAGGAGTAACGAAACACAAGTAACTTAGTTACGTATTTAAACTACAACATTTGAGTAACTGTATTTCATTTTAAATGGGTGGTAATCAGATTACAGTTCCATCTGAAAAGTGTTTTAGATTACCAAAGTGATTACTTTGAGTTTTCATGTCATTTAAACAGCGATTGGTGATTCTCTGACTCTGACCGTCTGATAAAGACGAGTTCAGTTTCATGTTTTCCACTGTTTTCATGTTTTGTGAGTCATTTTATAATTCACTCGTCACTGCAACTTTTTCTCACAATTGTGAGTTTGCATTTCACAATTCTGACTTCTTTTTCTCAGAATTGCGAGATTTAAACTCACAATTGCAAGTTATAAAGTCAGAACTGGGAGATATAAACTTGCAATACTGACTTTTTTCTTGCAATTGTGAATTTAGTATGTGAGTTTACATCCCATAATTCTGACTTTTCTCAATATTGCAAGTTTATATCTCATAATTCTGACTTAATAACTCATAATTGCAACTTTATATCACGCAATTCTGATGGGAAAAAGTCAGAATTGTGAGATAAAAACTCACAATGACCTTTTTTGTGTTTGTTCCACACTTATTAGTATTCCAAAGTATTCTAAAGTATTCAGATTAAGTGACTAAACTTGAGTAATGTAACGAAATACGTTACAAATGACTTTTTAAAGCATGTATTTTGTAATCTGTAGTGAAATACATTTTAAAAGTGACCCGCCCAGCCCTGATTTTCCAAACCGCTTGTCCAATGTGGCTACAGCGTAATATCATACAGGTATAAATTCCTTTTTAATTGATTATTAGATTGTTTAATTAAGGTTTAGTCTCCAGACAGGGTTCAAGATAAATGCTCTCATTACTACAGGAGCTATGCAAAAGCTGCAGCCAATTCACTCACCCGTTTTCATTCGCTCCTTTAAGTGGACCATATTAGTGGACAAATGTAGGGGATAATGAATGAGAGTATAGAGGGCAATTTCAGACACGGCCGATGTATTCTTGAGCATTCTGTCCTTTTTTAGGATCGCATCTTGTGACATCACGTCCTGTTTTTGGTTCGTTAAGATCCCTTTAGTCCATTCTGAGTTCATATTTCAATTGAACCGCACCAGAGTTCATTTGGTGCGCACTAGGGTTCGGATTCACTTATTCAAATGAACTGCACTTTCGCAGTTTGTTTTAATCGAACCAAATGTGAACACGGCCTAAAACAACATGGCAATAAATATTGCCTAGTGGCCTAGTGGTGAGGGAGTCGGGCTTGTAATCAGAAGGTTGCAGGTTCGATTCCCACGCCGGCAGGAATTGAAAGTGGGGATTGTGAATAAACAGCACTCTCTCCACCTTCGATACCATGACTAAAAGTGTCCTTGAGCAAGACACCTAACCCCTAATTGCTCCCCTTGTAAGTCGCTTTGGATAAAAGCGTCTGCTAAATGAAAATGAAAAATGAAAAAAATGAAAATATCAAAACTAAAAAAAGATGTTGGACCGTTGTTGGCCTGTAGCATGTATGGTATCGCATGTTAGTGACTTGTTGTGGTCATGAGTGATGGCACTGATCTGGACGATTACAAAGCGAGAAGCATAATGGACACACTGTGTTCGTTTTCACAAAGGGTCGCACAACAGGCCTACAGTCCCCCACCCCAAAGAAAAACTGCACGGGTTGGGCTTCCAACTGTGTCATTCCGTTCAAGTTTCACTGCCACCCAATAATAAGCGACCCTCTGTTGCCAGGGTAACCGTCTTTAGAGACAAAACCATCTCTATGAAGGGATTGGGGAAGGGGGTGGATGTCTAACTGGACTCTGACTTCCTGGAACTTGTCAGTGCAGACAAGTGCAACGTGTCAGTGACCTGTATGATAAACAGGCTTGTCTCGCGGTGGCACGCACGTTATTCCCCATCATATCAGGGCTAGATACGAGTCTGCGTGGATGAATTGTCAGTGGCCTATTGTTCCTGAGCTCTGTAATTGACCCTTCGCAAAACCACACATCATGTTCTCACGCGGTGAAAATACATCACGAAGCAAAGAGGACTCTGACAATGGTTTCATATTTAAAATATTGTACTTTTTAAAAGAAGTTTAATCAATAAATAAATAGTGTCTAGTGTGTGTTTAATGTGTCGCTGTAGCTCCTCGATCATCTCTTCATACTAGTTCATTTATAGCATCAAATAAACATGAATGAACATCAGAAGGAATGTTGTTTCGAGCGTCGAAAGACGGGAGGACACACAATTTTTCAAGTTCACCAACATTAATACCAGTTGCATTGCATATGAATTGTTTATTATTTCCAATATACCTGCTAATATTAGAATTTTTAAATTTTTGTTAATGGTATCCGTCAATACTGGATGTATATTTCCCAATGTTGTATATTTAATTGTGCATGTTGATTTCCCTCATTTTTACATTTAGATTACCTTTGCCGTCATCTAACTCTCACTTAAAGAAAAGTTAAAAAAAATAATAATATATATATATATATATATATATATATATTTAGTGATCATTAGTATTTCATTTAATATTTAATAATTTATTATAATATTTTTACAATACAGATTTATAATTTAATATTTTAATTAATATTAATTTTTTATATGGTACACTATAATGTTGTGGTGACTAAAGTCTTTTGCTAAATGATTAATTTAATTAGTTTAATTCAAGTTTGTTTCTTTATAGTTTATTTAGTCAAAATAGTATAGAATTCAGACATCTATTGGTTATTTGACAGTGTTATAAATTTTTTATTATAATGGATATATATTATCCTGTATCGGATATTTTTACATTTAAATTACCTTTAATAAAAAGAACATATATGTATATATATACAGTACTGTGCAAAAGTTTTAGGCAGGTGTGAAAAAATGCTGTAAAGTAAGAATGCTTTCAAAAATAGACATGTTAATAGTTTATATTTATCAATTAACAAAATGCAAAGTGAGTGAACAGAAGAAAAATCTACATCAAATCAATATTTGGTGTGACCACCCTTTGCCTTCAAAACAGCATCAATTCTTCTAGGTACACTTGCACACAGTTTTTGAAGGAACTCGGCAGGTAGGTTGGCCCAAACATCTTGGAGAACTAACCACAGTTCCTCTGTGGATTTAGGCAGCCTCAGTTGCTTCTCTCTCTTCATGTAATCCCAGACAGACTCGATGATGTTGAGATCAGGGCTCTGTGGGGGCCATACCATCACTTCCAGGACTCCTTGTTCTTCTTTACACTGAAGATAGTTCTTAATGACTTTCGCTGTATGTTTGGGGTCGTTGTCATGCTGCAGAATAAATTTGGGGCCAATCAGATGCCTCCCTGATGGTATTGCATGATGGATAAGTATCTGCCTGTACTTCTCAGCATTGAGGATACCATTAATTCTGACCAAATCCCCAACTCCATTTGCAGAAATGCAGCCCCAAACTTGCAAGGAACCTCCACCATGCTTCACTGTTGCCTGCAGACACTCATTCGTGTACCGCTCTCCAGCCCTTCGGCGAACAAACTGCCTTCTGCTACAGCCAAATATTTCAAATTTTGACTCATCAGTCCAGAGCACCTGCTGCCATTTTTCTGCACCCCAGTTCCTGTGTTTTCGTGCATAGTTGAGTCGCTTGGCCTTGTTTCCACGTCGGAGGTATGGCTTTTTGGCCGCAAGTCTTCCATGAAGGCCACTTCTGACCAGACTTCTCCGGACAGTAGATGGGTGTACCAGGGTCCCACTGTTTTCTGCCAATTGTGAGCTAATGGCACTGCTCGACATCTTCCGATTGCGAAGGGAAGTAAGCATGATGTGTCTTTCATCTGCTGCAGTAAGTTTCCTTGGCCGACCACTGCGTCTACGGTCCTCAACGTTGCCTGTTTCTTTGTGCTTCTTCAAAAGAGCTTGGACAGCACATCTGGAAACCCCTGTCTGCCTTGAATTTTCTGCCTGGGAGAGACCTTGCTGATGCAGTATAACTACCTTGTGTCTTGTTGCTGTGCTCAGTCTTGCCATGGTGTATGACTTTTGACAGTAAACTGTCTTCAGCAACCTCACCTTGTTAGCTGAGTTTGGCTGTTCCTCACCCAGTTTTATTCCTCCTACACAGCTGTTTCTGTTTCAGTTAATGATTGTGTTTCAACCTACATATTGAATTGATGATCATTAGCACCTGTTTGGTATAATTGTTTAATCATACACCTAACTATATGCCTACAAAATCCCTGACTTTGTGCAAGTGTACCTTGAAGAATTGATGCTGTTTTGAAGGTAAAGGGTGGTCACACCAAATATGGATTTGATTTAGATTTTTCTTCTGTTCACTCACTTTGCATTTTGTTAATTGATAAATATAATCTATTACCAAGTTTATTTTTGAAAGCATTCTTACTTTACAGCATTTTTTCACACCTGCCTAAAACTTTTGCACAGTACTGTATATATATATATATATATATATATATATATATATATATATATATATTTTTTTTTTTATTGAATCTGCATTATAACGTCATAACTAAAATCACTTCTGGAATTTAAAGCAAGGGATTTATTAATATTATTTATTTAAACAAAATACTATAGAATTTTATTATCAGCCATTTATCGGTTATCAGCTCTAACATAAAAGCATTTATCAAATTATGTTTTTTTTTCTCATGATGTCTCAGTGCAAAAGGTCCAAGTCATAGACACATGTATTGTCAAAGCTTTGCCACATTTAGTAATCTTCTCAACCTCTCAGGTCTCTTTTCTCCTAGTTAACCTTTGTTTTTGCCTCATATGTCAGGGGTTTCGGGCAGCATATGCACAGTAACGGGTGGTGTCCTGGGGATCCACTGGAGCAGCGTCATTGGTCTGGGCTGGCAGCCACTGGCAGTGGACCAGGCAGGGGCTCGGTGCTGGGAATCCTGCTGTTTGAAGCCCTCCTGCGGTGCCGTGTGGAGCCTCGGTGGACGCTGTGTGTTGCTGACCTGTACTCAAACAAAGGGCTGCGCCATTAGGTCACTTCCTCAGCCATATATAGAATCTCTGGGGCTTCTGCAGCATCTGAACACGGGCATGCGCAGGACGAGAAACGTTCGCAGCGCTGAAGATGTCAGAGTGATCAGGGAGATGGAGCATGTAAGCCCTATTATATGATCTCAAAGGAGTTCAAAGGGTCTTATTCACTCATAAGTGCATGCAAGTGTTGTAACTATTAAATAAAATATCCAGCGGAATGGTGCGTACGCTTGTTATTACCCTCATTCTAATGTTGATGAATCTGACACGCTATCCTAAAGAATAAAATCTTGAACTTGAACTATTGATTTGCAGCAAATACTGTATATATCGTCCAGTTGTTGGATATTTAATTGTGCATGCTCATTTCCCATATTTTTACAGTTAGATTACCTTTGCCATCATCTAATGTTTTTAAATGTAATAGAAAATCTGAAAATGAATATGCACTTTCTTATATTGTACATTATAATTTTCTGGTGACGTGTGGCATTTAAAATTTGGAATTTTATTTATTTTTAAATTTATTTTGACAGAATAGTATATATTTTTTTAGAATTATTTTTGTATTGTATTTGTTATATTTAATTGTCCATTTCTCGTATTTTTACATTTATCACCTTTGCCATTTAATGCTCATTTAAAGTTTTTAAACAAAAATAATTATTTTTTTTTTAATTTAATATTTAATAATAAAAATATTTTTTTTCACACTTTTAAATGTAAAAGCATTTTTATACTGCACATTATTGTGTTGCATTGACTTGTGTAATTTACAAATAGGATTTTATTTATTCAGACAAAATAATATAGAATTTTAATATCACTGTCCTGAAACACTAAATCTAAACTCTATATATACTTCATTTGATATAATTTCCCATATTTTTACATTTAGATTACCTTTGCCACCATCTAATGTTTATTTAAATTGAATCGTTAAGTTTCATTAATGTTTAATAATGAAAATAATTTAATATCATTGTTAAATATAATTTACAATATCAATTGAATATGCATTTTTATACTGTACATCTTAATGTTGTGGTGACTTTTAAAATGAGGGATTATGTTTATTTGTTTTTGACAAAATCACTGTCCCAAAGCATAACATTTTCCACTTTTGCTCTTGATTTGCAGCTTATCTCTCTGAACTGATATTTTCGCCCTCACAGGACCCGTCTGTTAAACCCACAGTGCCACTGACCACATCCCATGATGAAGCTCCTCCACATACAGCCGGTGAGACCTCCGTCCAGTCCACCAGTGGCAGTGGCGAACAAGACGCTGTCTCAGCATCTGAGCATAATTCAACACTGGATGCAGACACTGGAGATCATTCAGCATTAAACAACAGTAATCGGTCGCCACAGTCCACGTCTGACACCCCTTCAGTGACTCCGCCGACGGCACCAGCTGGTACGACATACTGCTCCAGAATTATGTGTTGTATTGTAAATGAAAATCAAGGTCTTATTACAAAGCAGCCATATTATAACCGTTGTTTCATTGGTCAACAGTGCGAGAGCTGGTCGTGTCTGCTGGCAACAATGTGGAGGTCACTTTACCACACAGTGAGGTGGAGCTGAACGCTTTTGTAGTGCCAGCGCCCCCTTTAGGTATTGCTCTAAATAAGCCATTGCAGCTCGTTATTCCTCCTTTATATGTGTAGTAATTTCTCTGTTAATTCCTTTAGGGGCTACCTATGACTGGCGTTTGAGGACACATCCAAAAGACTATAGTGGAGAAATGGAGGGTAAACACAGCAAGACTCTTAAGCTCAGTAAGGTAAATACATGTGTTTATTGTCTAAAAGTTTTAATTGTTATATATATATATATATATATATATATATATATATATTTATTAGGGCTGGGCAAGTTAACGCGTTTTTATCGCGTTAACGCATTAATTAATTAACGCCGACAATTAATTTATCGCGCGTTAACGTACTTTTTATTTTGAAAGTCCGTTGCTCACTGCGTTTGAATACAGACTGTAATAATACAACCGAACACAACACAAAGCACGGTTCGCAGGAGGGGTGGGGTGTTTATCAGTAGCTACTGGCTGCTTGCGATGAGCGTCATCACGCGTCTCAACCAATGAAAGCATTTGTTGTTTGCCTAAGAGAGCTGCAGCGCGAAACAGAAAATATCTGGTGCGGACAGAAAAATGGAAAAAGGTACCTAAATCTTAAATAGACATTTTTATTTTAAACCTCTTCCACACGGCGGAGTTGATAGAACTAAAGCTATTTGTAACCACTGCAAAGCTGAATTGTCCTATAATGTTATTATTGAGGTTCATATATATATATATATTTTTTTTTACAATCTAAAAACGTTAATGTTTTATTTAATAAAACATTAATGTTTTAATGTTTTATTTATACATTAGTGTTATATTTAATTTGATTACATTAATGTTTAAGTTAAGATTTTCAAGAAATGTTAACTGCTACTAACTTTTAACTGCTGTGAAAAAAGCACTTTATTTGTTTAAAGTTTTGACAAACCAAATTTTATTGCACTTTTGTTCATACAGCAGTACTTTGAAAGAATAAAATTACACAATACACTACTTTTGATTTCATTATTGAATTTTGCGCATGCTGCGATTAATTGCGATTAATCGCAGAAAATCATGCGATTAATCGCGATTAAAATATTTAATCGTTGCCCAGCACTAATATATATATATATATATATATATTATTTAAACTTTCCTAATATTTCAAACAATGTTTCCCTTAGCTGACAGTGGGTCTCTATGAGTTTGAGGTGGTAGTGGATGGTGACGGTGCTCATGGGGAGGGATACGTCAACGTTACTGTCAAACCAGGTAACTTTAGCATTGATGTACCTGCTTATTGTGTACTGGAATCAGTTTTCAGAGCTCTGTTTGGTCAGCCCACATAAAATATGCACGAGTCCTGTGTTTCTTGCTTCTGTAGAGCCGCGAGTGAATAAGCCACCTGTTGCTGTGGTTTCTCCAAAGTACCAGGAAATCTCCTTGCCTACAAGCTCCACTGTGATTGACGGCAGTCGTACGTATCAGATTGTTTTTACTGTTGCATTTTATAACTGGCTTTCAAAAATTTGGGGTCAGCAAATGTTTTGAAAGAAGTTGCAATTAATTGATCAAATATACCGTAATAAAAGCATTAAAAGTAAAGTTCTCTGCAGTGGCCAAGAATGTCAAATGAAACATTTGTGATCACCTCTTGTTTCTCAGAGAGTACTGATGATGATAAAGTGGTGTCATGGCACTGGGAGGAAGTGAAAGGGCCACTCAGAGAGGAAAAGGCCTCAGGTGATACTCAGGTCCTCACCCTCACCAACCTGGTTCCCGGTAACTACACCTTCAGGTATGTCTAATTCATTTTTTTTTGTACATACACTGATGAGCCAAAACATTATGACCAGTCACAGGTGGAGCGAATATTGGCGATCATCTCCTAACAAGGCCGCATATTAAGGCTTGGGCAGATTAGACGGCAAGAAAACAATCAGTTCTTGTTATCTGTGTGTTGGATGCAAGAGAAATGGGCAGGAATAAAGGTCTGCGGGACATTGACATGTGGAAATTTGTTATGGCAAGGCGACTGGTGAGGCTTGTAGATTGCTCCCGGTCAGTAGTGGTGAAAATTTACGGTCAGGGGAGGCACAAACCACAAATCTTTGACAGGATGTTGGGCGCCCAAGGCTCATCGATGCACAACATCAGCACAAGTCACAAAATTTTAGTGATGGTTATACGAGGAATGGGCCATGCTGCATATGCGGCTGCGTAGCCGCAGACCAATCAGAGTGCCAGTGATGACCCCTGTCCACCGTCGAACGCACTTACAATGGGTATACGAGCGTCCGAGCTGGACTTAGGACTAAAGTAACAAAATTGCACAAACATGCATTGCTTTAAATGGCATATTAAAACTGGATATTATATTAAACTTGTGCTCACATTTAAGGTGAAACTTGAGCTTAAGTCAGGTAGGAATACAATTAGGTCATAGATGTAGCTAAATGATGTTGTTGTGATGATAAAACAACAAATTTACATATTGTCGTTGTTGGGCGGAAACCTTGTCATTTTTAAATAATTCATCACTGTCGTCGAAGTTGGTATTGTAGCTTTGTACTCTATATGATCAGACACTTGCATGTGTCATTATAACAATAACATTATATGAAAATCAAGATCAAATGGAGTTTTTTGACCGGTGAATGACAGAGATATGCGTTTTGTCCGTCATTACGGCCGCATCTGACGCCTCGCATTATGTTTTCATCAACTTACAGGTTATAAAGTGTATTGTAGCTATATATGCTCTCAGTTATTCTTGTTGTTGAATTCATTTGGCCAAAATCTCATAATAGAAAAGATAAAGTGCTATGCACAGGATATTTAAAACAGTCTGGTATTTGCCATCTAGTGGAAGCCAATATACTAAGAATTTTCTCCGCTCTTCAAATAAAAAAAACGTTAGCCTTTATAGACAGTGTTTCTTGACACTGAAAATGCAGTATTTATTCAAACATTCGTTTTTTTTTTTTACCTTTGCATTGCAAACAAGCAGCGATTTATCTCCAAACTGTGTGCAGAACTTCATTCACGAAGAGGCGGGTGGAGTTATGAGGTTTCGCAGACAGTTTGAGGACCCAATGGCGTTACGGACTCTTTTTAATACTTTTTACTGGTTAATTAATTGAAATTAATTGTAAAACCCACATACATTCTCCACGGCACACCAGGGCACACAGCATATTAGGCAGGTGGTCATAATGTTTTGACTTATACGGCATGTTCAGCCTGCATATCCCATGTGCAGTCATCAGATAACCACTCCAAAACCCAGCAAACCAGTCTGTCCTCTGGCAAACACTCAAAAATAAGTTTTGTTATACTATATGGTATTTTTTTTTCTCCTACAGACTCACGGTGACTGACTCGGATGGAGCTCAGAATTCAACCCAAGCCATGTTGTTAGTCAACAAGGCCACGGACTACAAGCCTACAGCTAATGCTGGACCCAACCAAGTGATCACGCTGCCACGCAACTATATCATACTGTACGGCAACCAAAGCACTGACGACCACGAGAATCTGTCCTATGAATGGTCACTCAGCCCTGAGAGCAAGGGCAAGGTGGTGGAGATGCAGGTACATGACAAACACAAAGCCATTTCGAATTAGAGCTGCATGATTAATCGTTAAAAGATAGCAATCTCGATTTAAACACCCATGCAATCTTATTCCCGAAGGATCATTCCCGAACATTTAAATCTGCGCTGCCGCTGAGCCAATGAGAGCAGTTGTTATGTATAAGTATAAAACAGCTGCATAAATACTCTTTTCAACCACACAGTATCATTATTTCTGTTGCAGTAATTCAAACTATCACAGAAGTACTGGGATAAAAGTTTATAGTTCGGATATAAACACTGATGTCTATGGTAGCGATCAAAATAGAGGAAAGTAACTTGTCGCTTCAAATAAAGATTGTGTCATTGCATCGTTACACCAGTAGATGGCGACAAGAAACTGTGAATGTATTTGTCATTGAATCATTCATTCGAGAGATTCGTTCAAAAACGCTGATTCATCCAGTAATGAAACAAGTCATTGAATCATTCATCATTCAACTGATTTTTAAAAAATAATTTATTCTAATTAATTTGATATTTTTTAACATACAGTCGCAATTAACATTTTGTGAGAACCTGTAGAAAAACACATGCTGTTTTGTTTAGTTGTCTATTCATAATCGTGGGAGAGCTCTAATATTAAACAAAAAAAAAAATCATGATTGTCACTTCATCCAGAATCGTGGAGCTCTATTTCGAATGCAATTTATGTTTATAATTTTCGTCAGTGAGTGTATTAGTGTGCACACTTGTGTTGTGTTCTCTATAGGGTGTGAGGACGCCCACTTTGCAGCTTTCTGCCATGCAGGAGGGTGACTACACCTTTCAGCTGACCGTCACTGACTCATCTGGCCAGCAAGACACGGCTCAAGTCACTGTCATTGTCCAGCCAGGTATCTTTTTAAATACAGATCACAATGATTCGTATTAAACTTGTGCATTTGAAGCTTCTGCCTGTGCTTGAACACCCTCTATGTGAAATCCCTCCAGAGAATAACAAGCCCCTGTAGCGGATGCTGGTCCAGACAAGGAGCTGACGCTGCCGGTCGATCGGACCAACCTGGACGGCAGCAAGAGCAGCGACGACCAAAAAATTGCCACGTACCACTGGACAAAGACCAAGTCAGTTGGATCTTATGTATATTTGTAATTCGTAATATTTAAAATGTTCTTGTACAGAATGTAGAAAATCTAATTTTATGGATTGGATTTATTTTGTTAAGGAACCATTAAAAATTTTGTATTTTTTGGAACAAATTAATACTTTTATTAAGCAAGGAAGCATTTAATTGATCAAAAGTGACAGTAAAGACTTATAATGTTATGAAAGATTTCGGTTTCAAATCAATGCTGTTCTTTTGAACTTTCTATTCATCAAAGAATCCTGAAAAAAACGTATCAACTGTTTAATAATCAGAAATGTTTCTTGAGCGGCAAATCAGCATATTAGAACGATTTCTGAAGGACATGTGACACTGAGGTCATGTGATTTCTGAAGGTCATGTGACACTGAGGTCATGTGATTTCTGAAGGTCATGTGACACTGAAGACTGGAGTAGTGATGCTGAAAATTCAGCTTTTTTATAAATTTTACATTATAATAAAGTAGAAAATGGTTATTTTAAATTGTAATAATATTTCACAATATTACTTTTTTACTGTATCACATTAATGCAGCCTTGGTGTACATTAGACACCTTTCAAAAACATTAAAACATTTTCCCACCATATATATATATATATAAATATATAATATACCCTAACCATATATATATATATATATATATATGTGGTCGGAAAAATGTGTGTGTGTGTGTGTGTGTGTGTGTAATTTTAAGAAAAAAATATAACAGTCACTTTTGTCTGTTCAATGGTTTACTCATCTGGTACAATAGAGATTTAGGGAGCTTTTTATTCACTAGATATTATTAATTTGATCAATTAATTTGCATGTATTGAATTAGATTGGCAGGCCTACTTTTTGTATCAACTGTCTTATTTTTCAAATGTACAGGGAAGTAATGTAGTTAATTTAGCTGTGTCTCATGGTTTATGTTTTTGATGGTGTCACAGGGGTCCAGAAGGGGTGAAAATTGAAAATGCGGATACTGCGGTTGCCATGGTGACCGGTCTGCAGGAGGGCGAGTACATTTTCATGCTGACAGTGACGGATGAAAGGAATCTGGAGAATTCTGACACCGTCTCTGTCATCGTCCAAGAAGGTCTGCGTCCTTAATCAAATCCAAGAAAAGTTTTGTGTTATTAGTTTAGTTCTGTTGTGGTCTGTCAGTCGTATCATTTTGCTTTTGGCTTGTTCAGAGGATGATCAGCCACCCGTTGCCAAAGTGCTGTCCAGTCCTCCGATCACTCTTCCCACCCGTACGGCAGTTCTGGATGGTTCTCGATCGTCGGATGATAAGGGTGGCATCAGCTATCTCTGGACCCGTGACATCAGTAGCCCGGCTGCAGGGGTCAGTACTGTTCAGAAAAGCCAAATTCATACCGGCATTCAAATTACATTCATGGCTCTGCTGAATGTTCAAGCGGTCACACTGTTCACTCCTATGAGTAGCGGCAGAACAAGCGAAACCAGTTTTCCTTTAAAACTATGTTCTTCATAGGTTTGCAGACTCCACCTGAAAGAGGAGCCATAAATCAAGACCAGAAAATGACACTGTTGAAATGTGCCTTCTCTTTTTCTCTTCCAGGATGTCCTGAATAACTCTGACCACCAGGCAGTGCTTTTTCTTGGTAATCTGGTGGAAGGGAAGTACACGTTCACCCTGACTGTAACGGATAGTAAGGGAAAGACCCATACCGACAGAGGCACTGTAGAGGTTCGACCAGGTCAGTATGCGTGTAAAAGAAAAGCAAATTAAATTACAATTGCATTACATTACATTTTCAACTTTCTTTAGTGAGTAATATTGCTGTTTTAGCATTCAAAAGTCTTGATTTTGTTTTTGGATTCTACTAGAACAGGTTTTCATGTTTGAATGTTCATTATTTTCCTCATTGCAAAAAGCACACTGTGCTCTGATTGGTCAAATGCTTTTAACCAGGCCACACCCCTTTATTTTGCATATGCATTGGGTGGGAATTATTTAAATGAGGAATTTAAATTGTTCCCGGAAGAAAACTCGAGACTACAACGGAGGCGTTTCAGACAGTTCAGAAACAGTGACACTTGATATAGAGAACAATTCCCACTTTTTTCGGGCTCAAACAGCAACATTACACACTAAAGAAAGATGAACATGTAAAAAATAATAAAATAAATTACATTCTAATTCTCACAGATGTGTATGAGCGAGACTTGGTGGAGCTGATCCTTGATGTTGCTGTGGCTCAGGTGTCCCACAAACAGAAGGATATGTTCATCAGGCAGGTTGGCGTCCTTCTAGGAGTCCTGGACAGTGACATCATCGTACGAGAGATTAGCGCCTTCAATGAGCACAGGTCAGTCCGGCTTAGCGCAAGTTCAGGAAGCGCTAAACTTAACACCTCATCTCCACTGATCTGATTAAATTGCTTCTCAGTACTGAAAAGAAACCGCAGAAGAACTTCTCACTCAGTTTTCACATTAATAAATAGAACAGAGTGTTGCACTGATGACGTATTTTTATTGGATCACACTAGTTTCCTCCACAAAAACCCAATTTTCCATTACCTTTTGGATTATTGCAGAAAATAAGCTCTGCAAGTTTAGGATTCTTGGTTCATCATTAACACGACTTTTATGAATTTTATGAAGTCCAAATTCAATTGGCAGAAGTAAAAAGCTAAACGTATAAGCGAACTACACTATGGATGAGATTTTAACTTCCTGAAGAAATGGGATAACCTTTCTCAGGTTATTAACTCAGGTTTTTTAGCTATAGTAGCTAATTGTAGCTATTGTGTTAGTTTAGCAAAATCATCTGATGAAGTATATTGCAGATATAGATATTCATACATGATATTCATACATGCATCTGACTACGGTTGCAGATGCTCAGTCAGCTTGCTCTCGAGTGTTCCCATATGGCGGACGGCTTACGTGTAGCGGCCCATAGCAATAGCCGCTCATGAGGCAGCACTCTAATAGTACTTTTGAAATGAATGTTTAAAATCATGCACACTCACGTCAGAATCTGTGTTGCCAAGTCCACGGTTTTCCTGCGGTATTGGGCTACTTAAACGCTGTTGCAGCGGGTTGTTTTTCATGCCCGCAGGTTGAGGCGACCGCACATGACAACGAAAAATGCCGATTTTTACCGGGGAACCCCCTGAAACGCAATTGCACTAGTTTTGAGTAGCAATTGGGCAGGTTTTCTTGTGAATACCTGGCAACCCTGGTCAAAAGTCTCATAAAAGCTGTTTTATTGTCACATATGTTGCATACATGATGATGTTATTTACTTTTACAGCACTCGCCTGATATTTCTGGTATCCGGAGGTCCTGGACGCCCTCCTTTGACTGGCCATAGTGTAGCAGTGGAGCTACGCAACAAATTCCGCAAGCAAAAAAACGATTTCCTTATCTTTAGGGCCCGGCGAGTGGACACAGTTAGTGAGTATTCATAAGTCTTTATTAAACGCTGAAAAGTGTTTTGATTGCGGCAGTGGTCTCGTATTAACCGTCTGATCTCCCCCCCAGTCTGCCAGCTGAACTGCTCCAGTCACGGGGAATGCGACTCCTTCACCAGACGCTGTGTGTGCCACCCGTTCTGGATGGAGAATTTATTCAGCACTTATTTTGGGGATGCTGAGAGCAACTGTGGTGAGGAGACCATAAGAATTGTTGAGGGGAAACTGTTTTAAAGAGGACCTCTCGATTTTGTTTTACTAGAATAGGTTTTCATGTTTGAATGTTCATCATTTTCTTCATTGTTGCAGCTCCTCTCTTCCCAGTCTGTCAGTAACGCTCTATTTATTTCCTGTCTCTATGAAGCCCCTCCTTCTGAAAAGCACAATGTGCTCTTATTGGTCAGCTGGAGCAGTGTGTTGTGATTGGTCAAGCGTTTCGAGCGTGTTTGGGAAATGTCCCGCCCCTTACCATAACCACAACACACTACTAACCAAATAAACCAAGCCCCACCCTTTATTTTGCATATGGCGGGGATTATGTAAATGAGGAATATTGTGATGTGTTCGTTCCTGAAAGAAAACTCAGTTCAGTTCAGAAACAGTGACACTGATATTGGGAATATATGACTTTGTAACTTTGCAGACATTTTTCATACTCAAACTGCAACATTACAGAGTAAAGAAAGCTGAACATAACTCTTCTAGCTTGTTCACCTGCAGTTTTTAATGGCCCGTTTATGTTTTCTTGCAGAATGGAGTGTATTATACGTGACAATAGCATCATTCATGATTGTGGTTGGCATAGCGACTGTAATATGGGGTATTGTGTGCTGCTGTCGAAGGTAAGGGTCAGACAAATGATAATCAGTTTATTATTTTTATTAGGTTTTTAATTTTGGAGTTCATTGCTAGTGTTTATTATGAGTGTCCTTGGTGTCTCGAGCAGACGGAAGAGCAAAGTGAGACGAAAGAGCCGCTATAAAATGCTGGAGGAGGATGAACAAGAGACTCTGGAATTACAGTTACCAAGACCTGGTAATAAAATCAGATATTTCAATATTTGGTAACACTTTATTTTACAATGTCATTGTTACTCCAGTAATAACTACAAATTATGCATAATTACATGCAACTAACTCAAACCCTAACCCTATAGTAAGTACTTAATATTACTCTGTACTTAAATGTGTAATTACAGTGTAACAAAGACGCCTTAAAATAAAGTGTAACCCAATAGTTTAATTAAATAAATGACATAATTAATCGTAATTAGTCAATTTAAAAATGTTTTTCCAAAGGCAGTGTAAAGAATAGAATATACACAACCGTTCAAAAGATTTGCGGTCAGTGCGATTTAGAAAAAATAAATTCATATTTTTACTCAGATATTCAAAATTGACAGTAATGACATTTATAATGTTACAAAAGATTCCTGTTCTTTTGAACGGTCTAGAATCCTAAAATGTACCATGTTTTCAACATTAGTAATAATAAGAAACAATTATTTTAAAATATTTCATCAGAGACTTACTGACTTTTGAACAAAGCTTTACAAGTCAATATATTTGAAACGGTGTTAATAACTGTTTATAAAGACTTTTTTTAAATATTTTATTTTAAATTATTACGTTCATATTATAATGAATAAATTAAATCCACAGCCCTAGTGTATTTTAACAGTTTGATTACTTGACTGCATCTCCACAGCAAAGATGCTTCATCCTGTCCTTCTTCCTCCAGGTCGCTTAAAGCCAGCTCCCGCTCCCACGTCCTCCGCACTCATGCACTCCGATTCCGATCTGGAAAGCGACGACGGCCAGGCCGGCATCCCGTGGTCCGATCGAGAGCGCGGAAAACTCCTGCCATCCCAAAACGGATCTCTGCGTAACGGCCAAGGTCCTCATAAACCCAAAAAACAAAAAGAGGAGCGGCTTTAGCACTCAGACCAAGCCTCTCGTGTCACGCCAACGCACTGTTCACCCCTCATCCACGAATTCAGGAGGAACCTGCAGGACTTCAGGAATGACCTCTGGGTTGAATCACAGCCCAGTCTGAGCCAAAATGAAAATGCGTTTAAACCCCAACGGTCAGATGTGTCGAGCCGTGCACCTCAAAAGACGACGCGAATGTTCCTGCTTCACGGCAGAGATGTATGTACCAGCGGAAAGGGTTGAGCATTTCATAGTAGCCCTCTGAGAAACTTTTCCCCACCGGAATGTGTCATCACGCCGCGGATAACTGAGCCCGCCTCACTGTCCCTTTCCTTCGAAGCTTCCAGATATGCCGGGCAGCCTGTCACATCCAAACACTGCCTGCCATGTCTTAATAATTTGTACATTTTTACTTGTGTTAATAATGCAGAGAGTGAGTCCTAAGGCACCCAACACGACTGCATGAGAAGGCGAGATTTGGTTTCCCTCGTTTACTTTTTATGGTTTGCATGTATTAAATTGAGAAGCGCGTGTGCTGCTCTGCGTGGCTGTATGTCAAAGGTGCATTTTTGCCCCTTTAAACACCAGCAAAAGTGACGTCTGCAGCATAATAGCCATGTTTGTCAGGGGTTTCTTTAAGGAGGAATATCGTACACTGGAAATTGTATTGCACAGTCACTGGATTATGACAGGATAAGGTCTGGATTACTCGAACTGGAACAGCCGCCAACCAATGAAACCTGTTTTTGTTACACTTGGCTTGCATTAGTACTGCATTTTACTCTTTTTTTTGGCTTTCTGATGATTCATCAGAAATCATCATTTGGTTTTAAAATAGTTTGTTCAGCCAAAGGCACTTCGGTTACAATGTTAAGCGATGGTTTATTATGAAAAGGTTGAATGTTTATCTAAATGATGTGTGTGCGAAATGTTTTTTTTTTCCCCCTCCCTACATGTCTGAGTCTTGCAGATTTTGAATGCATGTGGAAAATGAAGGGATTTTTTTTTTTAAAGTCCACGCTCTTTTTTTTTTTGTTGTTGTTTTAAGTGAAGAATTCCCTGTTTCATGTGACTTGTTCTAACACAACTGGAGTAAATAAAAAGAAAATATATTTACAGCTGTCTTTTTTTGTTATGCTTGATTCCTGTCTTTAATCTTACAATCGTTCAAAGCTAAATCACGTTTACTGCTTCAAGTGCGGCTTAAACTCGTCTGAGACAAATTATAGTCCATATGCCTATTTTTTTGTTTTTAATTATTGTGATCTTGGTGAATGAGCACCTAATTTCTATCATCTGCAGGAAAAAAAAAATATTTGATGGTCTGAAATTCACTTACATTTTTTTACTTTAAGAAGAGCTATTTGTTGTTCATAATGTACAAGCTACACTGTTTTTTTAAGGTCGCTTGTTTGAAATTATGCATAGTTTTTTCCAGGGTTGGGGAGTAACGAAATACAGTTCGTTACAGTAACATTTTAAATGGGTGGTAATCAGATTACAGTTACTTTGAATTTTAATGTCATTTATTTCATTCAAACATTAATGTGATGACTGTGATGGGCAATAAATGTAAACAGAAATTGCTGATTCTCCGACACTAAAAGTCTACAAAAGCTTCATTTCTGCTCATAGGTTTCATAACCTGCAAGGTTATGCAGCATTTTAATCATTTTAACAAAATAAGAGGAATCATAAAAATTATATTTTTATTTAATACTGTCCTGAATAAGCTATTTCACATAACAGAAAACTGAATTTATTTAAAAATTCAGAAAAAATTCAGCAATTCTTTTTATCTCACATTCTGACTTTATAACTCACAATTCTGACTTTTTATCTCACAATTCTGACTTTTTTCTCACAATTCTGACTTTTTTCTCACAATTCTGACTTTTTATCTCACAATTCTGACTTTTTTCTCAGAATTCTGACTTTTTATCTCACAATTCAGACTTTATATCTCACAATTCTGACTTTTTATCTCACAATTCTGACTTTTTTCTCACAATTCTGACTTTTTATCTCACAATTCTGACTTTATAACTCACAATTCTGACTTTTTATCTCACAATTCTGACTTTTTTCTCACAATTCTGACTTTTTTCTCACAATTCTGACTTTTTATCTCACAATTCTGACTTTTTTCTCAGAATTCTGACTTTTTATCTCACGATTCTGACTTTATATCTCACAATTCTGACTTTATATCTCACAATTCTGACTTTTTATCTCACGATTCTGACTTTATATCTCAGAATTCTGACTTTTTATCTCACAATTCTGACTTTTTTCTCAGAATTCTGACTTTTTATCTCACAATTCTGACTTTATATCTCACAATTCTGACTTTTTATCTCACAATTCTGACTTTTTTCTCAGAATTCTGACTTTTTATCTCACAATTCTGACTTTATATCTCACAATTCTGACTTTTTATCTCACAATTCTGACTTTTTTCTCAGAATTCTGACTTTTTATCTCACAATTCTGACTTTATATCTCACAATTCTGACTTTATATCTCACAATTCTGACTTTTTATCTCACAATTCTGACTTTTTTCTCACAATTCAGACTTTATATCTCACAATTCTGACTTTTTATCTCACAATTCTGACTTTTTTCTCACAATTCTGACTTTTTTCTCACAATTCTGACTTTTTTCTCACAATTCTGACTTTTTATCTCACAATTCTGACTTTTTTCTCACAATTCTGACTTTATATCTCACAATTCTGACTTTATATCTCACAATTCTGACTTTTTATCTCACAATTCTGACTTTTTTCTCACAATTCAGACTTTATATCTCACAATTCTGACTTTTTATCTCACAATTCTGACTTTTTTCTCACAATTCTGACTTTTTTCTCACAATTCTGACTTTTTTCTCACAATTCTGACTTTTTATCTCACAATTCTGACTTTTTTCTCACAATTCTGACTTTTTATCTCACGATTCTGACTTTATATCTCAGAATTCTGACTTTTTATCTCACAATTCTGACTTTATATCTCACAATTCTGACTTTTTTCTCAGAATTCTGACTTTTTATCTCACAATTCTGACTTTATATCTCAGAATTCTGACTTTTTATCTCACAATTCTGACTTTTTTCTCAGAATTCTGACTTTTTATCTCACAATTCTGACTTTTTATCTCACAATTCTGACTTTTTTCTCAGAATTCTGACTTTTTATCTCACAATTCAGACTTTATATCTCACAATTCTGACTTTTTTCTCAGAATTCTGACTTTTTATCTCACAATTCTGACTTTATATCTCACAATTCTGACTTTTTATCTCACAATTCTGACTTTTTATCTCACAATTCTGACTTTTTTCTCACAATTCTGACTTTTTATCTCACAATTCTGACTTTTTCTCAGAATTCTGACTTTTTATCTCACAATTCTGACTTTATCTCACAATTCTGACTTTTTATCTCACAATTCTGACTTTTTTCTCACAATTCTGACTTTTTATCTCACAATTCTGACTTTATATCTCACAATTCTGACTTTTTATCTCACAATTCTGACTTTTTTCTCACAATTCTTACTTTTTATCTCACAATTCTGACTTTATATCTCAGAATTCTGACTTTTTATCTCACAATTCAGACTTTATATCTCACAATTCTGACTTTTTATCTCACAATTCTGACTTTTTTTCTCAGAATTCTGACTTTTTATCTCACAATTCTGACTTTTTATCTCACAATTCTGACTTTTTTCTCAGAATTCTGACTTTTTATCTCACAATTCAGACTTTATATCTCACAATTCTGACTTTTTTCTCAGAATTCTGACTTTTTATCTCACAATTCTGACTTTATATCTCACAATTCTGACTTTTTATCTCACAATTCTGACTTTTTATCTCACAATTCTGACTTTTTTCTCACAATTCTGACTTTTTATCTCACAATTCTGACTTTTTTCTCAGAATTCTGACTTTTTATCTCACAATTCTGACTTTTTTCTCACAATTCTTACTTTTTATCTCACAATTCTGACTTTATATCTCAGAATTCTGACTTTTTATCTCACAATTCAGACTTTATATCTCACAATTCTGACTTTTTATCTCACAATTCTGACTTTTTATCTCACAATTCTGACTTTTTATCTCACAATTCTGACTTTTTTCTCAGAATTCTGACTTTTTATCTCACAATTCTGACTTTTTTTCCTCAGAATTCTGACTTTATATCTCACAATTCTGACTTTATATCTCATAATTCTGACTTTTATCTCACAATTCGGACTTTTTTTCCTCACAATTCTGTCTTTATAACACAGAATTCTGACTTTTTATCTCACAATTCTGAGAAAAAAATATGGGTTTCCATATTTACATACTTATTAGTATTCCAAAGTATTCTAAAGTATTTAGATTAAGTTACAAAACTTGGGTGATCTAACAAAATATGTTACAAATAACTTTTTAAAGCATGTATTTTGTAATCTGTAGTGAAATACATTTTAAAAGTAACCTATATGCTATAGGTAACATGCATAACAAGGACACTGTAAAATTGTTATTAAAGCAAGTTATAAATTGGGAAATTATGAGTGTTGGCAATGCCCAGGTTTACAGCACACAGAGAAAACTATGTATTCCAAGTCAGTGAACGCAGTCACTTGTTAATTCCATGCACTGTTTGGGCAGATCAAAATTTTGACATCCACACTTCCTGTTTGGGCAAGAAGGATCTGGACTGAATCTGAAATTTATCTTCCCCTCACGCTCCAATAATTTTTGCCTAGAAAAACAACAAAAAAACAAACATTTTCATTATTACATAATTATGCCACATTGTAAACTGAGGGAATTCCTCTCATTAATATTACATCTGATCACCTATATTGACTGAAATCAATAAACAAATAGATATTTGATACTCTTTAAGTCTTCCTGTTCCTGTTTTACTCTTTTTCTTCACTTTATCACTCACTCGTTGTCTCGCGCTCTCTCTCTCTCCTTTGTCCTTATAAGGAAGTGGAGCGGTTGGTGGAGTTAGGGCGGAAACGGCGCGCGGTGACAGCTGGGAACTTCAACACGCTCATACAGGAAGACAACGCAGACGGGGAGCCCATAACACACCCATTCAGCATCAAAAACTAAAGCCAGGACTACTGTAACATTTCTCAGACGATAACGGTAAGGAGAAAACGCTGCATGCATTGTCCAAACGATTAGTTATCATCTGTGTTAAGCGACTTGCCGGCGGAAATCTTTTCCAGACGCAAATCATGACAACTGGAACGGGCATCGCTCGCTCATAATACTGCTGAGAGCGATACATCCTCACAGTGGCATTAGGCCTTATAAATAAAGCGTGATTCATCGTACATTTGCATCTGTGCAGATTTCTAACAGCGGTCTAATGCGACGATTGGAAAAGTTCCTGATCTTGCAGAGCTCAGTGATGGACGACTCATCTCTACGAATCGGTTCTTTCGAACAGTACGTTTCAAGAACCGGCTGAAAAACGATTCGTTTGCGTCATTACGTCACAGTGTTTTAATATGAATTCTTTTCGTTTGTGTGCTTTATATATATATATATATGTATATATTTTTTATTATTGTTTATTTATATTTATAAATATTGTAATATAAGAAATAAATGTAATATATTTAATACATTTTTTTATTTTTATATATTATATATATATATATATTTTTTTTTTTTATTATTGTTTATTTATATTTATAAATATTATAATATAAGAAATAAATGTAATATATTTAATACATTTTTTTATTTTTATATATTTTATATATATATATATATATTATATTATATATAATATATATATATATATATATATATATATATAAACATTTTTTTTTATTATTTGTAACATTTATGGTATTCAGCTGCATCAAGTCACATCCGTGTTGGTGAGTAGATCAGAAAGCAGATTCAGTTCAATTATTAAATTGTTCAACAGTCTTGTGAATCGATTCAACTGATTCACTAAAAAGCTTCGACTCAGCCGAACACCGAAAATCGCTACACTGCAAATTAAGGAAGTGGGGCGGGTGTGAAGTGCAGGAAATTCGAACACAAGCTCGTCGCGACTCGCGATCGCTAAATTGTTTCCGTCTTCATGTTATTTTATACAAACAATCGCACGGTATTGTCTGACTGAGCGCGCGACCGTGGCCTGATTATTCAGTCACATCACATCAAATCTCTTGCATCGTATCCTATTGCAATCCTATTAATGGCTTGATTGCTTGTCAAGAAACCCAGTACACTGTCGGTCGTGTCGAGTGTGTGTATGTTTAATAAATGTGGCACATCTCATCCTGCGCTGTGCCGAGAATGGATATGGTCTGGCCTAGTTTTACTAGTCCTGAAGCATAAATGACCTGTTTTTATGTCCAGAAGAGCAGCTTGCACCCCATAAGCGTGAAGTCTTGTCTTGTCTTTGAATTTACTGTAGTTTTCCTATCTTGTTTACTATTAGGGTGTTGCCTACAGTATTTAGAGCAGGTGTGATGTAATGCTTCTGTATTGAAGCACTGAAATTATTGCTTTTAGTGTCTTAACCATAAGCTGGCTTTGAAATTTAAAGGGACGGTTCACCCAAAAATGAGAATTCTGTCATTTACTCGCGCTCAAGTTTTACCAAACCTGTATGAATATGCTGAACACAAAAGATATTTTGAAGAATATATGATGTTCATGTCCATATTTTGGAGAAAATAAATGACTCTGGTCCCATCAACTGCTTGGTGACTCATATTCTTCAAAATCTCTTTCGTGTTCAGTGGAAGAGAATAATTTATACAGGATTTGAACAACCTGAGGGCGAGTAAATGATGGATCTAAAGGAAGATTATAGGAAAATAATAAGTGTACTTAAATCTAAGCTGTGATTTTACTTATTTATGGTACGTTTTGACTTGTAGACGTTCTGAAAAGCCGGTAACATGCTTAAGTTTAGTAGCCGAATGGCCTGAAAAAGTTCCTTTCAAACCCTTTAATTTCATCATTTCCCACATAAGTAGGTGGCAGTTTCTGTACTAATCCTCCTTCCTCAGTCTGGTTTTTAGGGAGAGGACACTAGGAGCTGAGGCAAGGCAATTTGACTACTCTAATTTGAATGTGAATATTTTCTTACAATGTGGAGGAAAAGAGAAAAAAATTTGACTCTATTTTGACTCCAGTTGACTTATGCCGTAATCGCTCTTTATTATACATGGCAATAGTTGAAATTTCTGCATGGTTTAATTTGCTCATGTGCTTTTATTTCCTCAAACGTGAATGTTTTGTTCCTTCCACTTGCCTGAAAGCAGCCACAGAGGAATCGGTTGTTATTGTTGTTGTTATAGAGTAACGTTGACTGTCTTTTTACTTATTGTATTCTTCATACTTGTGCCATTTAATATATCAGACATGAACTTAGTATATATACTAATAATTTACTAATGCCACAGTTGTAAGGCAGTCTTGGGAAATTTGTGATTCCTGAAGGAGTTATAGATGAGAGGGGTTCTCCCTCAGGATTTGGAGCACACTCCCATTAGAAGCAGGTGATTACAGGCTCAGATATGGATACCTGTGCATTTCCCAGAAGAGCCATTCAGGTGAGTGAGTCAGAGAACCAGATTCGTTTATCAGGATTCTGTTACGTAATGTTACCTGTTTAGTGTGTGTGCGCATGTGAAGGGGCAGTAAAGAGGGACTTGCCCTTTGAAAGTTGCCCAAAGAAGGCAAACAAGATCTACTTCCTCCTTTTATATATCTTAAGAAGTTTGGCACACATTTTCTTTCAATTGCACATTCTTTTTTTCTTCTTCCAATTGCATTTTTGTGGGACAGCGTGTTATGGCACGTCTTGCATTCTCAACGGGGTCGGCGCATCTGTCCGTTTTTTCCATGCATTTACTTTTTATGTTGCTCTTTTTGTTGATTTTACCATGAATGAGAGAGAGTGGCGGAATAAGTCAGAATACAAGAATGCTCTTTAACACTTGCTTGAAATAAATTCATTCTATTTTGTAAATGCATGTCATTGAGCTTATTGTGAGCAGTTCATGAATTTACTGTAAGAAGTTACTGGGTGATATAAGGGAACTACATTGGTTAGGTTGGGTTTTGAGGTAGGTTCAAGGTTAGTACATAGTTATTACACAGTTATTGCAATTACTATGAGTACACAATATGTACATGTGGGAACAGGAATGTAAAATAAAGTGCTACCTGAAGGCCTGTCGCGATCATGAATTTTGTACTGATGATAAATTGTCATGCAAATAATTACAATAAACCATTTAATTTGTTTTATTTTCATGTCTCTTACAATGTAAGTCTAATGTTATTTTTTATAACTTAATTGTACATAATATAATAGTAAATTACAATAAAATTGGCCCATATCATTTAATGCTACAAAATATTTTTTTAATATATACTATAATATATAATGCAGTCTGATTAAACCTTAATTTTGTATCAAGGAAGTCCTTTGAATATCCTTGTGTACTAACACTTTTTTATATATATATATATGTATTCTCAAATAAGTGGTTGGATTAAATAACCGCAGTTTAAATTTAAAATAAAACCTTGATATTCTGGTGAAACGATGTATGCCAGACTTCTCCAATCATTTACTAAGATTAAACCCCACCCCTTTCTTACAATCAACTGCAAAGTCTCATTCAGATCTACAAACCACCGATGATGTAACCAAGTCCCCGCCATACCTTTTTTCTTTTTCCGGTTGTCCATTTCACAAAGATGTACGTTAGAATACAGAAGAAAAGATATGTCGGTACTTCCATTTCATTGCCACATCATTGTTCACACAAACCTTATTTTTTCTGTATTGATCTCTCTCTCTGTGTCTCTCTGTCTCTGTCTCTCTCTCTCTCTCTCTGTGTCTCTTTCTCTCTCTATCTCTGAGCAGGTATGGCAGAGCTGGCGGGTCTAGTGCAGCGTTTGGAGGTGGCTGTGGGCCGTCTGGAGGCCATGTCCAGTTCTGGCGGTGGAGGCGGCCCTGCTGCTGGATCTGGAGGTAATAAGAACCTAATGCGAACCGGTTCTGTCTGAAGATAATTAGGACTGCTTACCAAGTGCATACTTGCAGAAATTTGAACTCCAATATTAAACTTGGCTGTGTAAATTGTCTTGATCACCTCGAGTCATGCAACTCATTGAAAGTGGTTGTACGATTACTTTTCATAACGGTGTGAACAATGTCACGGGCTAAAAAAAGCCAATAAACTTGCATTTAAAAGAGACTAGAATATCATGATGACTATTGGTGGGATTTCTCATGGCTTACTAGACCTGTAAGTTACCGCATAAGCAACCACTTACAACTCTGTTTTCCACATTCCGCTTTTTATTGAAAGATGATGTTCTTCCAGGATGTAATTTTGGTTTGATTCCTCTGTCTAGTGGCATTTAAAGCAGTACATTCCAACAAAAAGAGTAAAAACTTTGTCTATAAAGCGTATTAAGTTCTCTAATGGATGTTTTCAAAAACATTTCACCAGGAATAATCTTACTTTTAATTTTTGTTTTTTAAATCAAATATTGAAGTGAAAAATGTCATGTAATTATTTTTCATTATTACTATGTTACTACTTCTTGTTTCTTTTAAAGTACTTGCCATGTAACAGGGTTTGTACAAAATTGAAGTCCTGGAAAACTGTTGAAAACATCCATATTTATGAAAAGTGCTTGAATTATTGAGACAATATATGTGAAGTTAGTGTTGTTTTATCAATAAAACAATATTTATATATTCACTCCAAATTAATGCTGCAGCTCGTCTGATATACATATAAAGCCATTTCGCATGGACACGTGCAAGAAATTACTCGTATAAATGTCCAAGCTTTGATTCTTCAGGTCAGTCATTTCTTCATGGGAATATTTGGAAAAAATAGTTTGAATAAGGAAAGAAAAATCTTTGTTAGTATTTTTTTCAACGTTAATGTTATTGCATGTGCTGCACTTTATTTGTACCATTTTTGTTTTGTTAATTCCTATTTATTTATTTATTTATTTATTCTATAAACTTAATATCTTTTGACAAGTGAGATTTCTGATTTGTAGGTCTTGAAAACCAAAAAAGTGGTGCTTAAAGTCCTTGAATTTCATTTTACAGTATCTGTACGAACCCTGATGTAAATAGCCATAGATTCTGGTATGGAAATATAACCAATAAATAAACTTCTTGGCCTTGAGTGTGAAAAGGTGCACTATCTAGTAAACTTTTAAGTGCTCAAAACATTCGCACATATGTCGTTGTTCACGCACCGACTCAGTGTGGCCGTATACTTTGGGTTTAAGTGAAACTCTACCGTTGTGACAATGGACTTGTTGTATGTGTCTGGTTAGAACATGGTGTAATTCTGCTCTCTTTTTTTCTCTTCTCTTCAGCTGTGTCGGCGTATGTTGAGGCCTATGACAGTTTGATCTCTGGCCCTGTGGCTCAGTACGCTGCCCTCAGTCAGAAGATAGGGGGGGACGTCCAGAAACATGTATGTAATCCAGCACTGTCATCATAGTCCCTGAATACTTTCACACATTGATAAAGAGTCCACACAATGTTCCTTATCCTTTGTTCTGTGGCGTAGGCTGAGATGATGAAGCAGGCCTTTTCCTGTCAAAGACAGCTTCTGGTCACTGCCTCCTGCTCTCAGAAACCTTCTGAGGTAAGTGTTTACATTTGAAAATGATACACTACTGTTCAGTGTTTGAAAGACTGCAATTAATTGAGCAAAATTCACTAAAAACAGGAATATAGTGAGAGATTTCGACGTAAACTGTGATCATATCTGAATTTTCAGCATGTCTTCAGTGTCACATGATCCTTCAGAAATCATTCTGAGTATTTTCTGCTTAAGAACCATGATTGTTATTAATGCTGAAAACGGTGATGCATTATCAGTGTTTGATGACTAAAAAGTACAGCTTTTACGTAATGTCTTTACTGTCATTTTTGATGCATGCACTTTTAAAAAAAAAAAAAAATAAAAAAAAAAAAAACTTTTGAAGCGTAGTGTATCTTTCTCACCAACATTGTTTACTATTTTTGTAACATTTTTTTCATCGTGTCATCTGTCTGTCCATCTTTCCCTCTGTGGTATAGTCTGCCCTGGCCTCTCTTCTGGCCCCCGTGTCTAAAGTGATCCAGGAGGTGCAGTCGTTCCGAGAGAAGAACCGATCCTCCCCTCTCTTCAACCACCTGTCTGCGGTCAGCGAGAGCGTTCCCGCCCTCGGCTGGGTTGCCATGGTAAGGCGAAGGGCGGAGTCTGTGTTGCAGTTTCGTAGTGGTGTCGTTTCTGTTTGAAATTGAATCGGTTATGGGACTTTTACACTATGACGGTGTACACTAACAAATCAATTTCCTTCTCAAGTGTGACCATTTCCTGCTGTAATTTACATTTACAAATATCTAGGTTTGGTTGGCGTACTTTGCATATCGTGGCTGTTAAGTGGAAACCATGTGTGTCCAAAACGGCTACCTTTTTGTTTCTTTAACCAAAATCAAGCTCATAGTTGAGGTTTTTGACCAGCGAATGTCAGACATGCGTCTTTGTCCATCCAGCCGCATCCGAGGCAGGAAGTGCATCGCATTACATTTTCATAAACTTGCGCGCTATAAAGTTTATTGTAGCTATATGTGCACTCACTTTTTGTCATTTGATCAAAATCTCATGTTATAAAAGATGAAGTGCTTCACACAAGCTGTTTAAAACAGGTAGTATTTCTAGAGTAAAGTAAATGCTGTACTTTTATTTACTCATGCATAATTGCATTGCAAACAAGCAGAGATGCTCAATGTTTGTGGCACTACATTCACAATAGAGGTGGGTGGAGTTATGAGGTTTGACTGACAGTTTGAATATCCGGTGAGGTTTTATTTTTATTTTTTTTAATAGTTTTGATTAGTTAAATATTTGCGAAACTCACAGACAAAAAAAAATGAAATATGGATATACGAGGTTTCCGCCTGACAGCGATAGGGTTTTTCGAGGATGTATACGGTGGGATCAAAGTCATTTAAAATGATTAAAAATTAATAAATGTTTGATATGCTCTTTTTAGGTCACTAGTTGAATGCAAGCGAATTTGCAACACTGAAATTTTTTTTTTAGTGAATTTCTTTTAATAAATATAACTTTTCTTTCTAAATGTTAGGCCCCAAAGCCAGGCCCCTTTGTGAAGGACATGCAGGACGCAGCCATGTTTTACACAAACCGCGTGCTCAAGGATTACAAGGAGAAGTATGTGTCTGTCTGTGATGTGCAGAAACTTGTACAGAATCAAAATGGCACATTGGTCATTTTCCCATCTGCTTCATTGTCTTATTTTTAGAGATAAGACGCACGTGGACTGGGTCAATGCTTATGTGTCCATTTGGACCGAGCTGCAGGCCTACATCAAGCAGCATCACACCACTGGACTGAGCTGGAGCAAGACTGTGAGTCTCATTCTCGTGTGTTCGGTTTGTCCCACATGGTTCAGAACATAAAGTTTAATTGTTTTTTTTTTTTTTGTTTCACAGGGACCGGTTGCTTCGGCCTCTGGAGGCGCCCCCAGCCGAGGAGCTCCAGCTCCGCCTCCCCCAGGCCCTCCTCCACCCCCCATGGACCTTGACAAGTCTTCAAGTGGAGACTCTGGCCCAATCAGTCGCAATGCTCTCTTCGCCTCCATCAACAAGGGAGCTGATATTACTAAAGGTATTACACAGTGCCGTACTTGATCTGGTACTACAAAAGACAATGATGAAAATTGGTTCAAAATGTGACCAGTAGAGCCATTCAGCACTTTTATTGCTGTTTAAATGACGGAAAGATCATTTCTAAAACATTAAACGGTCCTTTTGACTGACTTGCAATGATGCAGATTGTTCCTCTTGATGTGCTGTAATGAGAGCATCAGTGTATATAAAGGTCATTGCAGACAGAAAGGGCAAAGCTAGGCCTTGCTCCAATCCATAGGGTTCTGTGGCCCTCAGGTGTTCACGTCTATGAGGCTCTAGGGCGTCCCATTTGTCACTTATTAATTTATATGGTAAGGCTTTACAATAAGGTTTCATTTTTAGTAAATCCCCTTAAACTAAATTAAAATGAGAAATGTTTCCCTGGCTTTCTAGCTGAAATAAGTTTAAAAAAATTGTTTTTCAATTCATATGCATTTTAAGTGATGAAGGTATTTTTTTTTATTTTTAACTATAATAAATCTGCTTATTAATACTAATAATAACCACTATAATAGAAGTAATTGTATTTATTAATAATAATAATAATATTTCATTTGTTCATTTGGAGCATTCTTTTTATCCAGACTCTTAATGTCTTCAGGATGTACATTTTGTTTTTAAATACATTATTTATTTGAGTTTTTAACAGCAATTACAATAATTCTTACAATGAAGATGAAAAATATTAGTTATAAGTACACAATGTACTGTTTCCATTCCTATCCATACAATCGCTGCAATAAAAATAGTAAACAGTCTATACGTGATCAATAAAAACATAAATGCCCTTTTTTGTCCAACTTGTCAGTTGTTTGTGCGTGAAAATGGCTGAACTAAAAGGAAAATATAACAAATGATAATTGAAAACCAAAAAGCACATTTATAATAATAATAATAATAATAATAAATAACAATGGAAGTAAAAATAATGCAAAATAATTCAGGGTGTCTGACTTGTCTTTGATATCCCCAATTCTTTTCACTCTAAGGACTGAAGCATGTGTCTGATGACAAGAAGACCCACAAGAATCCTGCGCTCAAAGCCCAAGCGGGTCCTCTGCCTTCTGTGCCCAAACCCTCGGCTGCTCGACCCACAGCGGCTGCCAGCCCGGCCCGCACTCTTCCCCCAGTGCTGGAGCTGGACGGCAAGAAATGGAAAGTGGTGCGTGAGTCAGTACGCCTGTTATAGTCTGTGTATACAGCTGAGAGTATTTTTGGAAATGCCATTTTGAGAGGTATTTTCCATCTCTTTTCATCCTCAGCTGTTTATACATGCCAATAAGAAAAGATACTAAAAAAAGATGTGATGTTTTAGTATTGACATTCCACCGTTTGACCAGTTCATATGCTGTGGCTTTTCCTCTACAGGAAAATCAGGAAGGCGCCCATGGCCTTGTGATCAGTGACACAGAACTGAAACAGGTGGTTTATGCCTTTAAGTGCAACAACAGCACTTTACAGGTGAAGGGGAAGATCAACTCCATCACTGTAGGTCTGTACACACTACCAGCTTTGTAACTCTTTACATGCATTAACTAACAATTAACATTAACTTTTGTTAATGTTAGTTAATTCATATTAGTTCCTATTAGCATAGTGCATTAGCTAATGTTAACATTAAATGTATTAGTAAATGTTGAGGTTAAGATTAATAAAGGCTGTTCACTGTTTGTTGATGTTAACCAATGAAACGTTTAGATATAAGTTTGTTGTTGTTGTTGTCTGCAGATAACTGTAAGAAAATGGGTCTTGTCTTTGACGATGTTGTGGGTATTATTGAGGTGATCAACTGCAGGGATGTAAAGATCCAGGTGTGTATGTTTGTGCTTTATTTCTTTCCTTATAAAGTATCCAGAGTTGTGAAATTTTTTTTTTAGAAAAGTAAATATATTGAATTATCTTGGTAAATGGGTTTTCATTTTTCAACATGTGTTTTGGTAAATAATGCTGTTAACATACTGATACAAATCAAATGTTATCTCTCTTGAACTATTTTTTAGTAAAAAAATTTTTTAAAGTTTGATAAAGGGCCTCTTTAAATCTTCTTTTTGGGCTCTACTAGAATTGGTTTTCATGTTTGAATGTTCAAAAAACACCTTATTTTTCCCATATCCTCCATTGTTCAGCTCCTCTCTTCCCAGTCTGTCAGTAACGCTCCGTTTAGTTCCTGTCTCTATGAAGCCCCTCCCTCTGAAAAGCACAATGTGCTCTGATTGGTCGGCTGGAGCAGTGTGTTCTGATTGGTCAAGCGTTTGGGATATGTCCCGCCCCTTACCATAACCACGAGTTCCAACACACTACTAACTAACTCAACCAGGCCACGCCCCTTTATTTTGCATAAGCCTTAGGCGGGAATTATTTAAATGAGGAATATCTTCCTTCCCGGAAGAAACTCAAGACTACAATGAAGGCATTTCAGAGAGTTCAGAAACAGACACTGATATAGAGAAGAACTCCCTTTGAAAATAATTAATAATTTGAGTTTAAACTTTTTTTTTTTTTTTTTTTTATTAAATGTAATTCCCATAAACATCTCTCTTGCCATTGAAGTTGTAGCATTGCCTGTTTTCTTTTCTCAGCTCTCCCTGTTTTGCATCTGCTCTCTTTTCTGAGTCATTGTTCTTTTGATTTCCAGGTTATGGGTAAAGTGCCAACCATCTCCATCAACAAGACGGATGGCTGCCACGTGTACCTGAGCAAAGACTCTCTGGCATGTGAAATCATCAGCGCTAAGAGCTCCGAGATGAACGTGTTGGTGCCCAACAAAGATGGAGAATATGTAAGTGAAGATTGTTTATGCATTATAAAGACTTCCTGACACTTGGGGCTGTCAAAATTAACGTCAATTTTTGCAATTTCATTTTTTTTCTCTTTAACACGTTAAAAATATTTAACGCAGCATCCATTTTTCCTGCGTCCTTTAGCTAGTGTTACAGTATATGACCATCCTCTCATTTGTTAAAGTGCTTTTTAACCATTCAAACAGATGTGAAAGCGAATGTGATTTTGTACTAGTGCGCTCTCAGTGAAACATAAAGCCACTTCAGATTGCGCACCAGAACCCATTTGAGTTCTTTCCTTTTTCAATTTGTAATCCCATGCAAACTTGTCACTCCCATCTGCACATTTATGGTATTGCGCTCTCACGCTAATTGGCCCTGTGAAGTAAATCTGGTCCAAAACTGTCAAAATTACACCCGTTTCTCCAGCCTAGTGGGCAGCGTGTCAACCCGAGTTTGAGTTTCGGCTCATGGACCTCGTTCTCTTTCCCAATTCATGTCCTATCTCAATAAGGCAAAAAAAAAAAAAATTACACCCGTTTTTTTTGTCAAGAATCCTCTTGAGCTCAGTCTTAAATGAGCATCAAAAGTATCAGACCAGAAAATGACAATTTGTGCATCTCTTTTAAAAAGCTTGACCCAAGGTGTACTATTGCTCTGTAATGCTGCTGCCGCTGCCACCTTCTCACAATAGATTCACTTCGAATTGGGTTTTCTGTCATCAATGCCCTTCATTTTGTTTGCATTAATAAATGCAGTCACCAATAAAACGTTTTTTTCCATATACATTTCTGTATATCGTCATAAATATTGTTATTACAAATATTCTTGAAATATTGTGATATAATTGAGGCTATATCGCCCACCCCTAATATAAATGTATATATAAAATAAATTGTTTGGTTGAATTAATAAAAAAAAAAAATAATAATAATCTTAGGTGCGATTTAATCGTCATCACAGAAAATTGTACTACTTGGCACATATAAGAATGAGCTTTTTATGTTTCTCTATTTCCTTCAAGACTGAGATCCCAGTCCCTGAACAATTCAAAACCGTATGGGACGGCAGCAAGCTGGTCACCACAGCAACCGAGATTGCCGGATAAAAGACCAACCTGTGCGAGACCGCCCCCATTGCAGTGTCCTACCTGACTGACCAATGAGCTTAAACTACAAAGTAGAATGGAATGCCAACCGGGTCAACTCTCCTATCAGCCGATCACAGCGGCAATCATATCTTCCTTCAGCTAGTGACAAGACCGCTTGTTTACCAGAAGCACTTGCTCAGTCAACGGCAGGGCTCCATTCGCTTCTATTCCATTGATTTAAACATTAGCACTTGAAATCAGTTGCCAACAGTTGGGGTGTTTTCATGTTTGTCTTGCAGCCATAATAACACGTGAATGGCCAACAAGGGGAAGCAAGTCCTTTTTATCATGTTTGTGTTTTGTATTTTTGATTTATTTTATTTTTTCAATTTGCATTTTCTAGTCAGGGGGCGAGTGTTTGGGGGGGGGGTCACTGCGTTTTTTTTTTTTTGTTTGACATATGCAATTCAGATATGAAGCACACAAATGTCCCTCTTCCGAACACCAACATAGACATTTACTGTAACTTTATTAATTTTTTTTTTTTTTTTTTTTTGCAAGGGATAATTAGAATGAAGATTTGAAATCTTAGAGGATGAATTGGCAATTTAAGCAACTTGCACAATCACAGTTATATTTCCAATCGTGTCATTGAAAAAGAATAGTTGCTTTAGGAGTTATTTTCCCTCTTCATTTCATACTGTATTCCAGAGCACATGCAACATTCCCTGTAATATAAATAAATGAACATTCCATAGAAAGGTGTGGAAAGCGTTTTGATGTCTTTGGCACAAACTGGAGGCAGAAAAGGACACTCAGCCTAATGTTCGGATGCTCCTGGTACTGTCCGTGTCTGATATCTGCTGTACAGATACTGAATTATCCACTTCTTGCTCTCATCACATGCTTTAACTAGCTTAGACTTTAATTCCAACCCCTTAATCTTTACTTTCCCTAATTTTGAGGCCATATTTTTTATCATTTGTCTTTGAGACATAGTACTTGAGAACAAACATCATTAAAACTGTTGCAATAAATAACATCACTTTTTTCCTGAGTCTTTGATGTGCTTTATTGAAAGTACCTAGTACGTTTTGATGCAAAAAGACAACTTAAACATGTTTCCAGAAAGGTGATATCATGTCGAATGGTAGTACAACAAAGGAACAAATTAAGCAAGGATGCGTTGAAGTAATCAAAAGTCAAATTAAGGAAATGTTACACCATTTTAAACCGAAAAAGATTTGCTAATGCAAATGTTCTTACCCAACATCTGTATTAAAAAAAAAATTGTTACCCCTTGTAGTACACTTCAGGTTCAAGTGATAACTGCACTTATTTTTAATACAGATATAGTATGGTGAAAGCACATTAGTTCATGTTCTCAAAATGGCACAGTTGAGTGCACTTGGATGTTAAGAAGTAATCTTAAGTACAAAATTTAGAGTATGAAAATGTACTTTTTTCACCAGGGTAGTTAAATAGTAATGGGATACCCTTTGTGATTAGTAAATAAATAGGCTACAACATGGGCCATTGGGTTCGTAAGATTCAACGTTTTATTGAATTGGGGAAAATAGTACACAATTAGAACAAGTAAAATCTATATTTCATTGGAGAGATTTAATTACATCAGTCAAATAAAAATCAGATCAGTGCAACAAAACTAGACTGGCTTAATTTATGTAGGAGTCATGAGTTAGAAGCGTGCCAAAGTCAGCTGACACTGTGTGTGTGTAAACTTTTTGGGAAAATAAGTATGTCGTCACTGTGTTCAGCGTATGTAGGGAAGTAGATTCTCATTAAACCACTCTCGGGTGAACTGTAGGTGATCTCCGTCAGAGGTGAGGAACACGAGCTTCCCCGCGGAATCCATCTCTGCCAACCCCAGGCGATCCTGACACAACAAAACGACTAGATGAATTCCTATCCTTAACTTGGGAAAAGGTTCAATTAGTGACGGGCGCTTTCAAAACGCGTTTGTTGAAGCTTCGAAACCTTTTCGAATCATTCGTTTCAGTGATTCAGAGCACGTGTTTAACGGCCAAAGTCACGTGATCTCAGTAAACAAGGTTTCAGTTGTGACGTAACCGCCTCGAAATATCGCCGCTATGATCTCTGAATATATTTTTTTAGGTTTTCTATAAATTTGTAGACATTTTAATGACAACTGCATCATAAAAAAGAAAGATTCTGTAAGTCTCGTTGGCCTGATTAACCAAGCGCTTAAAACAAGCGATAACACAAACACTTCGGATTCACTTGTATTAGATGATTTGTTAATTGTATTTAAAACTTTAGTAAAACGTGCAGTTGATTCCTACAAGGTGTTTTGTATGCAATTTTTCGTTGCATTCCGAGCGATTCAAAACAGTGACTCATTTTGCGAAGCAACTGAATCAAAGTTTTCCAAGCATCGTTTCACCGTCACTAGATTCAATTGAACAAGGAATACGGTAACACTATCATCAAAGAAATGAATAAATAGCATTATTATGCTGGATATAATCTAAAGATTGGAAAAAGACAAGTTTACCTCTTTATAAATAGCACTCTCTTGCAGCGTTTCCAGCTCTTTACCTTGACCAGCTTTATAGAATCCAAACCACTAATAAAGACAATTCAGTTAGTAAGAGTTCAGTCTTCTAATTCAATAAAAGAGAGATTTTAACTGTACCTCAGAATCCACAGGATCTACCATAGTGTCCTGCAGGAACTTAACCATGACAAACTTATTCAGAGACATGAGATTCTTCTTGTAGGTCTCATTCACCACCTGACAGAAATATCCTTAATGTACAACACACTGACAAATATATCTATTTTATATAGTAATATCACCCTCATCCTCGGACTTACCCGCTCCTGATTGATGTCAGCGAGGAAGAGACTGTACTTTTTATACAAGTCATCATTGAGGGGATCGTGCCAGTATTGCGCCTGCACCAAGCTAAAATAAAAACACAATCTGCTTGTCTAGACAGTCACATAAAAAAATGATAAGGAAGCAGAACTAAGTGTACACAGAAGTTAGATTACATTTATACGTGGCAGATACTATTTGCCCCTCAGTGTCCTGTAGTATATTAGAAAGCAGTATGCAATAACAGCATATTCAGTGTATATATCTATTGCATTCATAAAATCTGGATTTCTTTTGTAATTTTCTTATCCAGACATATGTGTGTTGAGTTGGTGTAAATAGTAACTGTGAAATGAAGCGATTTGTTGAGAAGAACAACCACGCACGCACTGTTTTTGAATCGCATCTGTGTAGGCGCCCGCGTTCAGCTTCTTGCGAATCCAGTCACAGATATGAGAGCTTTCACCAGGACATCGAGGAAGACCAAATACCCCTGTGATTTAAAGAAAAGAGGAAGAGAGAACCACATGTCAGACATGTCATTTTAAAAAAAGATTCATTCTCATTCGGGTTTGGTCACTCAAGATTTAGTTATTAAAATATAAATCATAAACAGAATACTTTTTTATTAACAACAATGATTATTTACCCTGTACTACACGACATTAACGTTATTCTGCAAGGATGCAACTGATCAAAAGTGACAGTAAAGGCATTTATTGTGTCACAAAAGATTTCTGTTTCAAATAAATGCTGTTCTTTCGAAATCTCTAATCATCAAAAATCCTGAAAAAAATTAATCACGTTTTCCGCTAAATTATTAAGCAGCACAACTGCTTTCAACATCAAGAATCAGAAATCATCATATTAGTATAACATATATATATATATATATATATATATATATATATATATATATATATACACACATATATATACATATATATATATATATATACATATATACATATATATATATATATATATATATATACATATATATATATATATATATATATACACATATATATATATATTAGTGGAATAAATGACTTTTAAAAGTAGGAAACATTTATTTTGGACTGTAATAATTTTACAATACTATTGTTTTTGATCCAATTAATGCGAACTTTCAAAAACACCCCACAATTTTGAACAGTAGTTTATATATCATTTTAAATTTTGACTAAAAATATTATAACAAATGCAATAAATTATATTCCACGTAACTTTATTTCCACTCCATTATTTGGAACGGTTGCATATGCTGAAGTAAGATGATCAAAACAAGTTTGTTATGCCACGGTGTTCCTGTGAACTCCCAGCCCCTTTTCGGAACAAACTGTTGTTATCAGAGAGTAAATGAAGCGTAGCGTGAGCAGAGCACATCTGTCATATTACCTTGGTGCTGCCCACCGACCGAGATCAGGGTCATCATCGGGGGATCTGGACAGCGCTGAGCCACTGCTCGCCTTATGTGAGATTAAACAAGACGGAGAGGTGAAACGACACGATTTACACTTCCGATAACTCTTTGCATGAATTGATCTGAACAGTAACCACTCACAGAAACTGTGACCCTTGGGAGAAGCCCATTGCATTGTAGCCTCCCTTGAGTTTAGGGTCCCGGGACAGCTGTTCACACACGAAAGACACCTGCTCATTGACATCCATGAAGAAGCCGTTTTCAGTGTCCTGTAAAACAATGAAAGAAAATCAGACACTTTTGTTTGAAACAACGACGGCAGTGACAGGAGTGAAGGGCGTCGACCTGCTTTACCTGTAGAACCGACTTGCCGACCATCAGGGAAATCACATAAATTCCTGGGACTTCCTCTTCCACCATCTTCTTCATCGCACCCATGCTGAGTGGATTGCAACAACTGTCTCCTGCAAATCCCAGCGATAGTTAGCAATTATCTAGTTATCTTTATAGTCAACTCAGGAGGTAATTTGCGTTTGGTTTATTTCACACACAAAAAAACTGCCTTTTCCATTCATCGCGACACTAGAAGATGTTTATTAGAGACATTATTTCAACAAATATCCATATTTCAATCTTTAGTTGTTTTCTGCAGAAGATCATGATAACTATTAGTCATATAAATAGTACATTAGTAATATAATTTTATAATAATAATTTTATCATTTGAATAAAATATTGGTAATATTTTATTTTACAGTGTCATTGTTACACGTTACATGTTGTTACTATAGTAATAACTATAAATTATGCATAATTACATGCAACTAACCCAAACCCTAATCTAAACCTATAGTAAGTACATGTAGTTACTTAATAATACTCAATACTTAAATGTATAATTACAGTGTAACAAAGACAACTTAAAATAAAGTGCAACCAAAATATTATGTCCACTAATATATATATATATATATATATATATATATATATATATAGGGTTAATTGCTTGTAATTATGCATCATTGATCGTTATTACTACAGTAACTACATGTAACATGTAACAACGACAATGAAAAATAAAGTTACCAATTTTTTAAAAAATTGCATTTATTTGACTAAAATACAGTTAAAACGGTGGTATTCTAAAATATTATTACAATTTAAAACAACTTTTTTTTTATTTTAATACATTATAAATGTAATTTATTCCTGTCATCAAAGCTGGATTTTCAGCGTCATCACTCCAGTGTCACATGATCCTTCAGAAATCGTTCTGATGTGATGCTCAAGAAACATTTATGATTATTATCAATGCTGAAAACGGTTGTGTTGCTTCATATTTTGGTGGAAACTGTGATACATATTTCTTTTCAAGACTATTTGATGAATAGAAAGTTGAAAAGGACAGCATTTATTTGAAATTGAAATATTTTCATTGTCAAATCAATTTATCGCGATTATTCGCAACTAAAAGATTGTGTGTGTGTGTGTACATATATATTATATATATATATATATATATATGACACACATGCATATATATTTACAAAATTTTACATTCGATGCGATTAATCGTGATTTGACAGAATATTTTTGTAAATATATATGCATGTGTGTCATATATATATATATATATATATATATATATATATATACATACACACACACAATCTTTTATGTTAGTTGCGATTAATCGATTTGATAGTACTAAAAAACATTTTATTTTCATATGTAAATATAAATTGCATATTTCAAGTCACTCTGTGTACACAAAGGCCTTTTTGAGGGGTGACCACTGCACATTACCCACATTACTCCCTCTATTCAGTGACTCGGGCCTGTTATTCCCCAGCAGCTTTAACTGATCGATGGATGATCAGGATGTGAGCTGTCTCACCCATGCCGTGCCATATGACCAGAGGAACTGAGGCGTTAGATCCGCACGATGATCCACACAGCAACAACAGACACGCAGATCCAAAGATGAGGCGAAGAGCCGCTGGGAAACTCATACTTCAGTCTAAATCTGCAGATCTGAACACTTTTACAGCCGTGCTAACATCCGCTTACAGGAAGAGAAGCACAAAGTTAAATCAGGAAGTGAATAAGTGAAGCAGTCACTGTGATTTTCTGCACCACACATTCAAATGTCAAATTTTATGGGGCACAAATATATAAAATGATGAAGATTAAGAAGCAAAGTGCCCCTCGATATTGTTTCATTTGCGAATAAACAACCGGAAGCCTCGATTGTGCTAAGCTAGGAATGGCTACCTCATGTAAATACGTTAATAAATGCTTAAAAATGTTCAATTGTTTACTTACCGTGACAACTTTCTGTTCCTCAATCACATGACAGACGAAAACACCGCTTTCGTCCAAGGAATGCTGTTTTCGCAGAGTTTTAGAGGAAAGAATTAATCGCGTCCATAAACAGAAAACCCGCGTCAGTCGATCCAGAGCGTTTAGAAACGGTATAAACTCCGTACCAGGAAGTCTCAAGATCACGTGATCAATTCTGGAGTCAAAACAGGATCTGTTAATGTCTCAAAATGGAATAACTGGAAACCCGGTCAACATTAATATATCCCGATACATTTACCTCTTATAGAAAACGTTATTACGGTGATGGAGAGGCCTAAAACGAATCGTCTTCTTCCTAAAGCATCCAGTATCATTTGTTTGGGAAACAAGTTAATGGTAAGTATAGCCTAAATAAAAAGTGCATCATATGTCATATGATACTGTATTTGTAACGTAATACGTATTTGTATAATTTGTAACGTATTGCGTATATGAATATAAAACCCTGTGTATCATGTATTTATGCTTTCTCTCACTTCCATTTCATATTTATGCTGAGTCCAGTAAAGAGAAGGAGGAAAAGAATCGAAGCCGGTTTCGACCACTGAAAAAAAGATAAAAAGATTATTGCTGCTTTTTATCTCAGAATTGTGAGATATAAAGTCGGAATTGTGAGATATAAAGTCGGAATTGTGAGATATAAAGTCGGAATTGTGAGATAAAAAGTCAGAATTGTGAGACAAAGTCAGAATTGTGAGATAAAAAGTCAGAATTGTGAGATATAAAGTCAGAATTGTGAGATATAAAGTCAGAATTGTGAGATATAAAGTCGGAATTGTGAGATACAAAGTCAGAATTGTGAGATATAAAGTCAGAATTGTGAGATATAAAGTCAGAATTGTGAGATATAAAGTCGGAATTGTGAGATATAAAGTCGGAATTGTGAGATAAAAAGTCAGAATTGTGAGACAAAGTCAGAATTGTGAGATAAAAAGTCAGAATTGTGAGATATAAAGTCAGAATTGTGAGATATAAAGTCAGAATTGTGAGATATAAAGTCGGAATTGTGAGATACAAAGTCAGAATTGTGAGATACAAAGTCAGAATTGTGAGATATAAAGTCAGATTTCTGAGATAAAAAGTCAGAATTTTGAGATAAAAAGTCAAATTCTGAGATAAAAAGTCAAATTCTGAGATAAAAAGTCAGAATTGTGAGATAAAAAGTCAGAATTGTGAGATAAAAAGTCAGAATTGTGAGATATAAAGTCAGAATTGTGAGACAAAGTCAGAATTGTGAGATATAAAGTCAGAATTGTGAGATATAAAGTCAGAATTGTGAGATAAAAAGTCAGAATTGTGAGTTATAAAGTCAGAATTGTGAGATAAAAAGTCGGAATTGTGAGATAAAAAGTCGGAATTGTGAGATATAAAGTCTGAATTGTGAGACACAAAGTCAGAATTGTGAGATATAAAGTCAGATTTCTGAGATAAAAAGTCAGAATTTTGAGATAAAAAGTCAGAATTGTGATTTATAAAGTCAGAATTGTGAGATAAAAAGTTGGAATTGTGAGATAAAAAGTCAGAATTGTGAGATATAAAGTCAGAATTGTGAGATAAAAAGTCAGAATTGTGAGATATAAAGTCAGAATTGTGAGATATAAAGTCAGAATTGTGAGATAAAAAGTCAGAATTGTGAGATAAAAAGTCAGATTTCTTAGATATAAAGTCAGAATTCTGAGATAAAAAGTCAGAATTGTGAGATATAAAGTCAGAATTGTGAGATAAAAAGTTGGAATTGTGAGATAAAAAGTCAGAATTGTGAGATATAAAGTCAGAATTGTGAGATATAAAGTCAGAATTCTGAGATAAAAAGTCAGAATTGTGAGATAAAAAGTCAGAATTGTGAGATATAAAGTCAAAATTCTGAGATAAAAAGTCAAATTCTGAGATATAAAAGTAGCAATAATCCTTTTTTTCCCCCATAGGCTTCCATAGAAAAGAATGTCTGATGCTATTTACATAAAGATGTTGTGGCTGATTTTTATTCACAACATGTCAGCTGATCCGTTCTGTTAACCTTTGTGCTGGTCATATGTGATGCACAGATGCTGTCATGTGCCACACTTGGAGATTATGCAAATTCAAACCAATGTGATATGGTATTTATTTTACAGTGTCCATAATGCTTGCATAATTTCCAGCAAAGTGCTACACGAGGTTTGGGCTTCCCAGTGGATCCAGTCCACATCTGAGTGAGTTTCTCTCTCTCTCTCTTTTTTTTTCTTTCTTTAAACCGAAAACCATTAATAAACTATGAAACCTTTCGAATTAGGATTCATTTGAGCAGTGGTATTTGATGGAATGAAAATCAAAAAAATTGAAAGGAGAACGTGGAGATGTTTGCAGACGTGCAATATAACATATGACCGGAATAAATAATAAATGATGCAACAGGCCATAGAACAGATTTGCAAGGGGAAAAAAGTTGAGGTTCAAACAAACAAACAAAAGTTATCAATAATGTTGAATATTACCCATTTTCAATGGTCTAAAACCAAATGTGTGGCTTATTGTATTTGTGTTATTGTAGTAAATACAGCATCAGACGCACAAGTTTCATGGATTTTGTCACCACAAATGAAGTCAGCTGCTTTATCTGAAATGTCTTGTTTTTGTTTCAGGATTTGTGGATGTCATACTTCAACTAGCTCAAATCAAAACTTACACCTTTGCAATCATGGCACTACACCACGGCTACTCCATTAACTCGAGCGCGGATGATGAGGACAGTGACGCTGCTCCGCTCCTAGAAAGAGAAGTGGAAAAAAACACAGGTTAGTCTGCGATTTGATCGTTCGTGGATCGCTAAAATATCTGCATGAAAAGTGGCGGTAGGTCCCGTCACACAAATACTACCGTTCAAAAGTTTGGGGTCAGAAGATTTTTTGTCTTTAATGCTTTTGAAAGAAGTCTCATTCTCAGAGAGGCTGCGTGTATTTGATCAATAAGTTATTATGATAGTAGATAACAGGTGTTTATTACTGTTTATTACAACCATTACTCCATGTTGTTTTATCTATGTTGAAACAGTTTTTCCAGGATTCTTTGATTATTCTTGATCAATTTAATGTCCTTGCTTTCAGAAAACACCCCAGACTTTTGAAAACTGACTGTAATCTTTATAAATATTTTTTAAACCTATATATATATCTGACATTTGAGAATGTGTTTGTATGTGTGACAGTGCCTCCCAAATGCTGCTCAGTACGATGCAATCTGGCTGCTATGATGTTCTTTGGCTTTGCTGTGGTCTATGGTCTGCGTGTAAATCTCAGTGTTGCCATGGTTGCTATGGTAAATGGAACTAATGACCAGCCGTCATCCGATAGCAATATATCAAACGAGTGTCCGGCACCTTCCCATACACTTGACAACAACAGCCAAAGCTCAGAACAGCTAGAAGGGGTAAGAATTTAACAGCACGCAGCTTTTCATGCACTGAAACGGGTTGGTCTCCACATATGTCACGGATTTGTTCTTATGCACTACCGTTGAAAAGTTTGGGGTCGGTAAGATTTTTAACAACAGACTAAATAATCGTACTCATCCCAGACTTTTGAACTGTAGTGTATATAAAATATTTGGTTCATCTCTCTCTCTCTCTTTTATTTTCTTTTCCAGATTCCAAGATACCCATGGAATGGCGAAACACAGGGATTGCTGCTGGGTGCTTTCTTCTTTGGATACCTGTTTACTCAGATCCCCGGAGGCTACCTGTCAGGCCGCTTTGGGGAAGTCTCTTCCTTGGTGGTGGTGTGCTTGGAACAGCCGTCCTCACTCTCCTCACTCCACTGTCAGCACAGCTTGGAGCCAAGTGGCTGTTTGCCTTGCGTGCGCTGGAGGGATTCGGGGAGGTTAGGGCTTTTTTAATAACCTGAAATCTAATACTTCAAATGGAGAGTATGTAGAACGTTGATTCGAGTCTGTATGGGTTGTTTTGTCTAGGGTGTGACGTTTCCTGCCATGATGGCGATGTGGGCCCGCTGGGCTCCTCCGTTGGAGAGGGCGCGTCTGATGACGTTCTCCGGAGCAGGATCTAGCTTTGGTGCCTTTGTGGCTCTTCCTCTCACGGGCATCATCTGCCACAGTTTTGGATGGCCAGCAGTCTTCTACTCCTGTGGTGAGGGCTACAAAAAGTTTTGGGTCAATAAGATGAAAAAGTCGGAAAGGGGTGGCTTGTCCTCTTCAGGTTGGTGGAGAGCTCCTGCCTTCAAGTATCTTGGGGTTTTGTTCACGAGTGAGGGAAGGAAGGAGCGTGAGGTTGACGGATGGATCGGTGCAGCTTCTGCAGTAATGCGGTCGATGTACCGGTCTGTCGTGGTGAAGGAGCAGCTGAGCTGCAAGGCGAAGCTCTCGATTTACCGGTCGATCTACGTTCCTACTCTCACCTATGGTCATGAGCTTTGGGTCATGACCGAAAGAATGAGATCCCGGATACAGGCGGCCAAAATGAGCTTTCTCCGCAGGGTGGCAGGGCGCTCCCTTAGAGATAGGGTGAGGAGCTCGGTCACTCGGGAGGAGCTCAAAGTAGAGCCGTTGCTCCTTCACGTCGAGAGGAGTCAGCTGAGGTGGCTCGGGCATCTGTTTCGGATGCCTCCTGGACGCCTCCCTAGGGAGGTGTTCCGGGCATGTCCCACCGGGAGAAGGCCCCGGGGATGACCTAGGACACGCTGGAGAGACTATGGGAACGCCTCGGTGTCCCCCCGGAAGAGCTGGAGGAAGTGTCTGGGGAGAGGGAAGTCTGGGAATCTCTGCTCAGATACCTCGGATAAGCGGTAGAAAATGGATGAGAAAATTAACATGAAAATTAATACTTTTATTCAGCAAAGATGCATTAAATTGATCAAACGGGACACAATTATTATGCTATAAAAGATTTCTATTTCAAATAAATGCTGTGATTCTATTCTATTCATCTAAGAATGATGAGGGAAAAAATACATCATGGTTTCTGCAAAAATATTAAGCGGCACAACTGTTTAAAACGTGGATAATAATAATAAATGTTTGTCAAGCAGCAAATCAGCATTTCAGAATGATTTCTGAAGGATCATGTGACACTGAAGGCTGGAGTAATGATGCTGGAAATTCAGCTTCGTTATCGCAGGAATTAATTACATTTTAAAATGCATTCACATATTAAACAGTTATTTAAAATTGTAATAATATTTAGTGTAGGGTCCAACTCTCATTATTAACTACAACATTTGCCTCAATAAACTCCCAGTTACTGTTTATTAATAGTTTGTACGTTATTTGTTAAGTTTAGGTATTGGGTAGGATTCTGGGATGTCGAATAAGGTCATGCTGAATAAGGCATTAATATGTGCTAGTAAATTATAAGTACTAATAAACAGCCAATATCGTAGTAATATACATATGTATATGAATATATATGTGTGTATATATATATGTATATATATATATATATATATATGCATATGTATGTATGTATGTATGTATATGTATATATATATGTGTGCGTGTGCATGTGTGTGTGTGTGTGTGTGAAGTACATATCCTTAATATTGTGTTCATATATGTAATATGTTTAATGTAATGTAATATCTTGTATTTTTTGTATCCACACATATGTATTAGAGTGTTTTTACCACCAGGTGGTGCAGGGTGCCTTTGGGCTGTGTTTTGGTTTCTCCTGGTATCGGATGAACCCCGGACTCACCCAAGAATTAGTGCCAGAGAAAAAGACTACATAATTAACTCAATAGGCTCACAGGTATGAACTACTTAATTTTGCACAATTTTGATGATGCATACAGTTTGGTTTCATTCTTTATTCATTAAGATGTGTTAAAAATAAAGTCCAGCATGATGATGTGTGAATTTGTTATTGTGTTCGGAAGGAATCATCTATTAATATTCCCTCCTCTGCATAATTAATCTGTGGTTTAGATCTACAGGGGTTTATGACGCTGATTTTTTATTTTCTCTGTTTTGTTAGGGGATGCCTCATGGTTGGTCAGTGCCTGCTTTATCTATGCTGCTCTCTGTGCCTCTTTGGGCCATAATCATCTCACAGATGTGCTCCAACTGGTCTTATTACGCTCTCCTCACCTCACTTCCTATCTACATGGACACTGTGCTCCACTTTAATTTGCAGCAGGTGAGGCAATCAGTATATTTAGATGAAACCAGCGTGGTTTCTTTACTGCGTCTCACTCTCTTTTGTTATTCAGAACTCGTTCCTCTCTGCTCTGCCGTATCTGGCTGGCTGGGTGTTCTCCGTGGGCTCGGGTGTGCTGGCGGACAACCTCCTGGAGAGGGAGCTCTTGAGTGTCACAGCCGTCCGAAAAATCTTCACTTTCATTGGTATGTGATTTGTATGGAAGCTTGATTCCCGCACGGAATTCACATTCACATTTACATTTATTCATTTGGCGGACGCTTTTATCCAAAGCGACTTACAAGGGGAGCAATAAGAGGTTAGGTGTCTTGCTCAAGGGCACTTAGTCATGGTATCGAAGGCTGTTCAGGCACAATCCCCACCTTCAATTCCTCCTGGCATGGGAATCGAACCAGCAACCTTCAGGTTACAAGCCCGGATCCCTCACCATTAGGCCACGACTTCCTAGGCAAAACAAAATTCTGGAGCCCTGCACACAACGCGACCACAAACTAAGATTTCGTTCTCTCGTTTTTTGCAAAACAATATAGTAAATGTAATTCTTTTAGTAAAACGTGTTGATGAATTAGTAAGTTGTGGGAATGAATTGTTAATATGTGTACTTTTTTTTTTTTTTTCCTGTGCGGGGGTCCATACAAAATAAAAAAAAGATAATAATTGTAACTGATTGTCTCACAAATCTGACTTTATTTCTTGCAATTCCAAGTTTATAATTTGCAGTTCAAGAATTGTGAGATATAAACCTGAAATTGCGGGGGAAAAGTCAGAATTGTGACTTTTATCTCATTATTCTGATCTTTTTCGTCGCAATTGCGAGTTTATATCACAGTTCCGAAGAAAAAAAGGCCTAATTGAAATTCTTTCTTTATTTCTCTCAATTCTGACTTTTTGTCTTAGAATTGTGAGATATAAACTCACGATTTAAAAAGTTAATCGCTACAATTTATCTCACAATTCTGATTTTTTTTTTCTCGCAGTATCTTGCAATTCAGACTTTGTAACTCAGAAATGCACGTTTATCTCATAATTCTGAGTTTATATCTCGCAATTCTCTTTATATCTCTCACTTTTAACTTTATTTCTCAGAATTGTGATCTTTTTCGTCGCAATTGCGAGTTTATATCACAGTTCCGAAGAAAAAAAGGCCTAATTGAAATTCTTTCTTTATTTCTCTCAATTCTGACTTTTTGTAAAAGTTAATCGCTACAATTTATCTCACAATTCAGATTTTTTTTCTCGCAGTATCTTGCAATTCAGACTTTGTAACTCAGAAATGCACGTTTATCTCATAATTCTGAGTTTATATCTCGCAATTCTCTTTATTTCTCTCACTTTTAACTTTATTTCTCAGAATTGTGAGATATGAACCTGAAATTGCTAGAAAAAAGTAATTGTGACTTTTTTCCTCAGAATTGCGAATTTACTTTATAAGCAGCTATTATGAGTTTATATCTCACAATTCAGGTTTTTTTTGGTCGCAATTGTTAGTTTATATCTCACATTTCTCAGAATTGTGTTTTCCGTATACTTTGAGATAAAAAGTCTCACTTAACTCTATTATTTTTTTATTCTGTGGATGCAAACAAGCTTCAGGATTTGGGAGGGTTTATTATTATTATTAATTTTAATGAATGTTTATGGACAGATACATTACAGTCACTTCAATTGTAATGCAGCTTATAGGCAATTTTATTCATATTTTTATGTCTCGTGTCCCGTAGGCCTGTTTCTTCCCGCTGTTTTCCTCGCCGCGGTGGGATTCTCGGGGTGTAGCGGCGTGCTGGCCGTGACTTTTCTGACTTTGTCCAGTGCGTTTGGAGGATTCAGTGCGGCTGGTGTCTTCATTAACCAGATTGATATTGCTCCACGGTACAAAAACAAAACTGCTTGACAAAGCTGTTCAGTCATAACAGATTTATAGGCTATGAGCTTCATCTGGATTTTTTTTATCAGATGCTTGAAAATGCTGATTCTTTTCAGCCCTATGCTAAAACTAATATGCATCAGTCTATCAGTTAAGCACTTTTTTTCCCCACCTGTTATATCTGTATATTTTCTCAGGTATGCGGGAATGCTTCTAGGAATCACGAACACGTTTGGGACCATCCCTGGTGTTCTTGCACCAATTGTTGTGGGTTACTTGACCAAAGATGTAAGCTGTCCTTTTACACATTATATAACTGCATTTTAAATTATTTACATATTTTTTTTTTATATGTTCTCCCTTCTTTTGTTCCGAGCAGCGCTCAGTTACCGGATGGAGACACGTGTTCTGGTTGTCCGCCGGAGTGAGCGCCTTCGGAGCCATTTTTTACATCATCTTTGGCACCGGGAAGATTCAGAGCTGGGCAAGGACAGATGAGGAATCAGACACAGATACACACGATTAAACATTCCAGTTGACCAATTCAGAGGGAATTTTATCCTATATTCAACATTTATGGTACCAGTCAAAAGTTTGGACTAACTTAACGTTGTTTTTCATGATCTTAAAAGAAAACTTTTTTACACTTAGATCTTAGACAAATTTAAAATGTGCCTTATTATTATTATTATTATTATTTTAAATGAACAAGATTTTTAGGTCCCATACTGAATATTATTGTTCATAAAAGTGGAAATGGTTTAAAAAAAAAAAATGTCTGTCCAACTTTTGACTTTTGATATTAATTATATTTCCCTAAAGTGCCTTAAACAGTGTTGTTTATGATTCTGTTGATATTTTACTTGAGTTAATCATGATTGAAGGATGTAATTAAATTACAAATTCTTTTGATATCTTTTAAATAAGTGCAATATGTGTTACATTGGTGAAAAGGAACAAATTTAGAGGATTTAACCAGATTTTATTGCATTTGAAAATACTTAATAAGCACTTTAACACATCAGTAATGAAAATACTGTGTTTTGGGGGTACCAGTGCTGTTCGGGTCATTATAATCCTGCTAATGAAGTAACTATTTCATTAATATGTCATTCAGTTCAGCACCAGGCCATCCAACATCATGAAAAATATAGTGTTTCTGTTTTACTGACACATACAGGCCGTTAATGTTTACTATAATTGTCCTGACAGGGAATTATTGTTTCATTATTGTTTACCCATTTAAAAGTTGAAATGTTTAATGATTTTAAAACTTCATTAAATTCATTAATGTTTATTTTAAGCACTCAATGAGTCTTTGTTTGAGTTACAGTGGCCACAAAATGAATATACCAACGCTTAAAATGGTCCAGTACTTTTATTTTATATTTATATATAATAATTAATAATAAATCAAATACATTTCTGATTATGATCATGCACAATACATGTAATACTTGCATAGTTATGTTGCATCTGCTTTGCCAGCACTTGTTATCTGCAAGTGAGCAAATCATTAATCAAACATGTGCATTCCTATGTGCGATTTATACCGTAAATAACCTCTCATAATTTTTATGGTTAGTACTGTAAACAATAAACGAACCATAATTAACTGACGCTGTGCGGGACGGCCAGCAGGTGGCGCAACACATCGGCGATAAATGGCTGAATTAAAAGATTATATCTCAATTTTTTTTAGCAGTTATAGTGAGTTTTTAAATGCTGTAGTTATTAGTTTGTAACTAAAACAGTTAATGGGCGATAATAACGGCTATATGAACAATGACATTGCCTCCGGAGTTTATTATTGATTTACCTCAGCGCTGTTGAAAAAATGACCCGGATGTTCTTTGCTGAATGCGGAATTTACATGACGCAAGCGTGAAGAATGTCATGTAACCTCACTAGGTTCATTGATAAAGTGAGAAGTTTGATGTGATATATCGATTTAAAACAAAAAGACAGCGAATATCTGAGTATTTTAGATTACTCGCTTCCCATCAGGATATTGTAAAAGCACTTTTTCCGAAACTGTATGAAAGTAAATGAGCAAGCTATTATCTGACAAACCTGGAGGACAATAATAAGACTGTTCAAGTCATAAAATAATCTTTCTTGTGTTACAGTTTACTTGCTATTCAAGGGAGCAAAGAATTTGCTCTATGAACTTGATCTTGCCGTGCTGACATTTCCTGTTATATTGTTTAATATTACTGTAGATGAGTCATTTTTGCTTTCTTGCTTGAAAGATTGAGGAATATTTAGCCATATTTATATATATATATATATATATATATATATATATATATATATATATATATATATGTGTGTGTGTGTGTGTGTGCGTGTACATACATTTTATATATATATATATATATATATATATATATATATATATAGGTATAAAATATATACATATATTGAGGTCAATGACGTGATGGGCCATTTATTTGTCCAAAGCCCTTAATAATATTTTTTTAAAAAAACAAAGATATGACATCCAAAGTATGTAAGGTAGTACAACTAGATCTCTTTTATTGAATACTAAAGCTTTTAATTATATTTTGCTACATATAAAGGCATTTTAAAGATTTTGAAGTATCAAAAGGTCATTCGGTCTAACCGTTCAAAGGCCAATACAGCCATTTCATTTGTGATTAAAATATATTAAAATGTAATACATATATATATATTTTTTTATTCTGTCATGGTTTTATAACATTATATATCAACATAGCGCAAAATGGTATTAAAATTATGTGTAGAAGTCATTGCTCTGCTATGAGAAATTAATTCATTGATGTCATTTGGAGTGACCATTATAAAGGGAGCATTTTGGATCAAGTCATGTTGTCAATATCAATATCACACATGGTTGTGAAGCACAGTAACTAACTCTCTCTTAACTATTTGACAAAATTCATGTTTTCACTTGTTCATACGCATGTGCCGAAACATTAGGTCATTCGGTACAACCGCTATAAATCATGGAAATTGTTGTACTATTTTAAAAACTTGTATTAAATATAAAATATTTGATAGTGCTTTCGCTTTTTGCTAGATATCAGCCATCATTGTTTGAAAATAGCGTCATTCGGTACAACCAAAAGTGTCATTCTGTAAAACCAAAATTTTGATTAAATAACTTTTTTGGTGTCAAAATTTGTCCATCTTGTAAAAAATGACAAAATGAGTACTAATTGATTATATAAGCCATATAATCTCATTGTTTACACTTAATAACACTTCAAAACTAATTATATTTCCATTGTACATATATATATATATATATATATATATATATATATATATATATATATAGGTGTGAAGTGAACATACATTTTTTTAAATAGATGAGTAATATTTTTTTTTCTTCTATAAGCAACATCTTTCTCAGTTGTGAAATGAACAGGAATTCTTTTCATTCATGGACATTTGCATTCTCACCAAAGGTATGAGACCAATCCATGGGGTTTTCTCACATGTAGATGTTTGTTTCCTGACCCCCAACCATTTGCATTACACCTTTAAATTGCATAACACTTGGAGTGGATTTGCAAGTGTAAATTCGTTGCCTTGAGGGGGAGGTGGAGGATTTCTAGTTTTTAGGTTAAAGGGTGTTTTTTCTTTGTTACAAGAAGCCATGAGGTTGGCCTAATATTTATGACTATATTTGACATTTTGAAGGCCAATTTTTAGGGTGTGTTGTGTTTGAATGTTTTAAAAGCAGTGTTGTTGTTTTTCAGAGTTTTAACTTTAAAACTAGAGTACAATCATTTGAATGGATGTCAAATCCTGTATTCCATATCTAACTTAAAGCTAGAAAGCCCAAAGATTCTTTAAAGTCACCATGAAATCAGAATTGAGCAAAAGTGATTTTTTTTATATGAAATATTGTAGTATTTATCATAAATGATTTATCCGTGCACATGACTATTTTCTTAAATTCACGTGCCTTGTAATCTTTAATCAAAATAACTCCAGCAGCAACTTCGTTTCTCTAATGAAGTATTTACCAGCGTGAGGGCGGGGCAACCTGTCACTCAAATGGGATCCACCAATAGTAAACCACAACCATCCAATCAATTCCCCACAGACAATATCAAGTCCCGCCCTACATGTGTTTGAGAAGCTGTTTAACCCGGATACTTCCATTTCATGCAGACTTTAAATAAAATAAAGCACTTCAAAGATCCATAGCATTGCTATAATGAAAATATATCCGATTAATATATAATTTACATAACATTTGCATTCATTTAGCAAACTTTGATCCAAACCAATTTATGAGGCAAAAATCAAGCCATTCATAATATAAGCATTGCTGCAATACTTAAAAAGTAAACCATAACACAAAGCTGTCTTGCAATGAGGCCTGCTCTGTGTTTGAGCTTTGAGAGAGAAGTTCAGGCCTTTCCCTCTGTATTGCATGACTCAACACTGAACTCATGCCAGGCACTGACGTTTATTCGTGGCACACATTCCCTATGCCCTCCCCCACACTTGTTGAGTGCCTGAGAGAAACCAAATGGGAGTTATTAGTTATAGTTATTAGGCCTGTTAGCATTGCTCTGCTACAAGAACCAAGCAAACAGGCCAAACCAGGCCGAGTCCTCACAATAATCAACAAGACAAATGTCCAGTGGATTGAAACAGGGTAGGATATGCAGAGTTGTGTTTGTATGTTGGGGTGGGACTCCAGTAATCATCTTTGGGTTGTGTGGGGAAAAGAAGAAAGTGGGAATTGCCGCAATTCACATTTATTTCTGCTCTTTTTAATATCAGTCATATGACCGGTTGCTTACTACATTATTGCATTTCCTTCATTTTCTAGGATTACCGCTAAGGAAGACCACAATCATGATCATTAAAGAGGCTTTTAAAAGGATTTGTTTGATTATTTACTTGCCCCCGAAGGTTCAGGTTGACCTGATCAGTCTTTTTTTTTTTAATTCAGATTAGCTCTTTCCCAAGCATCAAGTCGACTGCTAAACTAACTTTTTTAGCTTTTAATATTTTTGGATTAAAGTTATTATTGCAAAAAGACGGCAGCTGGAGTGCATGGTTAAGGGGAAGTGTACTGAAGCAAACCTGCATTTTCATTGTGTGTAAAATAATTTTGCACACGTCACGGTTTTTCGTTTAATTTATGCGGTGTGCAGTGTGTTGTAGTTTCGTTTGTGGACACTCATTTTCAGTTTATTTGCAACTGGTACATTTAGAAAACTGGTTTATAAAACTGCTGCCTTGCACATAATTCAGCTTTATATTTATATTTATATAATCTGTTGACTATGCAAAGCATATAATGGCAACAGATTCAATTATGACTGATTATATTTTACTCAACTGGACTGTCAATCCTCCGTATCACTGTCGTCTGTGTAATATCCAATCTGAAATATTGGAGCATTATGCTATTTTTTTATGTTATTTTATAACAATTTGTCCCTCTTTTTCTTTCGTGACAGCAGCACTTTTAAGCTCCATGAAGTTTGTGTGAAACCTGTTGCATCATGTACTCCAACAAGTCCTGAAATGTTATTTATCAGCAGGTTTAAATACACATAAAAATGCTAGATTTCCAGTGAGGTCTTTGACTTTTAGACTCCGCTGCCGCTCTGATTGTCACAGTGTATGTGACCCGACTGTGTGCTGCTGCTCTTGACTGAAAATAGCAGCTGTCAACCGAGCATCTGTTACCTAGAGAGAGTCAATTAGAGGTTCGGGGAGATGCCAGCGCTTGGAAATAAAGTCATGAGGAATGCATTGCATTGCATGAGAAAAACATTGAGGATTCATACAAAAAACTCTGAATGCAGAAGTTTCGTTGCCTCCCATGGTCTTATGTTTTAAAATAGGCTATAGTCAAAATCTCCCCATTTGGCAAATAGTCCTATCTAATTGCATTTGAATCTGAATAGGTGAAGGATAGGGTGGAGATGTGTTTGAGACAGTGGACCTGAGAGCCCTTATCAACTTTGTGTGATTGCTGACTAATTTGCATACAGGACTGGACTGATCACAAGGCCTCGAGTGCGGTTTCATTACACAAAATACAATTCCTTTACATTCTCTGAAACTGGTGAATGTGAACAGGAAGTCAGCCATACAATCATATTTTCTATTGTGAGAATACGCACAAATATATGACAATTTGAACAGCTTCTATACAGCTACCAAAACCAAAGAAGTAACTGTGATGAGGTGAAGTGATTCAATTTAAACCAAATTCAATCACTGATTACGGTCATTCATCATGAGGACACCAAAATTGAAACTTGTGTGGTAAGCATTTTGTGACAATCTAAATTAAAAAATAAAAAAGACCAAAGAGACAAATGTGTAATATACATTATTCACGTAAAAAAAAAAAAAAAAAAAAAAAATTGGTATTGAGAAATATGTGATAATGGGGTTATTATTCAATATTTCCATGAAACATTTCAGACGTCTTTACTTTCATTAAAACCTATAGGAGAGTCAAGTGAAATCATTAAATTTGCATTCATAGTGTTGCTATTATGACATATTAAAATATGGTATATGGTATAATTAAAATATACTTCACTTAAAATATGGGCAGTTAAATAAGTAAATATTCATATGCCTGTTTAAGTCATAGAACAATTTTACCTCTGGTATTCTGCTTTGTCTGTCAAAATTGCCTAAGTAAAATTTTAAATACAATAGTTTATTTAGTATCTAACATTAATGACACTAAAAAAAAATAAAAAATAATAATAAAAAATAATATGTATATATATATATATATATATACAATATACAATTAGCAAATTATACAATTTTTTTACAATTAGCAAATTTATTTCCTATATTTTTTTGTTGCATAATTTAAACATACATACAAGAACAGGGAAATGAAGAATGGTTGTGAAGACTCTTACACGATTCAAACATCCTGGGCTTGCATACATCAATATGTAAATATAAAGAACAGAAATGAGCATAATAATCACATCTTTAAATAAATCATCAAAAATATTCCCTATAACAATAATAACACATTGCATCATCATCATCATCATCATCATCACCCTGCACGTGCTAAACTTATAAAAGTAAATCCACATAGTTCTTAAAAGCATCTCACCCTAAATCGCAACATATCTCAAATATTTGTTGAAAAACACAGTGAAACAAAGTAGTGACGTGTGTATGACGAGGCGGGGAGAATTTCGCTCAATTGTGTGTGATTTGCGGGTCGATCGGGGAGGGAGAGGAAGCGGGGGGTTGCAGCTCCTCCCGTGTATAAATTCTCCAACCAAAGCGTTTTTCTTCCTCTTTCTGTTACCTGGCAAAGGGGAGCAGCAGCTGAGGAGTGATCTCTCGATCCTGGTGAGTGTCCTCTCTCTCTCTTTCAGTGAGGCCTGGGCTTTCAGTGCCGGTTTTTGTGTTCTGAGAACTTTAGGTTCGTTTTAAAAAAAAAAAAATCCGAAAGTTTGCGTAATTTTCTGAGTTTCGTTATTCAACGTGTCAGGTTTACATAATGGTTTAAATGTAATATTACGTTTAATCAAGGGTGTTTTTCTTTTTATTAGTGTGTTTTAGAGCAGATCGGGTGAATTTTATGTTCATATTGTACACTTATTGTTAAGAGAATCGGAACCGGTAACAGAACAAAGGCATAAGCGGGCCTGTTAAAGCCTTCCACACATCCTCGCATCCCACAGCTGTTACACGGGATAGGGAGAGCCAGATGTCTGCCTCCCTTATGGATGCCTTTCAGACATTTTAGAAATTTCTTGTAACTTAATCCGCGCGGCTGTAGAGGAACACGTGTCGCAGTTGGGTTCTGCTGAACTGGGCCGGTTGAAACTAATGGATCATCTTTTACTTGTTTCGAAATAAACCATTAAAAGTTTTAAATGTGAGAATTCTGTGCTTTTATTAAGCTTTCCCCTGCTCTTTTCCTCCATACAGAAACTAATCAATCATGGGAAAGGAAAAGACTCATATTAACATCGTGGTTATCGGCCACGTCGACTCCGGAAAGTCCACCACCACCGGCCATCTGATCTACAAATGCGGTGGAATCGACAAGAGAACCATTGAGAAGTTCGAGAAGGAAGCTGCTGAGGTGAGCGTTTTGTCAATTAAACCGTTTTATTCGTGAATTTTTGTGCTTTGATTGCGGCACAAGTCGATGTAACAAGAGCCAAAATGGCGGCGGGAGCACGCGTTCCTGGGCTCAAGCCGGTTGGGTGTGGGAGTGGGCGGAGTTTACGCGGGGCTTACTATGACGTTGCATATTCTGTAATGGCGCCCGAGCAACATGTGGTCCCATTCAACCAGTTTAACTGATAAAATCACTTCCCAAAACGGAATCATTTACAATTTATCTGTGCTAAACTTAGCTTGTATTTAAACAAAATCATTTTCCCTCCCTCTTGCAATGACTTTACTGGTGTGAGGGCAGGACAACCTGTTAGTCACATGAGATCAACAATAGCAAACTACTAAGATCCGATCAATCGGGTAAAATTAAGTACGTTTTTCTTTTCTATTGCAGTGTTTTGTGTTAAATTAATGCCTCCCCCTTTTTTTTTAAATGAACGTTTAATTTGTTTTAACAGATGGGCAAGGGCTCCTTCAAATACGCCTGGGTGCTGGACAAACTGAAGGCCGAGCGTGAGCGTGGTATCACCATTGATATTGCTCTCTGGAAGTTCGAGACCAGCAAGTACTACGTCACCATCATTGATGCCCCTGGACACAGAGACTTCATCAAGAACATGATCACTGGTACATCTCAGGTATGAGTACACTCCAGCCATGTACAATTGTACTGTAATTTTGAAGTAGGGTGTGGTTTTAACGATCTTCCCCCACCCTAGGCTGACTGTGCCGTGTTGATTGTTGCTGGTGGTGTTGGTGAGTTTGAGGCTGGTATTTCCAAGAACGGACAGACCCGTGAACATGCCCTCCTGGCCTTCACCCTGGGAGTGAAACAGCTTATTGTTGGAGTCAACAAGATGGACTCCACCGAGCCCCCCTACAGCCAGGCTCGTTTTGAGGAAATCACCAAGGAAGTCAGCGCCTACATCAAGAAGATCGGCTACAACCCCGCCAGTGTTGCCTTCGTCCCAATTTCTGGATGGCATGGTGACAACATGCTGGAGCCCAGCACAAACGTAATTATCATTTTTCTTAAGTGAAGTTGGAACAATTTTGCAGCGTGCGTTTGGTTTTTCATGTGTTAACCGTTCTTGATCTCCACTTTTAGATGGGCTGGTTCAAGGGATGGAAGATTGAGCGCAAGGAGGGTAACGCTAGCGGTGTTACTCTTCTTGATGCCCTGGATGCCATCTTGCCCCCAAGCCGTCCCACCGACAAGCCCCTCCGTCTGCCACTTCAGGATGTCTACAAAATTGGAGGTATGTATTGATACTCCAAAGATTAACGTTCTGAAGGCAAAACTGTTGGGTTGTCTCTAATGCCCTCATCTCTTCAGGTATTGGAACCGTACCCGTGGGTCGTGTGGAGACTGGTGTCCTCAAGCCTGGTATGGTTGTGACCTTTGCCCCTGCCAACATTACCACTGAGGTCAAGTCCGTTGAGATGCACCACGAGTCTCTTTCCGAGGCCACTCCTGGTGACAACGTTGGCTTCAACGTTAAGAACGTGTCCGTCAAGGACATCCGTCGTGGTAACGTGGCTGGAGACAGCAAGAACGACCCACCCATGGAGGCCGGCAGCTTCAATGCTCAGGTTAGGCCTTTTCCGTTTGTTCCGGTTGCCTTTAAAAATCTCTTTAATTCCCGTCTAGATGCAAACCCTCATACTAACTTGTGTTGTCTTGCAGGTCATCATCCTGAACCACCCTGGTCAGATCTCTCAGGGCTACGCCCCAGTGCTGGACTGCCACACTGCTCACATTGCCTGCAAGTTTGCTGAGCTCAAGGAGAAAATCGACCGTCGTTCTGGCAAGAAGCTTGAGGACAACCCTAAGGCTCTTAAATCTGGAGATGCCGCCATTGTCGAGATGATCCCCGGCAAGCCCATGTGTGTGGAGAGCTTCTCCACCTACCCCCCTCTTGGTAAGTTTGCGTTCTAATTGCCGTATTGAGTAGCCACTTCTGTATAGAACATGAGCCTAATCGTTCTCCCTCCACAGGTCGCTTTGCTGTGCGTGACATGAGGCAGACCGTCGCTGTTGGTGTCATCAAGAGCGTTGAGAAGAAGGCTGCCGGTTCTGGCAAGGTCACGAAGTCTGCACAGAAGGCAGCCAAGACCAAGTGAATTTCCCTTCATCACGCTGTTCCAAAGGTTGCGGTGTGTTCTTCCCAACCTCCTGGAATCTCTCTAAACCTGGGCACTCTACTTAAGGACTGGTTAATGCTGATTAAAACCCATCGGAAAAATTTTCGCAGGAAAGGAAAACAACTTGAACTAAGTGTGGCTTTATTGATTGACTGATAGTGCCTCTTTCAGTTATTAAATTTGTGTTGAAATGGTTTAGAACTGCACCTGTTGCCACAGTAAAATTTGGAAAGAAGCTGCTGAATAAACTAATAAAGGTATTAAAAATCGAAATTGTGCTCCGTCTCCTGTTATGAATGGGGAACTGGGTGGGATTCGGGATGAGCAACTGTAAAATGATTCGTCACTGCAGCTGTTTTAACACGTGTTGCTGCCGTTTTCTCCCCCCTATCCTGTGCCCACTTAAGTGATGTCTTCTCCTCCAATCGCCAATAGTGAGTGCACATTAAAGCTACCAATGGTACCCCTCATCTGAGCAGTATCTATGTGGGCTAAGAATTCATATCCCACCCCTGTCTGAACCGGTATAAATTTAGCCGAACGGTGTGACTCGCTCCTTTTTCTCCAGTCTGCTCAGGGCTGTCTGTAGTGCTTGTAGTCGGGTAAGTTTATGGCATTTTTATTAACTCTTAATCCTTGAGTTGCTTGATCTTAGTCTTAAAGGGAGAAATATCCCTCAAAGTCCTAATTTCCCATTTTCTTAAGGCGAACGGGTTCAGTCCAGGTTATTCTCTTGTTGGTCTGGTTTGACAATCCGATTATGTCCAGGTTTCTCTTTATTACTCTACTGCCCCCTTTTCACTGACATGCATATGTAGAGAGCACAGACTTATTGGCAAAGCTGGAGAGAACATGGCTGGTGCTGTCATTCCAGTCCTTCAACATGGAGGACAAGTGAACAGAGGGAGGGGTGGGGTTGCCAGATTTTGTAAGAAAAATACACCTAGACCGGCGGTAAAATGCATATTTTCAGCTTTAATGCGGGGTTGTTAAATTAAACTGTAATCTAAATATTAATTTTAAACAGTAGGTGAAAAATGTAACATGCGATTTAATGATTAATCGCGCTTTATTGTGGTATGCGTTTCAATTTCACCTCAAAACTCGGTCTATAGCAACCCGCGACTTGTGTATGTGTGTGTATATATATATATATACACTCTAGATGTTGTATACATAAATTGTATATATTTTTAATATTTATATACAATTTTATTTATAGATACTAAAAATAAACGGACATGGCAACAACAATGCTGCACGTTCACGCGGATTTAGCCCTGACTGGAATGCGCGCGCTTTGTGTCGTGAATCGCCATAGATCATTGCTTGAACACTAATGTGTAATTTGAGCTTAAATGTTTATTCCGTCGAAACTAAACCCGCAATGTCTCTCCACAGTAAATTTACAATATGGGTAAGGAAAAGACTCATATTAACATCGTGGTTATCGGCCACGTCGATTCTGGCAAGTCCACCACCACCGGCCATCTGATCTACAAATGTGGAGGAATCGATAAGAGAACCATCGAGAAGTTTGAGAAAGAAGCCGCTGAGGTACGTCATCACACTTCCGATGACTAATATATCTCTATGACAAGTTTATTCTGGGCGTGTCTTTTTAAGCACCCTGTGTTGTGAGCGACACCTAGAGTTTGGTTTTGTTGGTATTGGTCAGTTCTGAATATCTAAACTGTACAATATAATCATTCATGGTGGAGAATTCTGATCATTAAAACTGTCTAGTTAGTTAATATTATGTTTAAAAAGATGTTAAACTCTATCAAACATGTTTCGTAATATTTTTCCGCATTAAGATGGGCAAGGGCTCCTTCAAATACGCCTGGGTGCTGGACAAACTGAAGGCCGAGCGTGAGCGTGGTATCACCATTGATATTTCTCTCTGGAAGTTTGAGACCAGCAAGTACTACGTCACCATCATTGATGCCCCTGGACACAGAGATTTCATCAAGAACATGATCACTGGTACTTCTCAGGTATGATTTCTTTTTTTGTACTTCAACAATAAAACACAGGTGTGCATAATGATTTATTGCATAATTTTTTTTGTAAATGTCATGATTTGTTTCATTCCTCCGTCCAGGCTGACTGTGCCGTGCTGATTGTCGCTGCCGGTGTTGGTGAGTTTGAGGCTGGTATTTCCAAGAACGGACAGACCCGTGAACATGCCCTGCTTGCCTACACTCTGGGAGTCAAACAGCTTATTGTTGGAGTCAACAAGATGGACTCTACCGAGCCCCCCTACAGCCAGAAGCGCTATGAGGAAATCACCAAGGAAGTCAGCGCCTACATCAAGAAGATCGGCTACAACCCCGCCACCGTCGCCTTCGTTCCAATCTCCGGATGGCATGGTGACAACATGCTGGAGCCCAGCACAAACGTGAGCGTCTGCTTTTTCTTGGGTTGTTACGTAGATTCTTCTAAAGGGTTTGTGATCACTCTGTTTCTTTTTGCATTTTCCTTATGCGTAATAGATGACCTGGTTCAAGGGATGGAAGATTGAGAGGAAGGAAGGAGCTGCCAGCGGTGTTACTCTCCTCGAGGCCCTGGACTCCATCCTGCCACCCAGTCGGCCCACCGACAAGCCTCTTCGTTTGCCTCTGCAGGATGTTTATAAGATTGGAGGTAACATATACTGCCAATCAGGGTTATTAGATTTTAAAGTTTAATATATTTAATTTACATTTTGCTATTTGTCTTTTCAGTTCAGTTGGTGTTCACAATAATTTGTAGTTTTCATTTTGGTTTGTTTTGTAGTTTAATTTGATTTAGTTCTATTAGTATTTTGGGGCTGCCGTACTTAAAGGATTAGCTGATCACTTACTCACTTTCTTCTTTCTTCATTCGAAAAGAAATTATGGTTTTTGAGGAAAACATTCCTGGATTTTTCTCCATATAGTGGACTTGAACGGGTTCAACAGGTTGAAGGTCCAAATTGCAGTTTCAATGCAGCTTCAAAGGGCTCTACATGATCCCAGATGAGGAATAAGAGTCTTATCTTGGGAAATGAGCCATTTTCTTTAAAAAAAATAAAATAAATAAAATTATATACTTTACCACAAATGCTCATCTCTACACCCCTATTCCTCGTCTGGGATCATGTAGAGCCTATTGAAGCTGCATTGAAACTGCAATTTGGACCTTCAACCTGTTGAACCCTGTTGAAGTTCTCTATATGGAGAAAAATACTGGAATTTTTTCCTCAAAAACCATAATTTCTTTTCGAACGAAGAAAGAAAGACATAATCATCTTGGATGACATGGGGCTGAGTAAATTATCAGGAAATTTTAACTCTGAAGTGAAGTAATCCTTTAATGCACTACCTGGTATAATTTTAAAAAACACTATTAATATTCTCAGTACAGTCTAGGGTTTTTTTTTTTGCAATCTAGAGCAGTGAATTTTAACTAGGGGACCTCAAAATGACATAACATTATTTAAAATAAGATAAAACAAGCATTAAAATAAGCTATTTTAATTTCATCAAGTGTTATTTCTATTTACAGATTTATCTGTATATATGAGGTCTAATTTTAAAAGTATGATTTCTAGACCTGGAAAAGTCATGTAAATTAGTAAAATCTTATAACCTCTTCGGTATTGTTTATAATTGTTATACAGTTTTCTAGTTCTAAAATATTTAAAAATCCTTATTTTTAATCCTTGTCCAGTAAGTGGCATTTTTATGTATTATATTAATACGAACGAGTTGTCGAGGTTTTATGTTTTATAGTATACCATGAATCCAAAACTAAAATGAATTTGCAAACTTTTTTAGTTTCAGAGTCATGAAAAAAAAATTAATTTGTGTTTCTCAGTTGTGTAATGTTGCTGTTTGAGCATGAAAAAGATCTGCATAGTTGCAAAGTCCTTCCAATGGGAGTTTTTCTCTATATCAGTGTCACGGTTTCTGAACTCTTTGAAACACCTTCATTACAGTCTTGAGTTTCTACCAGGAACAAATATGTCACAATATTCCTCATTTAAATAATTCTCGCCGAAGACGTATGCAAAATAAAGGGGCGGGGCCTGGTTGAGTTACTTAGTAGTGTGTTGAAACTCGCGGTTATTGTATGGGGCGGAATATAATCACTTGACCACACTGCTCCAGCTGACCAATCAGAGCACATTATGCTTTTCAGAAGGAGGGGCTTCATAGAGACAGAAACTAAACAGATGTGTTACTGACAGACTGGGAAGAGAGGAGCTGCAACATTGTCAAAAATGAAAACAATAATGACTTTTCACGCATGAAAACCTGTTCTAGTGTCTAGTAAAAGGGTATAATATGGCTCATATAAAAGAAAGTGCTTGCTTTTAGTTTTTAGTTTTCGTTAACATTAACATCACTGCCTCTAAACGCGTTCAAATTTTTCTCTGAAGTGAAACCATGGATGTTCTATTGTCTGTCACTCAAATATTCTCCGTGTTTTTCCTCCAGGTATCGGGACTGTGCCTGTCGGACGTGTTGAGACCGGAACTCTGAAGGCTGGTATGGTTGTGACCTTCGCCCCTGCCAACGTGACCACTGAGGTCAAATCCGTTGAGATGCACCACGAGTCTCTTGCTGAGGCTCTCCCCGGTGACAACGTTGGCTTCAACGTTAAGAACGTGTCCGTCAAGGACATCCGTCGTGGTAACGTGGCTGGAGACAGCAAGAACGACCCACCTCAGCAGGCTGCCAACTTCACTGCTCAGGTTAGATTTAAGTGATCGAATATTATCTGAATGATCGTGATCGTGTGATGAATGCTTTATCATGTACCCCTCTTCATCCCAGGTCATCATCCTGAACCACCCTGGTCAGATCTCTCAGGGCTACGCCCCAGTGCTGGACTGCCACACTGCTCACATTGCCTGCAAGTTTGCTGAGCTCAAGGAGAAAATCGACCGTCGTTCTGGCAAGAAGCTTGAGGACAACCCTAAGGCTCTTAAATCTGGAGATGCCGCCATTATTGTTATGATCCCTGGCAAGCCCATGTGTGTGGAGAGCTTCTCTCAGTACCCACCACTGGGTAAGTGTGATTATTTATGTTAAATATGCAGCGTTAAATAAACGTTCTGGTTGTGTTCAAACTCCGTGCCGTCTGCTACTGCTTTCCAGGTCGTTTCGCTGTCCGTGACATGAGGCAGACCGTCGCTGTTGGTGTCATCAAGGCTGTTGACAAGAAAGCCGCCACTGCCGGCAAGGTGACCAAGTCTGCTCAGAAGGCTGCCAAAGCTAAATGAATCGTCCCGTCAGACACACAGCAAGCCTCATCGACATCCTACACTGCAATGTCTCAGAACCTGAGCACGGTTTTAAAGGACTGGCTTATGCTGATAAAAACCCATCGTAAAAGCTTCCGGAGGAAAGGAGGAAACCATGTATTTCTGAACATATTAGGAGAAAACTATTAGAAAAATAAACAATGATCATTCATCACAGATTGTGCCATTATTCTTTCTTGTCAAAGTCAAAGCACTATGAATGTGTTATTGTAAGTGCATTCATAAATAAATTATTTTTGAACATGATAAATATAAATACGTTTCGCCTTAATATTCTTTTTCAAAATCTTTTCTGTCATCTCTGCTGATATTGTTAGCTAAAACTATTGAAAATCATTTTGTTAATTGATATTAATATTATTTAGTATTTAAATAACTTTAATAATTAGAAACAACTTAGTGAAATAAAATAATGTGAAGTACTAAAATGACTAAAACTGAAATAGTAATAAATTAGAGATAAGTAGAAATATAAAAAAACTAAAGACAACAAAATTACTAAAAATTAAAATGAAAACTAAAAATGTAAGCTAATTCAAAATAAGAAATACTACCAAAATAACACTGTCACATATCCACACTTTTAGTCTGAAAGTGAATTGTCTCATATTTCTATTATTAATAAGTAAATTGTATCCTCTTTAGGATATCTAAGCACGGGTTTTGATTTCATAATCTATTGTGACACTTTAAACACAGCCTCCTAAAAACACATTTTCACCAACAAATTGTTCTTAATTCATTATTGTCAATGGAATTGGCCCTTCTTTGTCCGACAAAGCAGTCAAGGGAGTTAGTAGATAAACGTTGGTGAAGTTGAACTTGAAAAATTGTGTGTCCTCACGTCTTTCCGCGTTTGAAACAAACATTCCTTCTGATGTTCATTCATGTTTATTTGATGCTATAAATGAACTGAAGAGATGATCGGTTCACGAGGAGCTACAGCGATCTGTCACGACACATTAAAGACACACTAGACGCTATTTATTGATTAAACTTCTTTAAAAAAATACAATATTTTAAATATGAAACTGTTTCATATCAAAAGTCTTGTCTGTCGACGCGTTGTCAGTGTCCTCTTGTATTTTTCACTTCGTGAGAACATGATGTGTGGCGCGCGAGCGCGTGGCTTGTCGGACATAGCAACAGTAACTAAAGGGGGCGGGTCTTTGTGAACGGTCAATCAACCTAATTATTATTGTTTAATTAGTTCATATGTAAAGAGTTAGACAATGTTTTTATGCTTTGTTAACAACTTGTTAACCGTAAATAGTTCTCACTTTAGATTATCTTCACAGAAAATGGGAAAATGTTCTTTATTTAAGTGCTTTAAACCAACCTTTATTGAAAATTATTGAAGTATATATATATATATATATATATATATATATATATGTTTTTAAGGAACACTTAATATGAAAGAAATTAATGTCCAATAAAGGGGTTCGTTTAAAGCACTTATTTAATGGCATTTCCCCGTTTTCCGTGAACCTAATCGAGAACTATTTATTTCTAATAACCAATTAACAATTCCTTTAGAAGATAATTCAACAATAATAATTGTGTTTCAGTGAAAAATAAATGTTAATCATTTGTAAGTACTAGTATACTGTATACGTCTCACAAAGTGTTAGCAGAAATACTTTTGAAACCACTAAGGGTTAACCATGCACACTTTACTCAGCACATTACAACAGACGGACCCTTGTGCTTCCAGCTGAAACATCTGTGAACGCCACCTGAGTGACGTCTGCAGTCAGTGCGGCAGGTAAACATCATGCAAAGAGTCCTTAAGTTTCGCTTTGACATCACACGATTACAGTCACACCCTGAACTTTTTACTGTAAAGTGAAAGATCATGGCAGGGTGGAGCTTAGAATTAATAAACACTAGTAGTGCTATGTCTGTGTCTGTGCATGGATAATCTTCTCCAGACCAGGAAGTGGGTAAGTCTGCGTTCATGCTTAAATAGTGCGCAAAGGTAAAATTCAGCTTCACGGTATGCACCACAAAGTTAACAAGCTTTAATGACTTGCTGATCTTTCGTTCTTGTTGAAAGATTCTATTTTCAGCAGATTTGATTCCTTTTCCTTTATGTTCTCAGTTTTAAAAGCCATAAACAAGGTGTAAATGCTCTCTGGCGTTACCTGTAAAACAATACTGTATTTGCCCATACTGTATTTCATTTGCGTTGACGCTGCGTTTCAGTTTTAGGCTGGACTGAGCATTACGTTGGAGGTCAAGCACTGAATCCGAGAACTATTCAACGCTCCATCATGGAAAGTCAAACCAGATCAAGTAATGAGGAGGATCTTTACTGTGTTATTGTTCGTGTATTGTGGCCCTGAGGCAATTACATGAAGTGTGGTTTTCAGAATAACCTGTAGAGAAGCTTGATCCTTGTTTCTGTTATGTCGTGCATTCTTGACAGTTTCTGCTGGAACTCCTGGAGATGTTTCTTCGATTTCGCCCCAGCTGGACCGTTTGATCAAGCAGAGAGGTCGAGATCTACGGCTGCGTAAGGTTGACCAACAGAGCGCCGTGAAGATAGTAAATCAGCTGATTGAAAGCCTGCTGGAATTCCTGAAGAATAACGAGGATCAGCCCTTCTTCAGGGAGATCTCGGTTCTCACCAGCGGCAGCTATTATGAGATGGTCAAGGTGAAAAATATGAACGATAATATTGACAAATCAGCTTGTAGTGTGAAAGAAGGGAAAGAGTTTGGGTTGGTAACAGATGCAGCGCTGTTGAAAAGTTTGGGGATGTTTTTTTGAAAGAAATTAAAGCTTTTATTCAGCAAGGAAGCATTTAATTAATCAAAATCACATCAGAATGATTTCTGAAGGATCATGTGACACTGAAGACTGGAGTAATGATGCTGAAAATTCAGCTTTGCATCATAGGAATAAATTATATTTTACAATATATTCCAGCAATATTTTACAGCATATTTGATTAAATAAATGCAGGTTTGGTGAGACTTCTTTCAAAAACATCTGACCAACCCCAAACTTTTCAACAATCTCGAAGAACAAAGCATTAACTGAAATGACTCATGAATATTTGAAGTGATGTGTAATGGAATCATAAACGGTCATTTAATTACCAACAGATCAACAAACCCAACGAGTTTGACATTATGCTGAAACTGAAAGTCCCAAGGCTTGAATTGTCAGAACTGGAAGAATATCAAGGGCTGTTTTATAAGGTGAAGCTTTTAAAAGCTACACGCAAAGAAGTCCAGTACTTTCTTCTGGAAGATGAACGAACCATCTCAGCCACCAAAGTCAAAGAAGAAATGCACCGCTTGGTCCGAAAATTCATTAGCAATCATTTCAAAGGTGTGTTGATCAGGTTCACTTATGTTCACATGGCTCTTTTATACTCGACCAGTCCAAAGTTTGGGGTTGTTTTTTATGTTCAGTAAATTCTTAACTCTCTTAAATATTATTACAATCAAAAATAGCTGTTTTCTATGTGAATATATTGTAAAATGTCATTTATTCCTGTGATCAAAGCTGATTTTCAGCATCATTACTCCAGTTCTGAGTGTCACATGATCCTTCAGAAATCATTCTGATACGATGATTTGATGCTCAAGAAACATTTCTGATTATTATTATCAATGTTGTAAACAGCTGTGCTGCTTAAAGTTGGCATGAAATTTCGATTTTGTTATTCTTTTCTTTGCTATTGTCACGCATTTCCAAGAGAAACGGCTGCTCGAACAAGAAAAAATGTAGGACGGGGCTTGATTTTTTAACTAATTGAAAAGAACCGCATTTATTTGAAACAGTGCAGAAGTCTCTCTTTTGGTCAGTTTAATGCATCCCCGCTGAATAAAACCATTAACCTACACTTAGTGATGTCATATACACTTGAGATTGATTTCGGTTCTGTCGCCCCTTCACAGGTAAAGGTTGGGTGATGCGCAGAAAACTGGTAAATTCACCAGCAGTGACGCTTGAATTTATCGACAAAGAGAAAGAAGATGATGTGATGTCTGTAGATATCGTTCCTACTCTTGAGGTGCCACAAGGTTGGCCACAAGCGGCACGGGCCGGTCCCGATATAGACAACTGGCTCGGAAAGAAATGTCGCCGTCAGTTTGTAAGTAAAGCAGTGTATTTCGTCCCAAAGAGACCAAAAGGAAGAAACCTCAAAGATGATGCCAAAGGTATGCTGGAACCATTTCTTTCTTTCCTTATGCAATCATTTATAGGGTTTCTTCACCCAGAAATGAAAATTCTGTCATTAATTACTCACCCTCATGTCGTTCTACATCTGTAAGACCTTTGTTCATCTTTGGAGCATGAATAAAGATATTTTTAATGAAATCTGAGACCTTTCTGACTCCTCCATAGACAGGAATATAACCAACACTTTCAAGGTCCAGAAAGGTACTAAAGACACCATTAAAACACAAACAAACAAAAAGACTTTATTCAACAGTATCTTCTCTTCTGTGTCATTCTCCTGCGCTGTTTTCATTCAGCGCTTCCAGGTTGTAGAGTATTGGCCAAAGCTGATCATGTGACCAGCATGCATGTGATGCTGATGCAGGAGGCCAATAACGATTTAGCGTTCTGACATAGAACCTGGAAGCGCTGGACGTAAACAATGACACAGAATATACACTTACAATACAAAAAGAATTCTCGTTGTTTCATAAAAGTAAGGTTGAACCACTGCAGTCACATGGACTTTTTAACGGTGTCTTTACATTTACATTTAGTCATTTAGCAGACGCTTTCATCCAAAGTGACTTACAAGTGAGGAAAACAAACAAGCTATTCTTCATGAATTCGTAGAACCTTTCTGGACCTTGAAAGTGTTGTTTGTAATGCTGTCTACGGACAAGTCAGACAGCGCTCAGATTTTATGAAAATATCTTCATTTGTGTTCTGAAGATGAACGAAAGTCTTACGGGTGTAGAACGACACGAGGGAGAGGAATTAATGACAGAATTTACATTTTTGGGTGAACTAACCCTTTAAGATATTTCTCCTTAGAACCTTTTTGGCATTTAGTGTTCTTTAAAACTTCTATATAGAACCGTTTGTAAATTCATGATATGTTTGAGGTTTATGTTTTCAGAAAGCTGGCGGATATCCTTCTCTCACATTGAAAAAGAGATGATGCAGTATCATGGCAATAAGAAGACGTGTTGTGAGAGTTCTTCCAATAAGTGTTGCCGGTATGTTTTAGTTTTTAGTAATGTTAGGTAAGTTAAAGGGTTAGTTCACCCAAAAATGAAAATTCAGTCATTAATTACTCACCCTCATGTTGTTTTAAACCACTAAGACTTTTGTTCGTTCGTGAGAACACAAATAAAGATCTTTTTAATGAAATCCGAGAGATTTCTGTCCCTTCATTGACAGACACAACTACCACTTTCAAGCCCCAGAAAAGTAGTAAAGACATCATTAAAGTAATCCCTGTGACTCCAGTGGTTTTATGAAGCAACTTGAGTTCTTTGTTCATGCAAAATTAAAAAGTTATCACTTTATTAACAAAATATTAATCTCCAATGCGTGTTCACGAGGGCACCACATATGTGTTGGAGATTAATATTTTGTAAATAAAGTGTTAAATTATGCTTTTTTTGCACAAACAAAGCACTCGGGTCATTTCACAAAACTGAGGTTAAACCACTGGAGTCACATGGTTTACTTTAATGATGTCTTTACCACCTTTCTGGGGCTTGAAAGTGGTAGTTGCATCTGTCAATGGAAGGACAGAAAGCTCTCAGATTTCATTAAAGAGATCTTCATTTGTGTTCCGAAGACGAACGAATGTCTCACAGGTTTGGAACGACAGAATTTTAATTTTTGGGTGAACTAACGCTTTAAGTCATGCTTCCCCTAAACTGTTCTCTCCTCTCTCAGGAAACGCTGTTTGCAGCTTCTCAAGTGTCTGATTGAGGGACTGAAGCAGCGGTATCCCAAAGAGCTTGAGCCTTTGTGTTCCTACCATGGGAAAACAGCCTTCTTCCATGTCCTCTCAGACAGGGTGCAAGACTCCCTTTGGTCTCCAGGCCAGCTGTCTGTCTCCTTCATGAAGCTCTTTGGATACTTTGAGCGACGTGTACTAGATGGTTCATTACCCCACTTCTTTGTTCCCCAGCATAATCTGTTCTCACCGCCTGGGTTTCCCAAAAGAGCTCTTGCATTTCTGACCAATGTTCTGAAGGAGCAAAGAGAACTGGGGCTCCCTGTTTTGAAGGTGGAGAGTCCTTCTGCTGCTCTTGTTCCTGATACTGGTGCTCTTATTCACCCAAAACGAATCAATGACACAGACGGTTTTATTGCCTCTGAACATTACTTTAAGCATGTGTATTTATGGTTAGTGGTTGTTATTGTTTGTATAGGAATCGGATGTGTATTAGTAAAATGATTTTGTAGAATACTCTCCAAATACAGAGAGGTAGGTCTAATCGTTGTACTATACAACATCTTGGTTTTTCTTCATGCAGTTATTCCATATTCATATGTAAAATTGATTTTGTATGAGTGATCGTGAACTGTTAAAATAAACACGTTAAAAATATTTGCAGTATCCTATCATATTTGATTTCCATATTTTGAAGAATAAAACTGAAATTAAATTTTTATACACTAGTAAAACTGCGTATCTTTCCTCATAAAATACAATTTTATTTATAAAACAAAAAAAGCAGGTAATACTGTACACTTTTCATTAAAGCAGTAAATGGTTGAACTTTGGATGTAAAGTCTGATTTAATAAACTGATTAGCATGTAGGCTAATATGACATAAAAGACGGTGCTCTGTAGATCTAAGTCATAATTATATGCTATATTGAGATATATGTTTGCAAAAGTGCCGCAAAATGTTTTTTTGCAAGAAGCAATGGACCAAAAATCATTTTTTCTTTCATGACTATTTCCTGAAGCGCGTCCATGAGCGCAAGGCATGATGGGCAGTGTAGTTCTGAGGACCTAAAACGCAGCATAAATGCTCTGCGCCGGAAGTGTATCGTCCTCTTCTTAGTGATCAAACATGGCGGTGAGTACAGCAGAAATTGTGATCACGAAGGGGTACCGTTAAAATCAGCCAACATCTGCTTGTTTTTATGCAATAATATCATGAAGCACATCGTTATCAGTCGCTGTTGCTGTGTCAAACAGAATAATGGCGATATTTGTGGCCGGAATGATTTGATGCGGCGGATATTGGCGTTAGCTTCACGGTGTGCTGTAGTGTCACGTCATTGACTCGTTTAAAGTTACTTAGGTGTTTCCAGTATTGCCTGTGCTTTTGTTTCTATTGAAAACGGTCGGTCCGGATGAATAACCGGGAGCTCAGTTGTATGTAGTGTTTAATATGAAAGTTCGTAGGCTTATATTGGCATGCTAGCTGTTCTGCAAATGGTGGATATGTCCGGGCATGTTCATTACGGACTCTTCTTTTAAAAGCTTACACCATCACAAAGTGCTAAAAGAATCTGACAACGCAAAACCGCTATGATTTTCATGCTTTAACTTATTGAGAGAGCTGGTACGGGTTTGTGAGAAAGCTGTTTGTTTCTCTGTTACAGGACCAGGCCGAGAAGAAGGAGAACCCAATGAGGGAGCTGCGCATCCGCAAGCTGTGCCTGAACATCTGTGTGGGTGAGAGCGGTGACAGACTGACCCGTGCTGCTAAGGTGCTGGAACAGCTGACCGGACAGACTCCTGTCTTCTCCAAGGGTAGGTGGCTTTTCCCGTCTATTACTAGTGACTGCTACACCTTATGAATGTGGAGTGTATGTGTATATTTTAGGATGTCGTCAGACCTCAGGCATACAATGAAAAGGCGTCATGCTTCAGTCATTGGACAAACCAGTCGGGGTTTGTACAATTAGGCATCAGACGAAACTGACTCGGATGAAAAGGTATTGGCCAAAACGGCCTCAGACTGAAAGGGATCAGACGAAACTGACTTGGGGTGCATTCACACTTGTCATGTTTGGTTCAGTTGCTCAGTGCGGTTCGTTTGAACATATGTGAACGCTGCCATCCGAACCCTGGAGCGGACCGAGACCGCAAAAAAAAATTGGTCTCGGTCCCCTTCCAAACGAACTCTGGTGCGATTCAATTGATATATGAACGCAACACGGACCAAAGACATGTAAACGAACGAAAAACAGGATGTGATGTCACGAGATGCGACAAGTCAGCTGATTTGGCGACGCAGAAAGATGGGTGTATCCAAAATGAGTCGAGGGCAAATGTGGAGCAACGAGGAGTTGAAGCGCCTCATCAATAATAGTTTCTGCATACAACAGAGGAAATCCTGGGGTTTTGAACATTTTATGAGCTCTTCGTGAGTTCTTATCTGGTAAAAAATAAAGCATATGTACACGGATAAAATCATGCTGTTTAATCCAGCACACAGCATTGTTTTGAATGTTCGGTAAGCGAGCTCTGTTGCGAAATATACGTCATAAAAGCCGACCAATCAGGTTGTGACCATCTCTATGCCTTTGGTTTGGTAACTTTAGGTTCGCTGTTAAAAATGCTTGCGTGAACGCTAAGTGGACCAGGACTGTTTTGTTTTTGGTCCAGACCAAGTGTGAACGCACCCTTAGAAGGGAGCGAATTGCCCCGCATTTTTGGCTGATGTCTTTTATTCTGAGGCTGTTTCGTCTGATGCCTAATTATACGAGGCCTGACACCTGACGTCGTCTTTTTTGCTGAGACCTGAAGCCTTTCAGTTTGAGGCGCGGCTTGTCCAATGACTGAAGCCTTTTAGTCTGACGCCTTTTCGCCGTATGACTGAAGTCTGACGACGTCCTAAAATGTACACTGTCGGAGTGGCTTTTGTAGCTGTTTGTCATGCATTAATTGCGTATGTTTTCCACCAGCCCGCTACACTGTGCGATCCTTTGGTATCCGTAGAAATGAAAAGATTGCAGTCCACTGCACGGTCCGTGGAGCCAAGGCTGAGGAAATCTTGGAGAAGGGCCTGAAGGTGAGAGGAACGTGTTTATGGGAATTTAGCCTTGAATGTGTCTCTGTCCCTCACAGCCTCGTTCTGATTGACCCACATTGGGCTTTTTTTTTTTTTTTTAAATGGATCATTCATTCTTTGACTTCTTTCGTTTAGGTGCGTGAGTACGAGTTGAGAAAGAACAACTTCTCGGACACAGGAAACTTCGGCTTTGGTATCCAGGAACACATTGATTTGGGCATCAAGTACGACCCAAGCATTGGAATCTACGGCTTGGACTTCTACGTGGTGAGTTAAATTAAATGCATCTGTTTGTATTGCAGCCTGTTATTGTTAAAAATTAAAGTTAAGGATTTTGCAGTGTGGAAATATTAGTGGCTTCTAGCAGGGAGGTTGCGAACTGCAACCATCGGCGCTCACTCCTCTCTTTTGAAGCAAAATTGAGACTCTGTGGTGGCCGACACGAGACACCGATAGTTTTCCCTGTCCAATATTTTCTTTTCCCCTTCTTCCTCGTCTCAAGAAAAACTGCATTCACATGAAACCGACTCAATGATGTAGCATACATGCCGGATCAGTATGTGTCACTGTAATTCTGCTGTAGAGATGAACTAAAAACAGAATAAGAAGATTTGGAGCACGCGCATAAATCTTGAACGCTGTATACAAACTTTAACAAAGCTAATAGTCTCAGTAGCTTCTGTGGCACAAACATGTATTCCACTGTTTCTTTCCTGTTATGTGACGTCTGACTATGGTTGAGATGTGATGACATTAATATACAGATTGGCTGTACACACAAAATGCAAGGGTGTCAGATTTATCCACGCTGGGCACTTTTTTTTTTTTCTAAAAATGGCAGTTTCAGGCTCCCTAAACGATGGCTCTGTCTGTCGATACAAAATTATGTATGCATCTATACGCGTATCCGTGTGGACGTGCTCCGAGACTGCAGAGAGTATGTTAGCCAGTCAAGCAATGCAGTTAACAAAGAACGGTGCTCATAATAAACCAAATGACTATTACTACTACTTTGTGCGTATTCAACATGCAAGCTCCCTCTAAAAACACAAGCGATTTATAAGAGCAACACAGTGACTAAACACACTTTGTAGAGCAGTTTGTCCATTAAAGGCTTCTATAGAAACATGGCGGCGCAAAATGGCGACTTAACATGTAAGGGTGTATGTGAAATAGTTCATTTTAAGGTGATTAAAATGGTATATTAAGGTTTTTATAAACCACTGAAAACATAGTTATGTATATTATATTGCATTTGTCATTAGATCCTCTCATTTTACACATTGCACTTTTGTTTTTTAGTTTGACTTATGCATTAGTTTTTTGCCGCTACACTAAGGCTGGCTGAAATTGGTAGTTAAAGGGTTAGTCCACCCAAAAATGAAATTATAATAATCATAAATTAATGTTTTAATTTTGTGTAAAAACAAAAAAGAGGGATGCTGTGCAGAACAGATGAAAAGCAGTCAACCTTAAACTGTAGTTTCTGTGCTCGAAGTAAGCAGTGCTTGCCTGTGTTTGCTGTAGGTTCTTGGCAGACCTGGTTTCAGTATTGCTGACAAGAAGAGGAAGCAGGGCCGCATCGGCGCCAAGCACCGTATCCGCAAGGAGGAGGCTATGCGCTGGTTCCAACAGAAGGTGTGTTGAAATACCATGTACCCAACTTGACTCCATTCCCAAGTGGTCCATGTTCTAGTATAGCTACTTATTTTGCACCACTCTCTTGCCTGGTTTGGCTCAATAGCGTGTTCCAATGATTGCTCTTGATTTGATGTTAGACGGGCTTCTTTGTTTAGAAAGGTTGGTTTGCTGAGTGAGCAGGAAAGCGTAAACTTCCCAAATTGTACTGTTAAAAGTTTAATGATGGAAAACTCTTTTTTTTTTTTTTTTTTGTGTAATTAGTTTGCAGTGCATTCTATTGACTTGATTTGTTTGCTCTTTTGTAACTTATTTTTGGCATTTTTGCCTTTTATGATAGGACAATAAGTAGACAGGAAGTGGGAGTAAAAGAGGGGATCGGGAAAGGTCCGTGAGCTGGGACTTAACCATGTACCGAGTTCATCTGTGCCAACTATTCGCTTTTTTAAGATCAATAATTTAGTTTGTTTTTGCTAGCATTAAACTTGTTTTGCTGTTTGTCAGGCAGAAGTTCTCCTACCCCTACTATTTGTGATGCTGTGCTATTTATATTTAAATTAATATTTAATAAACTGTCTGAAGTTCAAGCCTCATTGAATATTTAAACTAATGAATCTTAAGTTTGTTCACATTCCAGTGCCAACTGTAATATTGATAAACTTCGTCTTGGTGTTTTATTTCAGTTAATGTCTCTACGGTAATTCACTTACTCTTTATTCTCTCTTTCAGTATGATGGCATCATCCTCCCCGGCAAGTAAAGGACCACCTTTTTTGAATTTGTGACAAATAAAAGAAAAGCCCAAATTTGCTGCAGTCTGTGTGTCTTTATTTGTACAGCTGTGGTGGTGTTCACGTCTTCTATTTGTGTGGCAAATTATGGTATGAATTCTCAGTAAATAGTGATTTTAAAACAAATCAGATGTACTTGTATACTGTAAAACATGTTAATGATTTATCACCTTTGTGTCAAATCAACCATGATCCACTAATGTTCAGAACTGGTTTCTTTGTATTAACTCAAATTTTTACTTTCAATGAACCCAATTTAAGGCAATCCGGTTACTTAAACAAATTCTTAGTGTAGGTGATACTAATATTGGAAGAGCTTCTACTTGATATCCTTGGATCAGAGCTTTTTTTAAATGTAGAGACTTGTGTGGTGGTGTGAAATCCTACATTTCTGACCATTGAGGGTTGGTTGGTGACTGGTTGTCATTTCATGGTCAAGTGAATATTACAAAGGAATGAAGAGTAAAGTCATGGTTTTCAATCATTTTTGTTTTTATTTTTAATCCCACAGATCTAGTACCTGACACACTCCAGACTACTAAATCTGCTACTTTTTTCATGTTATGGTTTTTTTTTTTTTCCTATGGTTCAGTCATTGGTATTTCACGGTTTCTCTTTAGAATGTCTTGATTTATCATAAAATGCTAGGTAGTTTTTGTGACCACTACACAAAGACCTGTTAAATGACACTTTAAACAAGAATTGTATCGATGGGTTAAAATTTGGTGAGCATGAGACATTTTTTCAATAGCCAGTCTATAGAATAACTTTGGGTTAATATGTGTGGTATTAAGCACATTCTTTGATGGGCAATATCAATGCATTGATGCCTTATTGTGTGTCTTTGAGGGGCATTGAAATTTGCCCTGTGCCTATATATATGGCACAGTGCAAATTTATATATATATAACCTGAATTTTTAAAAGGCATACCGATAACTACAAAAGAGAAAATTTAAAAACTTGATTAAAATAATAAAAAAAACAATAAATAATGTGAGAAATAAATAAAACTGATGCTTCTTGATTCAGTACTACTGAATTTAGCATGCTTTTTTTGATGATCCCACAATGGTGTTTTCAATAAAACTGCATGTCTCAATTTCTAACACTCATTCAATCACAGAAACTCTTAAGCACATACCTCACTAAATTCCTTGCACTGCTTAAGCTCTTGTAAAATGTACCTTTCACATTCTTTGTAAGTAGGCCGGCCCTTGGTCAGTTTACCTCAAATACAGCCCTGGAGGGCTGCTGTCCTACAGTTTAGCTTAAACCCTTATCAAACTCGCCTACCTGTAATCTTCTAGTATATTCTGAAGACTTTAGCTGTGTCCCATTTCAGAGGCTGCATCCTTTGAAGGACTTGGACTTAAAGGCCAAGCCTTAAAAAGATGCTGTTTAATATATTAAACTGTCTGAAAACAAAAAAGGGTTCACAAACCATCTAAATATAGAATATATATATAACAAGTCAACGCTTGAACTGATTTAAAGTTTTTACATTTTTACATTTGTATCATAAAATATTTGAGTAAGTTGCGTTTGAAAGTGTAATTTGGCAATTTCCAAAAAAAAATAAAAAATACTGTGAAGGAGCACAATGAATTCTGGGGTTGACAAGGTCAAAAAGGATCCATGTTTTGCATCCTTCATTTGCTGGGAAACTAAGGACGTATTCAAGGCTGCATTTGAAGGAGCCTTTGAATTGGACAGCCTTCATTGTGGAGCATTGACGCATGCAGCCTTCGAAGGATGCAGCCTCTGAAATTGGGACGCCACCAATTATTAGCTTGTTTAAATGATTAGGGCTGTAAATAAACTCTGCTGGGCAGTGGCCCTCCAGCACCGGATTTGAGGAACTCTGCCCTAGGTAGTCCCTTTTCTTTAAACTCTGTGTACCTAAATGCATCTTTGGAGTTCAAAGACTTCTGTGCTAGCTTTTCCCTTTATATTTTTACTCTTTACTTTCTACTCTCTAAATTTCCATTTCACCTATATGTCCCTATACGTCCCTCTCTCTTGCTCTCTCTTTTCTACACTCTAACAATCTCTCCTTTCACCCTATCTTTCTCTTGCTCTTTGACTTTCCCCTGCTTTCATTTCTCATGCTGTGTTGTGCTGTGTCACACTGCTCTGATCTTCATGGGAAGGGGTGTTGCGGTGCCTGCGGGACGCGTGGCGTGGGGGCAAGGGTAGGGAACAGCAGGACACTCCCACAATGGGTTCCGGCAGGTCTTCCACTGCTGACCAGCTGTCAGTGCCTGGGTCATAACGCTGGACTGCTGACTTGTAACGTTTCTCTGCTTCATTCCACCCACCCAGCAGGTACAGGTGATTTCCAAGTGGAGACATGCCAGCTGTGCTCACTCCTAGGGGAAGGGTGGCAGCTCTTGTCCACTGCTTGCTCTCAGGGGAGAAGACTTCCATGGTCATCACATCAATGCGGACTCCACCGGGACCCAGCTGGCTACCACCTACCACGTACACCTTGCCACCTAGTGTTGCAGAGCAGTGCCAGCCACGAGGTGTTTCCAACTCTTCCTGCTCACTCCAAGTGTCGCTGTCAATGCTGTAATGGATGACCGAGCGAGAGTAAGCGCAGTTGACATAGCCGCCAGTCACCAAGATGTCTCCCGATGGTAGGACTGCGCTGGCATGGCAGCATCTTGGCATATCCATTGGCGTACGGAGCTGCCAAGTGTTGGTAGAGGGCTGGTAGCTCTCAATGGTGGCTAAGAGGCCATCAGTGTTGCGGCCACCAATTGCATACAGCCTTCCACCAGTCGCCACCAAACTGAAATGTGTACGTCGTTGGCGCATGCTGGTCAGATGTAGCCAGGTGTTGAAGCGAGAATCATATCTGAGGACCAGAAAGTATAAATAGATTTTAGACCAGGGCTGGACAATCTTGTTCCTGGAGTGTTACCTTTCTGCAGAGTTTTGCTGCAAACTGCTCAAACACACCTGCCTGGAAGTACCTTGCAATTTTGAAGCTTTTGATTAGCTGGCGTGTTTAATCAGGTTTGGGGCTAATCTCTACAGCAGGGATGGGCAAACGTGGTCCTGGAGGCACACTGTCCTGCAGAGTTTCGCTCCAACCCTAATCAAACACACCTGAACTAGCTAATCAATGTCCTCAAGATTACTAGAATACTACAGGCAGATGAGTTCTATTAGGGTTGGAGCTAAACTCTGCAGGACAGTGGACCTCCAGGACTTAGTTTGCCCATCCCTGCTCTACAGCAAGATGGCCCTCCTGGAACACCACTGTATCCGATTGAATCAGGGGTTTCCAAATTCAGTCCTGGAGAGACACTGTCCTGCAGAGTTTAGCTCCAACTCAACACACCTACCTGGAGCTTTCTAATATGCCTAATTAGACCTTGATTAGCTGATTCAGGTGTTTAATTGGAGTTGGAGCTAAATTCTGCAGGACAGTGGCCCTCCAGGACCGAGTTTGGACTAAATTATTTGTGATACCGTACCTGCTAAGAGTGCCAACAGCATGTTTTGCCTGGTTTCGGGCATCATTCTGATCTTCTCCTCCTGCCACATATAGGAATCCATCCATCACAGCCACACATTGGTTGAAGCTCTTTGCTGGCAGCTGAGTAAGATGACGCCATGTTGCTGTTCCCTCTCGCGGATCTCTCCACAGCACCTGTCACAGTAAAACAGTGAAGTGAGAATCAAAAAATTGTTTTCTCATACGTCAGAGCACGGAGTCCAGTCCTGCTCCTGGAGGGCTTAGAGTTTAGCCCCAACCTTAATTAAACCAGAACAACCTAGCCAAGGAATTCAGTATTACTAGCCTGGTGTGCTGGAGCAGGACGGAGGTAAACTCTGCCCCTACAGGAGTTGAATTGGACACCCATAAATCCAGAGTATCATGTCATGTACTTTGTCCAAATGTTTTCAATATGTACCTCTCGACTTAGGGCACGCTCAGTAAGAGAAGGGCGACCCCCAATGGTTAGAAGAGCATTCTGGCTTCCCCGGACCTTTGAGCGCCGTGACTGCAGTGTGTTTTGCTGATAAGGCAGCAAATGGTAGTTCATGGCATCCACCAGAAGACGGTGACACCGAGGATCTAGCATCATACGTGCCACTGGCTGGATCTCACTAACCAGCTCGTTGGCAGGGATGGTCTCAAAGCGCACGTGAGACAGCAGTTCTGCAGCATGTTCCTGCCTCTTTGGGTCAAAGTCTAACCACTTCATTGCCATCTAGGATCCAAGAAAAGTTAAAGTGAGTGATCCACATTTAGTGTCTAATTCAGTCTACTTTATAAATAGTGTTCATCCTGTTCATATCCAGATCCTTCTCATGACTCTGTAGCAATATCTCTTTTTACAGTATGTGCTGTGTTTCCTGATATATTTAGCTTTTGGGTCACTGTATAAATAGGACTTCCCAAGCTTTTGTAAAACCCCCATTCTTCCTGCCCTTCCATCCATCTCTCTTTACACTGACCTGGAAGGTGGTGACCTCAGAGGGAATAGATAGGTTGTCGTCTTGCAGGAAAGATGTGATCTGCTCTAGGGTGAGTTGGTTGAACTGGGTTGTCTCACAAAACTGGGCAAAATTTTCTAGAATGTAACGCCGGGCGGCCTCGCGAACTGGAGTCAGGCCATATGCAGCGCCGATGTTCCATATGTACACACAAGTGTGAGCGTTCAGCTCGGACATCATGAAGTCCATGCACATCTGGAGAAGATGAGGGATCTGCATTGTGCTCGCCGCAGACACAGTGCAGGCAATGGTGTACAGGGACATGTGCACACGGCCCAGGTAAGCAAATGTGATCACATTGGCAAGTCCTATGGAGAAAAATAATACATGTCATGGATTTTTAATTTTTTAATATGTCTCAGGGATTATTCCAGTTGTTTGGGTTACTTGAATTATTGGGGAACTTCAACAAATGTATCTATGGCCCTGTTTACACCTGGTATTAAGATGCGTTTCGGACGATCAGATCACAAGTGGACGATGCTAAATGCACTTGTAAATGGGGTGTAAAAATGTTTTGAGCTTGTCCACTTTCGACCACTTCCAGAGGTAACTGAAAACGCTTTTGACTGATTGCTTTCATAGTGTAGATGCTAATGTGGTTGAATGTGATCGAACAGCCACAAAAGACCGTCTACTCTCCGCCTAGTGACCTAAAGTGTAAACATTTCGGGAAGCGCTCTAGCTAGACGGGATTTAAACTTTGTTGGCTGATGACCAAAGTTTGGTTTTAAGATGAAAACTGTACCAAGCACAATGTTCTTTCACCATTCCTGATTTCTAACACACAATCACAGCGTTTGGCGTAGTCTTGCAAATGTCACAGCAGAAACTATAGCTGATGCTTGAAAGAAACTTTAGCTGAAACTATGGCGTATTTTTTCCGTCATCTCCGGTTGCATTCATATGTAAATTGCACAAGATTATTTTGTCCATTTTTTTGGAAAAAACCCATGTAATTACCCACCCATAGACCCTCCCCTTGAAGAAATCAGGACAAAAGTGATTAAAATACCAGGTGTAAACAGGAATGTGTCTCTCACATCTACTTGTGATCCGATCGACCAAAATGCATCTTAATAACAACAGTCAGGTGTCTTCAACCTTGCTCCTGGAGACCTTGTTCTGCAAGTATTACTTTCAAGCTGCTCCAATCCACCAGCCTGTAATTCTCAAGTAATCCTGAAGACATGGTTGGTTTGGGTTTTCTTGAAGAGTTGGACAGACAGTGGGTCTCCGGGAGCAGTGAAGACCTCTGAGTTAGGTGACATGTTTTAAGGCTTACCGAGAGGTGAGAGGGTAGGAAGCTCCAGTCGTTTGAGTCCTGGGTCTTTTGCCAGGACTTCACGAAGATACTGGCTGACTGAGGAAATGACCAGTTTGTGAACATCAAAGGCCTTGGTTTTGCAGGCCAATTCCATGTCTGTGAGGAATCGTTCCTGTCTCATGCGGCTCAGCTCCTCCAACATAGCAGATCCATGCAGGGGGCGGGTGAGCTCAGTGCCCAGGCCAAAACCCTTCTCCCCAGGTCGGATCACAGGGGGTGGCAGGGGCACCCCATTGAGCCGGTTCAGCTGCTCAATACTAAGAGGAAGCTCCAGCTTTTTAACACCGGGCTCTGGGACAACCACTCCACTCTCAACTGTTGTCAGTTCAGGAATGGACTTCTTAGGCCGTGGTGACTTCTTTTTAGGAGCCATTGTAATGTGTAGGCTAAGTTAGATGATAGCTTTTTATCAGTCAGGGCAACTGATTTTTGAGCCGAAATGACCTAATAACACTTTCTGTAGTTTGTTCTTTTTACTGACAGACTCACGTTTAAGCTATGACTCTTTCACCAGAGCACCAATTGACCAAGATGGACAGACAGACGCACTACACTTGCAAACTAACAAAGCGGCAGAGGGTGATTGATCAGCTTCAGCACACAGAACCTGAAAATAATCACAACAAAAATACAGTATGAGTACAATAAACATGAAGTGCTTCATAATATCATGGTCAACATGGATGGGTTTACATCTCATCTTACTCTTTTACAGTGGGAGGATATAAGGGTGATTGACAGGTGCATGTGGTGTCGTAGGGGAGTTTCCAAAAAAAGGATAGCCAGGGTAATAATTTATTATAAGCAAGTTGAGAAGTTTAAAAATAACATGTACATCATTTTTATTTTCATCCCAAATTGAATATTTATAGTTAAAATTTATATATATATTTAAAAATAGGGTTATTTTACTTTATTTTACAGTGCCATAATTACATTGTAAATACTTCTAAGTTCTGAGTACTATATTAATTACCTACATGTACTTACTATAGAGTTACAGTTAGGGTGTGGTTTAGGGTTTAGTTACTTATGCATAATTTACTGTTATTACTATAGTAAGTACATGTAGTAACATGTAACTATGACACTGTAAAATAAAGTGTTACCAAGAATAGTGTAGTTTCGGGTCATTTGTCATCATTTTCTACTCATTTTTTGATTTTTTTTTGTAGTTCATTTAAATTAATTTTTTTTATTATGAATTTAGTATATATATATACATTTTTTCCTTCATAATGAATGCATAAAAACTTTAAAATCTTTTAAACATTTTATTAGTATTAGATGGCATAGCATGTCATTTTGCAGGACACTATACGCAGTTATGTTACTAAATTTAATAATAAATATTAATAGTTGATTCTTATTATAGGATTCAGCCTGTTGTGCAGAATGTGTGGTTATTTTTATATCAGTAATCCCCACCCATCCGGCTGTTATTATAGTTAACATCGCATGTTACAGATCACGCCATGTGCATAAGAATAATTTCTTTCTGTAATCACACTTATTTTTGCCCAGGTTTTTAGTCAGTTCATTGCAAATTTGTTTTCAGAGAGGAGATTGTGCCGTTATCAAAACAAAGCAGTCCAGTCTCAGATAAACAAACAAGTATGACTGGACTGTGATAGACAGGTGTGTTTATGTATCTTCTAAAAATATTCTAAGGCCACATAAGACAATATGGCAGAGGTCATCCAGCTTAAATTACACTCACACTGTCCCCTCTCTCTCACCCCTATCTCACCTTCAAGCCACAACACAAAGGTTTACCAGTGTTTTCAAAATCAGATGATTTATCAGTTGTTTTCATTTAAGCAGAAATGATTGAATATGACTCAGTCCTCGTACAAAGGGAATCCACCTATTTACCATGGCAACCTTTTTCACCAGGGACAGTTACACAAAGGATTGCTGCTTTAGTTTCTGCAACAGGTGTTCGAAATATGAGGTGTCTAATTTAAAAGGGAAAAAAATAATAGCAGCATCAAAAACCAGTTATTATATGAAAAGTCTGAATGTTAGGAAAGCAAATGTTTACATCAGCAAAATGCAACAATCATTGTAGCTTATAAAACACATTTTCATCTAATCATGTATTGTTTCATAGAGTTATATGATGGAAACAACATTTTTTTTTTTAACTTTTTGTCTGGCTAAGGCTAATATGGCTAAAATAAATCTCTGAGACATTTTAATATATTTTGCAAACCTTTCTTACTTTTGCATTGTATTTTTTTGTGTGTGTGTGTGATCAAAAACCTTCTGAATGGCGAGATTGGTAGATTACTTTCAAATTGTAGTCTGTTACTGATTCCAAATTACATGAGAAAAATTGTAGTTAGTAACGTAATCCATTACATTACACATTTAAGGTGACATAATCTGACTACTTTTTGTTTACTTTTTAACTAACTCGTTTATCACATGATGTAAATATGATAAACGTAAAACTTAAAAAGAAAGAAAAATATATTCCATTCTTTGTTATCAAGAACATAGTGCATTAAATATTACATTATGATGGAATAGTGGGGGGTTTTGTGAGTTTAATCAAAAGCTGATAAATCATTAAAAAAAATCAAATAAATAAATAAAAAATAAAAAAAAAACAATCAAATTGAAATGCTAAAAAAAAATTGTTTTTACCTGCATGTCTTGTGACCATTTACCAACATCAGAGAACTTATTTATTATTATTATTATTATGACCAAACTTATTATCTTAAAATCTCAGGCAAAGAGGTTCATCTGACAAAAAAGTTGGGGAATAATAAGTTGATTAGATATGCAAAGTTAAGAAAACGCCTCTTAAAAGTGAAATGATTTCTGTAATTTTCGGGCTCACTTTTCAGTCACATGATTAGTGGCTGGTCTGTGTGTGCAAATCCACAAACCTGGAAGACCTTCTGTACGTATAAGGAGAATCAGTGAATTATAAATAATTTACTGCCATTGTGAGAATAACGTTAATCAACAAAAAAGTAACTAGTCTGATTACGAGTATTTTAAAATGCAAAGTGATCTAATTATAATTACTTAATTGTTTGAATCTGATTACGTAATCCAGAATCGGTGACACTGAGTACGTTGATGATACGTAAATTATATGTTGTTACTTGCCTTAGTTTTGTGACACTATCATTTGGATCAGACCTGCAGTTCTCGGCATATGTTTAAATGTTTTCAGGAGTGTTGCAACATATTGCCAGTCAAAAAGACCCTCAGTCACTTCTTATATTACACCACGGCAGCTGCTGGCCCTGCTGACTATGACGCGCACACACAAAACCACAGCACATTTACAGCTATATAGAGAGGAAAATGCATGAGGGGGAAAGATTCAATGACTAAAATAATTTTCAGGTTTTCAGTAGTGATGGGCATACAACCATCTGACCCAGATAGCCTTGTGAAAGTGGACCAGAGATCCTGTCAGGTTATGAAAAGTGATCGGTTGTTCTTTAATCTGATGCTGTAAACATGATGTCACAACACTCAGTATGAAAGGTGAGAGGTAAACAGGGGACACAGAAATTTCTAGATCTTGCGGAAAGGGAAGGATAGAAAGAGAGGATGAGAGGGTAAGCGGAGATGGAAAAGAAGCAGCTGTTACACACGTCAGTCCTAAAATCTGAAGGCCAATCTTCCATCTAAAAAGCTGTCGTGGAAAATCAGTATTTGTGTCCAGCCTCCAACAAGCTCCGCCCTCCGCTGGTTATTTATGGGTAGTGAGAAACGACCCTCATGTCATTCCGCTTTAAATTTAGACCACCACACTCCAGTGGGATGCCTTTGATAAGAAATTCTGAGAGTCTTTGTTTGGATTGTGAGATGTCAGAGATGCATATCCAAAGGGATGTTTCGTTTTCAATAATCTCTAATAAATCTCTACATGCAGTAAGCATGGTAAATTATTCAAGCTTATACTGAAGCCAGAAAGTTTGTGAAAGTAGTTCATGCATTAAAAATATACATAATGTTCTGCTGCTGTTTAAACATTCACTCTAATTTAATGTATGCCCATATGCGTTCATCAAAATCAGCATGTTTTACCTCTGCTTCCTGCTCCCCTTCTTTGTCCTGTCATTCGTTTTCTCTCAGTTCTTGAATCCACTCTGTTTTCTTCCTCTTCTTGCTAATCTGTCTCTCTCACTGTCTGTCTGTCTGTCAGGCAGAGCTCTGTTGGCGGCAGGAGTTTGTGGAAAAGATGAACCAACCACAGCTCTGCAACACAATCCAGTCCCCGACCCCTCCTGCAGATCCTTCTCCATATACAGCCATCCACCACTCCCCCCAAAAAACACTGTCCATATCCAGCTTGCCCTCCTAACTCCAACCTGATAGGACATAGAGGCAGTGTTATTCTTACCGCCATGACTAGATCAGGGCCATAACCATGACATTACTTCACCCAATGTTTAGATCAGAATGGGGTTTTCAGTGGCAGATTCTTATGCTTTTATGTTTGGTCCTACTCTAAAATGTATAATAATGTTATAATAACCATCCAGTACCGTGGTATTGTCACAGTGTTTCTGTAAGGCTGATGTTCGTATATCGTGTATATTTTGCTTACTCATAGTAGGCCTGTACATTTCAATCTCTAGTCTGTGATGATGCTTGAACATTTGCTTACATCTTTAGTCAAGCAGATGCTTTACTGCTGTTGTTGTTGTTGTTGTGATGAGTCATTGTTTTTGTTTTTTTCTAATGAAATAATTCACTACAAATGCAAATTATAAGCAAATTGAAGTTTGCAAGTAAAAACTGACTGCTTTAATTGACCTTTCTTAGTATATGTCTCTGAAATC
>CM074302.1:3014362-3021862 GCA_037194245.1 Opsariichthys bidens | reverse complement strand
TGTTAATGTTAAAGCTGCAATATGTAACATTTGTGCAGTAAAATTTCCAAAAACCACTAAGTCGGTTTTATATATATTTTTTTTGTTCAGTTTGAGTTTGTCTTAAATGTTTTTAAATATTTGTAAATCGTGAGAAAATATTTATAGCCCATATAATTTTCTCAATTCATTCACTCACCATTGGCAGTTGTGACAAAAAGTTAATTTTGCACCATGACCATATTCCAAAGAACACCGTTGTTTCAGTTCTTGTTTCTTTACTAAAAAGTTCTGCATTTTAATTACCTAAAAAGTAGGGATGCACCGATACCGATTTTAACAAACAATATTGGTCACATTCTCTCCTATTTGAACTTTTGTCATTAAAATAGATTAGTGTTTTGATCATGCATTAAGGTATATAAGCTAGATTATTGCTGCATTATGAAATTAATTTCTTTTGGATCCATTTAACATTCAACAGGTGAACATAAATACACAACAGAACAAAGATGCATTTTGTTTTAGCAAGTATTTAATAGGCAGACCCAGTGCCTCCTAATAGTCGACTAAACATTAGTCAACAAGAAGAGGCTACGTCAACCAAAATTTAATACAATATATATAATTTATATTTGTATATTTATTATCATAATCATGACAATGGATTGAGTAATCTCTTGTCTGTGAGATGCATTATGATTTTTTTCCCTTTTATTTTGTTCTGTCTAGCTTCTGAAAACTCTCAAAAGGTTGGGGGAGCTGCCTATAACAGTAGACATCCTGGTGGTAAGATCAAAATATTGCTTGTCTTCAAAACTGTTACCGTTTAAAAAAAAAAAAAAAATGCAGTTGGTTCTCTTGCTTTCAATAAATTTATGTTTTCTCCCATTCTTGCAGGAAACTGGTATCGGGAAGACTGTGAATTCTCTGCGCAAACATGAATTTGCTGGGGAGGCAGCGAAGAACCTTGTGGCCAAGTGGAAAAAGCTGGTGCCAGAGAGATCTGCAGACAGGTAAGATCTATCATCTGCTTATTTAATTACACAACCTTTTTAGTAGACATGCACCGATGTATCGGCAGCCAATATTCATCAGTTTAAAGCCATTGGGATATCGGCTGAAGCATGAGAGGCTGATGTACAACAATAACAAACTGATGGTTTATTAATTAACTGCGTGAAGGGACTGAGTTGTAAAATGTCTGTTGCATAATTTAAATATTGAAATACTAGGGCTGCCCTCAAATAATTTTTCTGCTCGACTTGTAGTCGTTGTAGTCTTGTATTCAACTAATCGCACGGTCATTGATAAACATATAAATCATAATAAAGAGCCTTTAATCCTAATCAGCGTTCAAGCGCACACATAAAGCAGAAGTAATGAATATGAATGCATCGGGGGTAAAAACGGCATACATTTTAATAATTAATTGATAAACTAGCGTTTTTGGCTGCAGCGATGACTTTGACTGTGCTGGCTCGTCTATATGTTTCATATGGATTACATAACCTGAGAATATTTGTTTTCCATTTGAATTGCTTAATTTAAAAGTAGACATTTCACTTTCTATTGGTACACTCTTCCAGTTTACATGGAGGTCCAAGTTCACAGAGAGAGGCGGCACCCTGTTTTCTTTCGTTATTTTATGAAAGCACAGCGTTTTGTTGTTGTTGTGATTGCACACAAATAAAAGTAGACTCTTCACAGATTCAAAAAATGTATTACTCTTATCTGTATGACCAAAAATGACGGACTACTCGATTACTATTACTTTTTAGGTAATTAAAATGCAGAACTTTTTGTAAAGAAACAAGAACTGAAAGAACGGTGTTCTTTGGAATATGGTCATGGTGCAAAATTAGCTTTTTTCACAACTGCCAATGGTGAGTGAATGAATTGAGAAAAATATATGGGATATAAATATTTTCATATATAGTATGATTTATACTATACGTTCAAAAGTTTGGGGAAGGTAAGGTTTTTATTTCTTTAAGTCTCTTAGACTCACAAGTCTGCATTTATTTGATCAAAAATACAGTAGAAACAGTAATATTGAGAAAAATAAAAATACTATTTTTCAATTTGAATATATTTTAAACTCATTTATTCCTGTGATCAACATCAGCATCATTACTCCAGTCTTCAGAGTCACATGATCCTTCAGATATCATTCTAATATGTTGATTTGCTGCCCGAGAAGCATTTCAATTATCAACTTAGTAACTTAAGAAATCAATTTTCGGATAGAAATGTCATTTATTTGAAATGTAATTTTTTTGTAACAATGTAAATGTCTTTACTGTCAATTTTGATCACTTTAATGGATCCTTGCGGAGTAGAAGTATTAATTTTTTTAAGAAAATCTTACTGACCTCAAACATTCGAATGGTAGTGAATATATGTTACCAGTGGTGATGAGTTTTACTCGAATTCGATGTTTGGCGAGTGTTAATTTCGGAACTTTGGTTGTTGTGTTGTGAGATAAGAGATGAATAAGTATATATGGTTCATGTTTATCAAAAGACCAACTGTAAAGGAGGGGCGTTCCCACTCACGCATTGAGTCTGGAGGGCACAAACGAGTCCGGGAACGGTCTCCAGAGGAACCTCCACTCATGGAGGAGGAACAACACGACGAGATGGAATGCCAACATGGCTACTCGCCCTCCCCTCCACAGCACTATAGCTCACCGTACAGACACAGCAGTGCAAGGGGGTATCAGTCAGATGAGTATGAAAGCCCTCCAGAAGAGGAGCCGGAACTGGAGCTGGATCCCGAGCCGGAGCCCGAGCCGGAGCCCAGTCCCCCACGAAATGACATTAGACAAAACAAGCCACACAAAGAGCCAGTCAGAGAGCACAATTCCCAAGACCTACGGGAACAGGAGAGACGGAAGCACCGTCCCACGGGTGGTGGCAGCAGCAAGGAGAGGTCGCATAGAGCTGATAAAGAGCAACAGGGTGGGTCGAGTCACAAATCTAAACATGATCGACATTTAAGCTCACACGAGAGCAAGAAGGACAAGAAAGGAGGAAGTGATGGTAAGAAGTCTCTTATGCTCACCAAGTCAGCATTTATTTCATGTCAAATACAGCAAAAACAGTAATATTGTGATTTATTATTACAGTTTAAAATAACTTGAATATATTTTAAAATATAATTTATTCCTGTGATCAAAGCTGAATTTTCAGCATCATAACGCCAGTCTTCAGTGTCACATGATCTTTCAGAAATCATTCTAAAATGCTGATTTGCTACTCAAAAAACTGTTCTGATTATTGAAAACCGTTGTGCTGCTTATTTTGTTTTTATTATCATGGTGATGGTTTTTAAGGATTCTTCGATGAATAGAAAGTTCAAAAGAACAGCATTTGTTTGAAATTGTCATTTGATTATTCAAAGTATAAGATTTAAGTTGGGTCTGGTTTTGTCCTTTAAGGAAAATCAAGGGAGAGAGGGGAAATTCAAGAGAAAATGGATGAGGATGAAGAGCCATTTGAAGCTCCAACCATGTCTTTCGAATCCTTTCTCACGTACGACGCTCCGACCCCAAGCAAAAAGAAGAAAAAGCAGCCCTCGCGACCCCCTCAGCCTCCTGCCTCGATTCCTTCGGCTTCCTCCAAGTCTAGCAAGGCCAACGGGACCAGTAGTAAACGCTCAAAGTCATCCTCTTCCTCAGTGACCACACCTGCTGTTCCAGAGAAACGCAGGAAGGTGAGGCTGAACTTCTTGTTCTGGTGGGGTGATGGGGAAACCAGCTGTGTCGAAGGATTTCTAATCATTATTTCTCCAGGTAGTGGATGTGGTTCCCACTCTGCCTGATATCCCTTTGCCAGCCATCCAGCCCAACTACAGACCACTGCCCTCCATTGATCTTACACCACTGTCCCCCAGAGACGCAAAAGTATGTGTTTTTTAGTTTTAGTAAACTTTAAAAAGGACCTATTATGCTTTTTTACATGAAAAAGGTCTGCAAAGTTCCAATTTACCACAAAGTCCCTCCAGTGGGAGTTCTTCTCTATATTAGCCTCACTGTTTCTGAAGTGTTTCTGTCTGCATTGACTCATGGCAACATGTTTTTCTCCTCCAGTCCCAGTGTCACATGACGAAGAGGATGCTGGCTGCGCAGGTCGACGGCTGAACTCCAAAATGGTGGTGTACTCTGGGTCCAAGTCTGCGTATTTGCCGAAAATGATGTCTCTGTATGATCAGTGCATTAGAGTGCTGCAGAACAATATAGATTGTGAGTTTTCTCATTCTCTAATATTTGTTTTAATAGTATTTCAAGTCAACGCTCCAGTATTATATTTATGTCCTGTTACTGGGTCAGTTTGACATTACATAACAAATCGCATCTGAACAGTCACAGATGGCTGTGTGTGAAGAATGTGGTGACAGTAAATCAGTAATTCCCCATGTTCAAATCACTGTACAGGATGTCCTGATGTTTCAGGCTAGACAAAGTGTTTACTACATAAATCACCTAAAAATGAATCCGCTTTTCACTGATATTTCTTCTAGCAATTGATGAAGTGGGCGGAGTGCCATTTGAGATTCTGGAACCGGTTCTGGAGAGATGCACGCCTGAGCAGCTTTACCGGATTGAGCAGTGTAATCAGGTGTGTGTGTCAACACTGTCACATGCAGATTATCTAGTTCACAGTTTTAATTGCATATGTGTTGTGGTCTTCTACGTTATAATTAATAATTTATAATGTTACTAAAGATTTAGCAGAGGAGGCTCTTGGAAAGGAGGCCAAATCCTTTATTGAACCATTTGCATTTTCCGGCTTTTTTGACCCTGGATGTTTGTAAACCTGTTGTAGGTGACCTGCAAAACAAAATTAGGAGCCTTTAAAATGGCATAAATAGCATAAATGTTTTTTGACCTGCAAATAATCATATTAGAATGATTTATGAAGGATCATTCCTGAGCTTTGATCACAGGAATAAATTACATTTTAAAATATATTACTATAAAAAAGTTGTTTTTAAATTGTAATATTTCACAATATTACTGTTTCCCGTTTTTTTTTGATAAAATAAATGTGTACTTGGTGAGCATAAGAGACTTCTTTCAAAAACATGAAAAAAATCTTAGTTTACTTTTCTCAAGATTGTCGGCGCATACAAAGTTTTTTCCATTAAAACTTATGAAGATTTTTAGCTCATTTTGGACAAATCTTTGATTGCAAGTGTCTCTTCTCAGTATTTCACAGAAGAGTCCGATGATCTGTGGATGAGACACTGTCAGCGGGATTTTAAACGCGAAACCCCTCAAGAGTATGAATCCTGGAGGGAGATGTATCTCCGGCTCCATGAAGAACGGGAAGAACGTCTGCGCAAGCTCACGATGAACATCAGCTCTGCCCATGCAAACAAACCTAAAGGTGCTCACAGGCAGTAATCAATACATTTAGATCAAAGTTAATGCATAAATATTTTCTTTTAGCACATAAAAAAATGAATACATGATGTGTGTGTGTGTGGGGGGTATTAATATATATATATATTTGACTTAAGTCAGTTTTAATAATGTCTATTCAAAGCTTTACTTATATGACATGTCAGATGTCGGTGTCTTTAAATATGATATCATCCATTTCAATATTTGGTGCAAAAATCCCCCAAAAGAAGATAACTCAATTAATTAATCAGCATGTCATACGGTTAATTCAACTAAAAATGTTTAAGCAGTTTACTTAAGCGTTTTAATATCTCAAAAATTGCTTAAAAATATTAACTAAACGAGTGAAATAAAAATGTGGGTGTGGTTTCAGTGACCAGCGTTCACAATGATAAATCAATATTTGTAATATATTACTGACTTTTAACAGGACGGCAGGTTAAAATGGCGTATGTCAACTCTGCCGCTAAGCCTCCACGAAATATCCTCCGTCTACAAGAGAAGTTTGGCACTAAAAATGGTTCTACCAGCACAAGCGCTGCTCCTCCATCTGCCAGGTGAGTGAATGCTGCATTAGTCACACAGACCCTGTTTCCGCCTGGTTTTAAGATGCGTTTTGGTCAATCGCATCATAAATAGACGAGGGAGACGCATATCCGTTTACACTTGGTGTAATCTGTCTCTTTTGGAACCACTTCTGTCCTGATTTCTTCGAGGGGAGGGTCTATAGGCTGGTAAATGTATGGGTTTTTTTTTTTTAGATCTGATGAATGAAATAATCTTGTGCAATTTACATATGAACGTGCCCGGAGGTGACGGAAAAACACAGAGCAGCAGCTTTCGTTTCAGCCGCAAGTTCACGCTGAACGATGTGAGTGTGTGTTAGTAGAATATTGCGCTTGGTCTTCAGTCGACAAAGTTTAAAACGCTTCTGGCTAGCGCGCTTCCCATAATGTTTACGTGTTAGGTCAGCAGGCGGAGAGTAGATGGTCTTTTGTGGCTGTTCGAACGCATTCGACAAGCGTCTACACTATAAATACAATACAGTAATCCGGGGTAGTCGTAGTCTTGTAATCAGAAGGTTGCTGGTTCGATTCCCACGCCGGCAGAAATTGAAAGTGGGCATTGTGAATAAACAGCACTCTCTCCACCTTCGATACCATGACTAAAGTGTCCTTGAGCAAGACACCTAACCCCTAATTGCTCCCCTTGTAAGTCGCTTTGGATAAAAGCGTCTGCTAAATGATGAAAAAAAAAAAATCCAGTCAAATGCGTTTTCCACTATTGAAAGTGGACAAGCTCAAAACGTTTTACAACCCGTTGACACTTGTATAAAGCGTCGTCCACTTGTGATCCGATCGACCAAACTGCTTTATAATACCAGATGTAAACGGCCACCGATGACAACAGTCGTGTTGGTGAATCTTTATCATGATGTTCCTTTTTTTTTGTTGTTGTTGTTGTTGCATTTAAAGTCACCATGAAATCAAAATATTATTTATTATTAGTCATTTATCCATGCACATCACTATTTAATAATCTGAGACGACCATCCAATCAATTCCAAATGGACATAATTAAGTCCTACCCTACATTCTTTCTTGTCACTCAAATGTACAGAACAATATGGGAAGAAAAGACTACTGCAACTTCCATTTCATGCAGAATTTTAATATGCTTATCCTTGATTCTTCATATGCAGGATCAGACCAGCAACAAACTACAGCTCCCACAGCAAATCCAGCGAGGTCGGTCAGTCCTCGTTTAGCAGTCCCCCCGAGTCCTCCTCGCGCTCCTCCGCTCCCAGCACCGCTGGTGGCCACAGTGCCAGAGAAAAGCCACAAGTCAAAAGTGAGTCAGAAATGAAATATGATTACTCATCTTCTACTTTTAGACGCTTATCTACAGCTACATGCACTTTAGCTCCCTGAATTGTAGTACAGTAGTAGCCAAAAGTGATGTTCGGTCTTTATTTAAATGTTATTAAATATTTGTTTAAGCATAGTTGAGCTTGTGTTTGAAATGCAATAAAACGTGGCAAATTGAACAAACACATGTTTTGGACATAATCTTCTCATACACAGAAATTATGAACGCATGCAAAAACAAGA
>CM074302.1:2936862-3009362 GCA_037194245.1 Opsariichthys bidens | reverse complement strand
AATATTTTTTTTGCGTTACTGCTTTGGGTGAAATGTGAAATTAAAAACCGTTTAGGAAAATGTGTTCTAATCTGGTCCTCTTAAGTGTTTAATATTGATGAATTCCTGCAGTTTAAGAAATTATACTGGTTAATTTAAACCACTTTTGGCAGTTCATAAAATCATGCATATTTTATAACGATTTTAAGCATTATGCTGCTGTTAGTTAAATAAGCATACAATATCAATTAATGGGATTTTCACAAATAAAAGACGGGAACCATTTTGAGCGTCCATCACTATAATAAATCCGTTTCTCATCACTTATGCATGACAATGTGTTGCTGTAAAACAAACCACTGATCAGTTAAGAAAACCATTAATGATATTTTGTTTAGAATTATAACGAAGGCTTTTCTTAAGTGCAACCATGATGGGCTAAATAGTTTTGGGTCTGCTGTATTTAATAGATTTCCAAACAAATATTTAAAAAAAAAAAAAAAAAGCCTTAACTTGTATTGTGCTTTGCTTTAGTGTCACGATCCGTAAAATAATTTTCATTAGCATTACATTTTGGTGAATTTAAAGGGACAGGTTCACCCAAAAATGAAAATTCTGTCATCATTTACTCCTCAAGTTGTTCCAAACCTGAATGAATTTCTTTGTTCTGCTGTACACAATGAAAGATATTTGGGAGAATATTTTGACTGCCATAGTAGGAAAAAAAGAAAAGAAAAAAGATCTGCTTGGTTACAAAACATTCTTCCAAAGATTTTCTTTTGTGTACAGCAGAACAATTAAATTCATACCGCTTTGGAACAAATTAAAGGTGAGTAAATGACAGAATTAAAATTTTTGGGTGGACTATCCCTTTAAGTGGCATTAATAATAATTTAATATTAATAATTATAAAAATTTTTTTTTAACTCAGTACATTGTTCAGCACTGTTATTTTATTATGTGCTTCAGAAATGAATTGGAATGGGAATTATAGCCTTACATAAAGTAAAAAAAAAAAAAAAAGGTACCGCTTTCAGTTTTTGCGAAATTTAAGCTCACGCGGTTGAACAACAGATATGACGTCACGTCGCCGTGTTTCCGCCCCTCTCCGGCAGAAGGAGCGGAAGTTCCGTTGTGACCTGAGCTAGCAAGCGGTGAGTCAATAAATTTGTAGCAGTGGGCCGCTGTTTATATATATTTCTTTCTGTCTGAACCCTAAAATTTTGCCTACCCCCTGGCCTTGGCGTTATCGATCGCTATATAGGCGCGAGCTTGCCGCTGAACAGCGTAATAGTGGGTTTAATCGCGGGCTAGAGAGATCCAGAGAGCTCCATCTATGAGGCTGGGGATTCATTGTGACAATAATACAGGCGAAACAGGATTAAGCTGCGATCATGTCGCATTAATGAAGCGACCTAGCGGCTTTATTTATACATGTATCCTGTCCTTGATTCTGACAGGCTGGGGAAACTCGAGCTACGCTTCGCCTCTACTGTTTTCACTGCCCATCCCTTTTCCTATTCTTTCTGAATATATAATCGTGGTGTTCACGCGAAGGATTATTGCACTGACGCATTAGAGATGATCAATACAGTCATTTGTTAATGTGCATCAATAAGCCATTGTGTAACTGGTGCTGGATAAGGACACCATGCACTTGCATTGGGGAAAAGTCATTTTTTCCAGTATTTATTGGAGATGTTATGTTAGCAGGGGGGGGGGTGTGTGTGAAAGTATTTGATATGTGTGCAGTAGTGAAAACCCCATAAAAGCATTTGAAGCACTCCTGGATTAAACTTGTAATGAAACCACTAAACTGGAGAGTTTCGCCTCCTGCAGCTGTCAAGATTTGATTTCTCAGCACTGTCATGTGGTTCCAGGAAAACAGGGACCCGTGGCTTTCATTTAGGCTTCATTAGAAAGCGTTTTCTCAGAACTTGTCTTTAGCAGACGTCTGCAAGTATAAACTTGTGATCCGCACCGCCGTCAGTAGAAAATGAAGCTCTCTGTGTATGATTAACATGAGCGTCATTATCCATTCCTGTAATTTCACTTTTGCTTCTCCTCGTCTAGCTAGTTTTTTTTTTTTTTTTTTTTCAGTAGATGGGCATGGATTGCTAGTTAAAATGACTTAAATTAAACCAACTTTTGTTAATCATTCTGCAGCCTGCTGACAGTTTCTTTCTAAAATCGCTGGTTTGTATCCTTAATAACCATTTATCCAATACTTATTGCCTGGGCCTTTGTGTTTTTATTTGCGTGAACATGTACTGATTGCTTTTGAACTTGTTGTTTTTGTATTTTTCTAAAAGCACTCCTCACATTGTATGTGTGGCAACAATATGTCTGTACCTCTGCTCGCTGAAGCCGTGACGGTGTCCGGGACCGAGAAGGAGACGGCTGTGGTGAGAGACCCGTCCAATCATTAAAGTCTAATGACTGAAGTCGTCCAAGTGATTCATTAGCATCACACGGGCGTCAAATATTTCCTGAAAATAAAAGTTCTTACTCATCTTCATGTTGTTCCAAGCCCATAAGACCCACATTGAGGTATTTTTAAATAAATCTGAGCGGTTTCTAGGTAAACAAAACTCCAAAAAAGGTAATAAAACCATTAATCTAAAGAGACACGGTCGCTTTATACCATAAACATATTTCATTTAGGCTTTTATTTACATCTGAGCGATGATCGACACGCATACAAGGAGCTTGTCAAATATGGTAAACACGGATGTTAAAAATGCATGTGTGCGTTTTTCTGTATGTCAAGACTTGGATTGAACTGTTCAATTCATATGGATTAATTTCACACTTTTATGACCGTTTTGGATTTTCGCACTATCGATTACGGGACCGAAACCTCTCAGGTTTCGTTATAAATATCTTCATATGCGTTTCAAACTTTAGCCAAAATCTTATGGGTTTGCAACGACGTGAAGGTGCGTAAACGATAACAGAATTTTCATTTTTGGGTGAACTAGGCCTTTAATAAAAAAAAAAAAAAAATTGAAGTCTATCTATCTTTATTGGAAGATAGATTCACAGAAAACTCAAGCTTGCTATTGAGATGGTATCTTCGTATAAAATAACCATCGAACACAGGAAATCCTCTTTTGGGCTTTGCAGTCATATTGTGTTAACTTTGCAGGTGATCTTCCTTCATGGCTTGGGTGACACAGGGTAAGTTCTGTTCATTGCCTGCCTTTTGCAGGATATTTTAATGCCCCTCTTCCTGCGTGGAAATAACCCTGTCGTGTCACTTCTCATAGACACGGCTGGGCTGATGCCATGACGTCTATTAGACTGCCGTACATCAAATACATCTGCCCGCACGCGTAAGTGAATCGCAAAACATTTTGGGTGCATTGGTTGTGATGCAATAAAGAAATATGTTTTTGTGTAGTTTATTGCAAATGAGTCTGTCATGCTGTCTGATTCTAGACCCCGAATCCCTGTAACACTGAACATGAAGATGACCATGCCCTCATGGTGAGTTGCCTCTGTTAAGAATATCATGGCAATTCTAGGGTATTTATGTAAAAATTAAATGTTATTCAAACCTGGAAGTAATCATTGTTTGAAGATTTTGACAAATGTATGATGTAAAATGAAGTATTTCAGATTCTGCACTATTCTAGGTCATTTAATCAAATTAGTACATTTGTGACATTGATCATGTGATTCTGTTTAGACAGTCAGACGTTGGTTAAAGCAAAAGGGACAAACCACATACTAACACTCTGAAATTCACGTTAAATTTTTCAGTTGTCATGTTACTCAAATGATTTGGAGTAATATAATATAATCAGATTTGCAAACATAACAATAAATTAAAAAAGTATTACATTTAAAAAATTTTAAATGTAATACTTCACAATATTAAATGTTTTTACTGTATTTTTAATCAAATAAATGCAGCCTTGATGAGCATATACGACTATATAATATATTTTTTTATTTTATTTTTATAGTTTAATTAATAGTTGATAAATTAACTTATTTTTATTTATTTTTTTGGTTTTTGTGCTTTTGTCCTTTTTTTAAAAAAATTATATATATTGCTATTTAGGTTTATTTTTATTTCAGTTTTAGTTTTCATTTATTTTCATTTAATAATTTTAGTGCTTCAACTTAAAATTCCAGTTTATAATTTTTAATAAGTTTAATGATGCAACAGTTTAATAAGTTTTTCAACTAACCTTTATTTCAATTAACAGAAGTACGTTTGATAGTTTTAATGAATATAATATAAAATGGGGGGAAACTGTATTAAACAAAAGCATTTTCACTACTGGACTCCTACTTCGTGGATTGCCTCTAATTCTTGTTGTAATTTTTTTCCTTTTCAGGTTTGACCTGATGGGCTTAAGCCCAGAATCCCCAGAGGATGAAGCAGGGATTAAGAGAGCAGCAGAGAACAGTGAGCAAAATTTGTTTTTGCACATACAGTCACATTCTTGAATACAGCATAAGCTGTCAATGACTTGAAAACATCCATAAATTGGCTTCGTCTGTGTCAGTGAATGTCTGACCACATGAAGAAGCACATTAAGTTTATGAGGGAGACGTGTAATGCGAGAGAATATTGTTATATGCTGAAATTTGATTATGTGGTGCTAAGTATAGACCTCTCCCTGTCTTCAACAGTAAAGGCCATCATCGATCACGAGGTGAAGAATGGTATACCATCCAATCGTATTCTTCTTGGTGGCTTCTCTCAGGTAAGTGATCCATCCTGTACTATCATTTGATTTGCTGACTGCAGATGATCTTCAGTTTCTGCTGTGTTTTCTGACGTTCAGGGTGGAGCTCTGTCTCTCTACACCGCTCTGACCTCGCAGCAGCAACTAGCGGGTGTTGTTGGACTTAGTTGTTGGCTTCCACTTCACAAGACTTTCCCACAGGTACAAGATTTGTCAGTGAAATCGCATATATCGTGATATAATCGCGATTTCTCAATTTAATTGATTTTCATCTTGATGATTCATTCTTCATTCTGTTCATTTTCAGGTTATACGTGCAACAGAACCTCACTAAACATTATTTGTAACGCGCCTCCCATTCAATAAATTGCTTTCAGCTTCGTTACTTTTGATACGAGACAAATTCTGTTCATTTTAAATTGAAATTCAAACAATATGTGCCATTTTGGCGCAGTTGGTTACACTTTATATAACAGTGCCGTAGTTACATTGTAATTACTGAAATAAGTACTGAGTACTATTGTTATTATACATGTACTTACTATATAGTTACCGTCGGGTGTGGTTTGTAATTATGCATAATTTACTGTTATTACTATAGTAAGTACATGTAGTAACGTGTAACTACGGCACTGTAAAATAAAGTGTTACCGCGCTGTTTAATGTCGCTGTGAACGGATCGTCTCTTCTGCTTTACTACTAGTTACAGCATGAAATACACATGAATGAACATCAGAAAGTATGTTGAAATAAACAGTACAACTCACTGAAATATATATCATACAATCACTCAGTCAGTGTTTAAACCACAGAAATTTGTCAATAAAACACCCTGTCGCTTGATTACATTTAACTCAGGAAAGCAATTCAAACTCTAAAGAGAGGTGCATTTTGTTAAATATATGCACTATATATTGTTAGTCATCCCTAATCTTCAATATTATGTTGGAATAAATCGGTCATGAAAACTTATAATACAGCCACTTTTTAAGTGCTTATATTTCAACAAATGAATTGTAATATAAACAAAATTGTCATTAAGGCAGTTTTTATAATAAAAACTTATGTTCAATTTTAAATGTTTGTATACAAATCAGATGTGTGATGTATATCTGAATGAATCAGTATTGAATCGAAATTGGAATTCAATCGAATTCTAAGCCATTTTGAATCATGAAGTTTCAATGCCTCGCCCTAAAATAAACATATATGCTTTTTTTCTCCGTTAGGCTGCAAGTGGGAGTGGAAACAAGGGCACTCCCATTCTGCAGTGTCATGGCGAGATGGATCCCATGATCCCGGTGCAGTTCGGGGCCATGACCGCAGAGAAGCTCAAGACCATCGTCTCGCCACAGAATGTCACCTTCCGCACCTACCCGGGTCTCATGCATAGCTCCTGTCCTCAGGTGAGACTTCCTGCGGCATTCGCAGAAACCTCAGGTTAACTCATTTCACCACGTGCAAATTATGAAGGATTTCGTCGATTTCCCCCTGAGAAAAATCTGCCAAATCCACTTTTATCAAGGTCATTAAGATTTGTTTTTTTATTTTAATCACTTATGCTCTCAAAGGCATTTGTTTGCTCAAAAATACAGTAAAAGTAATTTTGTGAAATATTATTACAACGTAAATAAATGCTTTTCTATTTTAAACTGTAATTTATTCCTGTGATTAAATCATTACTCCAGTCTTCAGTGTCACATGACCCTTCAGAAATCATTTTAATATGAGGATTTGCTGCTCAAGAAACATTTCTGATTATCATCAATGCTGAAAACAGTTCATATTTTTTGTTAAGTAGAAAATTTAAAAGAAACAGACATGGTAAATGTCTTTATAGTAGTTGTATTTTCATTTATCGTCAGTGTCCTTACTGAATAAATGTATTCATTTCTTGGAAAAAAAGCTTACCTACCCCAAACAGTTTTTTTTTTTTAATAAGACACTCCATGTGCAACAGGAAATCATGTAACGTATTATCTTCGATGTTGTGCAGTAGGTATTATTTGCTCTTACACTCATACTGCTCTCCGATTGGCTTTACAGGAGATGTCTGCTGTGAAGGAATTCATTGAAAAGCAGTTGCCCCGAGTCTGACCTCAATCTTAACTCACTGTGACCCTTAGACACTGACCTCTCACCTCCGACCTGCCATTCTCTCACAGGAAACAGCCATGATCCCCTACAACACGAAACATGCGCATGAACATTCAGTTGTAAATACTGTGAACATGCAACACATGCACATCATGTCATCTCACGCCTTTCTTTGTAATTTCATACCTCGTTAAAAAAGTGATATTATTATAAGTGGCAACATTTGGCATCCGCACATACGATAGTATCCCATGAAACCTTCACTCGTTAACTTTCATCATACATTCCTGTAAGCGTTAAACCGTTTCCCAGTATCTCAGTATCGGTCTCTTCCTCTCAAGCGAGGCGGGAAAGTTACGATTTCTGTAGCAGAACTTGGGAGAGAGTTCAGATGCTGCGACTCTGTGGTGGTGGAGGAAGTTACTGAGAGCCGGTGGCGTCTGGAGTGACTCTGCATGCTGATCCCAGGGTGCATGTCTGCGGTGGGGCTTCGTCGGGGTGCTGCAACTCATACTTCTGTTTGTTTTTTAGCAAAAGTGGCTCAAATAAACTTCGCAAATGACTCATTCAAATCTATCCGTATGCTTTGTTCTTCATGGAATCTGACACCGAGTTTCTATGCAAAATTAGGGGATTTAGTACTTGCATAATAAGCTTAATTAAAATAAACCTTTACAACAAATGCACATAAACGGCTTTGAGTATCTTACTGTAAAAGGATCAACGATACTAAGACATCATAATAATCAAAGTGAGTCACTCCAGACGGGGCCGATAGTATTTCCCAGACTAGCTTCCCTAATTCACCTCATCACCACATCTCCACCCATGTGACCAAACACATTCAAGTGTTCTGGGGTCTCAGATGGCATATGTATATACATCTTCAGGTTCCATTTTAATGCATAAAAGTATTGTTTACTGACACGACCTATTAACAAAAGATGGAAGGTCACAGTTGCGCGGCGGATTAAGCCTGCTGATGTTAAGGGATTATGAGGTAACCTTGATTAGCTATTAAAATTGAAATATGAATTCGCAAACGTGGATGCTGTAGTCATGTTTGCTTGTATACATTTGAAAATGGATTATTAAAATGTGTGATATCTCTAAACCAGTTGTTTGCAAAGTAGTGAATGTTGCTTTTTTAATCTAAAATAGATGTTCTTCGATATATTATTTCAGTGTTATTTTATCTTCTATCTAAGTCCATTTGACTTCCATGTTTTCTTAACTGCTATATGATCCCCTCTTTTATAATTGGCATTATTCCTTATTATTAGTTAGGATCATTTCTGAGCTTCTGACTGGTTTCCTATTTGCCCCGTGGCTTGAATGTTTGTTGTATGAATCGTGGGCATGCCAGGCACAAGCGGGTCAGCAGAAACGGGCAATATCTTTGGGTTTTACAGTGAACTTATCAGTTTATGTCCACCTGAGTTGTATTTTGTTGCTGGGTTTTTTTCTCCGTCATGTTTCGTTGTCGTTGTCTTTTTATTTGAAGTGTACTGAGGGACAGTTGGTTCTTCAGAAACTTTCCCAAAACACCTGTATGTGAAATAATAAATGATGCAAATCACAGCAATGCCGTCCTGTGTTTTATTGATAATGCCAAGGCATGGTTGACATCCATACATGGCACTATAGTATGCACGCTCTCTCTAGCAGGTTTAAGGCGTGAGAATGTGTAGGTCTATGCCTCGAGTCAACTTCCTCCAGTAATAAACCAAGGCAAATCTTTTATTTAATTCTCATTTTGTATACTAAAGGCCCAAAGGGGGGTCAAAATGTGCTCCAGCTCCAGCAGATGACCTGTTTTGACTGCTGACTGAAATGGTGCTGAAATCAAAGGGTGATCAAGTGAAAATGTGCTCTATTAACACCGCCTGTATTTCAAAGTAAACGCACTGTATTTCATCTAAATCATTTGACAAATGTATGACATCTCTCTAATTATCAAATCAACCATATTGGTTCAGTTCATTCATATTTCCTCAAAATCAGACTGAATTTGAAGTCGATGTTCCTTTAGGCGGCGCAATCGAGCCACAAATCTGTTGTTTTCCCCACTTATTCCAGTGACCAAGACTGTAAAAAAGAGGTTTCAGTAGTCAAAAGTTAATTATGTGTTTTGCGCAAAGCTGTAAACTATAAATGACAATGGAAACTATGGTAATTTCACGTGAAAATACATATATAATTAAATAGACTGAACATAAAGTTAAAATGAATTAAATAGAAAATACAAATAATTAATAAATGTGCAATATTTATTTTTTATTTTACTTTGTATTTTATATAAACAATTATTAAAAAGAATTGAAAATTAAATAATTAAATGTGTGTGTGTGTATATATATATATATATATATATATATATATACATACATTAAATTCTTTAATTTTTAATTCTATTTGATAATTATTTATAAAAATATTTATATTTATAAATAATTTATTATATATATATATATATATATATAATAAATTCAGGACTAAATTAATTGCATTGTTTTTTATTCTTTAAGTTAATTAATTAATTTTAATTAAAATAATACTATATATATTATTATTTATTATATTTAAAAACATAAATATTGTACATTTATTATTTATTTGTACTTTTGTATTTTATATAAACAATTATTAAAAAGAATTAAAAATTAAAGAATTAAATTTATATACATACATATTTAATTAAATTAAAAAATAACAAAAATACAATTAATTTAGTCCTGAATTATACATACATACATACATACATACATACATATATAATAAATTCAGGTCCTAATTATTTTTAATAATTGTTTATAGAATTTTTTAAAAATATTTAAAAGGCCACTAAAATGACTGGCTTCTACATCTCATGCGAGTGTATATAATTTAAAACATTAAAATGTTATTGAAAAATAAACGTATTTGTGTGTAAAACATTGACCGTGTCTCACCCTGTGCGGTAGATGGCGGTAAGTCGCTCTCAACCTCGCTCCTTCATCTGCTGTTAACACCGCGAAGGAGACGCAGATTATTGTCCTATGAAATGAGAGCATGACCAGCAAACACAGCCACGAGCACCACCCCTACGATTATACAGTTCTTTATCGTTTCTTTTTACATAATCGCTAACATGATCGAAGGTCTGCCGTCTGATAACAATGTGTATATAAACTTTTGACAAGCCTCTGGTAATTTGATGTGTCAACGCTTAATGGATACGTCCAAATCAGCGATGAGGTACGTGTGTGATTGTTTGTGTTGATCGCTCATGTCAACAGGCACTTGTTGTCGAAATCTCCACCTTAGGTGTGTGGAAAATGAAAGCTCTGCTTGATCAAACATGTGTTTGTTGGCAGATAACGCTAACGCCAGCGATCTGTCATTCATAGACCGGTATTGATGAGCTGATCAGCTGTCAACACAGTAACTGCATCCTTGAAAAACTACAGCCAGAGTTTGAGAGCTTTGCTTGAATCCTTAGACAAGAATCCTCTGTCAGAGAGAAACCCACTCCACCAGCACTGAAAACTAATAAGCAATTCACTAGAATGCAGGATTATTCTTCATCCTCAGGCTTTTGTGTCTGTTGGAATGTTGGGTTACACTTTATTTTAAGGCGTCTTTGTTACACTGTAATTACACATTTCAGTAATATTAAGTAACTACATGTACTTACTATAGGGTTAAATTTGGTTTAGGGTTAGTTGCATTTAATTATGCATAATTTATAGTTATTACTACATGTAACATGTGTAACAACGACACTGTACAGTTTTATTTTTGAAACCACGTTCTGTTTTATGCGTTTAGTTTGTCTGTGTGGGCTTTTTGTGTATTTTTTAAGGGGTAGTAACTCAAAGGGAGGATTATGGCATTGTTTTCTCACTCTAATGCTGTTCCAAACCCGTATGACTTTCTTTCTTCTGAAGAACACAAAGGAGATGTTGTGCAGCACGTCAGCCATGTTACTATTCACTTTCATTGAATAGAAAAAAACATCTTAGTTTACACTTAGTAATACCTACACGACTATGGCTTTTCTGTGTAGCTATATATTGTTGTGAAAAATTCCCAATTTTACTGCTAGTAAGTTTGAGGTTTGGGTTTATGAGTAAGATTTGGCATCAGAGTTTTGTGTGTTGAGTTATGGTTAGGGGTGAAGTTAAAGGTAGGGTAGGCAATTTCGGAAAGGCTACCAATAGCAAGCTAGCTTTCAAATCGTTTAAAGCGAAACATTGTGTTACTCGGTCTAGATTACTCATGGGATAACTTGTTTTTTGCATCACTCGTGCAAATAAAAACATCGCACGATGAAGAGTGTCTTCACACACCTCAATAACAACAACATTTCTTTTGTGACATTTTTCCCGCCATCAACCATAGTAGATAACTACTATTGCTGCTCTGTACCTATTGTGGAAGTACAAAACACGCCTGAAAGCCAAACGCAGATGTGTGAGGAACTGTCAAACCAGATGTGTCAATAAGCTCTTCACTGATTGTCTTGCGTGACAACGCGTCATGCAAATTTACGCTCGAACGATACGGAAAACATAATAGAGGTCAATATAGCTTGTTTTCGGCAATCGCACCACCCAATTGACCCTTTGCAAACAGTTTGATTGACAGGCGATCTGACCAATCATATCCCCGAATCTGCCATTTTGTCATAGCAACAGGGGGCGGGTTTTACAAAGGGTCAGTTTGCGTTGCACCGCGCAAATTTGCATGTATCCGCGTCTTTGCATTGACTCTGTATGTAGTCTACTTGCGCAAGTAATTAAATTCGCTTTTGGTGTGCACATGCCATTAGATCCTAACCTCTCTTCAGAGTGCTCTCCAAAGCCACGCCTCCTTCAAATCACATGATCACACAGAGCCTACACAGCGAGAGACTGCATTAAATTACCTCATGTCTCAAAGCACATAACATTACAATAATAATGAACGTAAACAAGTTACGGAGCTCTTACTTGTACCACCTGACTGCTGCAGATTAATTTCCGCATTGACATAGAAACGCATAAGTCTGAAATACATATGTTGACTGGCAGGTAGGATGTCCTGTCATTGCATTGCAACGTTTTTTGTTCCGGAGACTTCCACACAAGATATATGTCCTTGTTTTAATATTTAGAGCACTTCCATTATTGTTTGCTATCAGGATGTTTCAAACAGTATAACAAAAAGTGTTTATAAATTGCCTACCCTGCCTTTAACAGCATGGCTACGAGTACTTTAAATGTAATCACAATGACCAATGTGTATGTGTATTTGGTAACACTTTATTTTACAGTGTCATTGTTACACATGTTACATGTAGTTACTGTAGTGATAGCTAGAAATGCATGCAATTAACCCTAAACCAAACCTTCATCCTAACCCTAACCCTATAGTAAGTACATGCAGTTAATTATTATTACTCAGTAATTAAATTGGTTATTACACTGTAATACTGTAACACTGTAGTACTGACACCTTAAAATAAAGTGTAACCGTGTATTTTAATAAGGATATACATAAGGCCACCTAGTATAATGTGTGATCCCTGGCAATATTCAAGAGACAAAAAAACATAAAAAAACCCTATCCTTCCCTTTTCCCTTCCTACTCGATCTTATGGTACTGAGCAATGTATGAAATTTGGATTTTGAGCACTTCCTGTGTTATTTGCCAATTCATGAAGAATCGCTTGTTTGTTTTCCTCACTTGTAAGTCGCTTTGGATGAAAGCGTCTGCCAAATGTAAATGTGACCATTAAATGAGACTGTTAGTCTTTCTTTGGTCTTCCATGCAAAAAAAGACAGGTTTGGTACTGTCACTTTAAATGTCAGGTTACCGCATGCTGTTCTTTTTTTGCCATGGTAATTGATTAGCCTGGAGTTTCAGACATTGTTCAAATTGAAGGAGGATCATCTTTGTAACACAAAGCCTGCATTGTTTGAAAAGTAGCCCACTGCCTGTAAAATGAATGCAAATGGAGTTTTACCGTTAATGGACACACAGTATGTTTAATGATTGAGCTCTAGTGTGGGGGAAGCTTGTGGAACTGAACCGTTTCCCTGTCTTTGTGTGCCTGCCAAGTGCTGCTCTTAATTCATCTGTTCTGCATTCTCAGACGTCCCACCTGAAACCGAGTCGTTCGACCGCAAGGCCAGAGTGCATTTCTGATGTTCCTTGTGAGTTCTAAAATGTGCATTGTTTCTAACGCAACTCCGCAGACGTTTGAATGCGAGTGCGATGTGAAACGATGTGGAAAAGAACAACAGAGCAGACAGAATGACCTAAAAAGTGGGTTGAACGCCCAGCTCCCACTCACTCATGCCCGATCAGTGCACCTGCTGCTCCTCTCCGCTCTCCCACAACCCTCTCAAGTGGATTTATTAGAGCATGACATGATGCTGGTTGTTTTGCTGATGAAATATTATAGATCCCTTAGGTCATGTAACCTTTTACAAAGGTTTGTATTTTGATTACGTTTTTTTTTTTTTTTTTTTCCTTTCAGAAAGAGGCACTGCAGTTTTATCTGATGTAAATGTTTTAAACAAAGTGTAACGATAAGATCAGATAAGGGCACCTGTGCGAGATTGTTATTTGCAAAATGTGGTCATATGCAAATTAGCGTGTTGTGACTGGTTGTGTTACGTTAGGGATTTCCACAAGATAGTTGTGCGAGTTGGCTTGTAGCTTGTTTATTTTTTGCACAAAAGTAGTATAGTAGCTTCGTATAAGTTATATTTAAAGCTGAAGAGTATAATTGTTTTACTATTTAATGTGATCCAGGGGTTGTTTTTCCATTTAAATGTGCTAGATGGACGTGTTTGAGGGGGCGGGGCCTGGTTGAGTTAGTGCGTTTAAATATTTCCCAAACACGTACAAAGCAGTCGACCAATCACAACACACTGCTGCAGCTGACCAATTAGAGCACATTGTGCTTTTCAGAAGGAGGGGCTTCATAGAGACAGGAACTAAACAGAGCGTTACTGACAGACTGGGAAGAGAGGAGCTGCAACAATGGAGGATATGAGGAAAATAATGAACATTCAAGCATGAAAACCTATTCTAGTAGAGCTCAAAAACAAAATCAAGACTTTGTAAAAGGGCTTTGAAAATATTAAGACATTTGCATGTTTTTTTTTTCCCAGCTAGTTAAGCGCACTCTCCCCCCTCCGCAGTCGATTCCATCGATCAACTCAGTCTCTCTGTCACCTGTCAAGAACAGTTCATGGATTCATGGATTCAGTTCAGAGTTCAGAAAGATCATTTCAAAATGTAATGTTATCTCAGCCAATAATTTGAGTATTGGCCAAGGCTCTCTGTAAGGCTGATCAATGATGGACAAGGAAACGTGTATGATTTATTTATTTATTTTTTTGCAAGATTTTGCACTTCCAGGCAAATGGAATTGGATGAATGTGTGGATTCAGTGGAATTTGAGATGTCGATTCTTGCACATGTATATTTTTTGGAAAGGGGATATTCATTTAAAGATATATTTACCTTGATGTGACCCCCCCCCCCCCCCCCTTTTTTTGGTATGTCCTGCTTAAAATGATATTATGTAGTGTTTTTATTCAGAAAGTACATTAATGGACATTTGTAAAAAGCTTTCTCCAGAGAAAATATTAGAATTTTTATCGAATGTCAAATTGAAAGATTTTATTTAACCATTATTAATATCATTATAATTATTAGGCTTCTTAAGTTTTTTTTTTTTATGGCTGATCTGAAGGATCATCTGATCCGTGACTCAGAATCCATAATGTGATCCGAACTGTCAGTTTCGTTGCACTCCTAATTATTTATTTATTTTGTGTTTTTATTTGTTGGTAGAGATAATATTGTTATATACGATTAATTGAATTCTTATTACTGTTATGAGTATTTTAAATGGTATTATTTTTGAGATTGCCATGGATATGGCATTAAATTAAGTTAATTAGTTAATTTTGCATTTCCATTTGGATGCTTGTGGCTCATAACTTTTACACTTCATCTTTAAGCCTAAAACTATTTAAGCTATGAGGTGAAGGTAATGGACTCGTGTAGAGATAATGCGGCACATTCAGAGCAAAACCAGATTATCTGATATTTTTAAACAGAGGTTGCAAAATGGTGCTGTTGATTTTACACATTGATTTTACATCACGATGAAACACCATGAATAACAGATAGCAGGCAATGACTGTGACCATGTTGGTGTGTTTACAGGACTTGCGGTATGAGGCCCGTCCACTCTCGCGCTGGCTGAGTGCTGAAAACTGAATGTGGGCCGCTCTGCGGCTCCCACTCCAACTCCCGCCATGGGAAATACCTCCACCAAATTCCGTAAAGCACTTATCAGTGGAGATGAAGGCCTGGCTTGTCAACTCTATGACAACAACCCCCAATTTAAAGAGGCTCTGGAGCCGAACGCGTCTTATGGGGAGCCCTATCAACACAACACACCCCTGCATTACGCCTCACGTCATGCCATGACACGCCTCATCAGGTAAGAGCTGTAATCATTAGCATCCATGGGCAAGTTGTAATTGTTCACCTTAAATTTTAAAGGGGCTGTATGTAGAATTCAGAAACCCTTGTTATTAGCGCCACGGTGGCCGTTAAGTGAACTGCAGCAGCGTAATGTACAAGAGACTAAATGTGATTCAATTCGCCTCGCGGCAAAGTTCTTTTTGGAAATACCTTTTGGAGCGATATACTGCTAACGAACAGCTGCGAGCGACGGTTAGATGAATTTGTAAATATGTGCTGCGCGCTTTCCTCTCAATAACAAAAATGAGGAAACGGCAGTTAAGAAATATAGAGATGTGGATATGTTTGCACCAGCTCTGCAATTCATGTCGATGGATGAGGTGATTAAAATCACACTGTCATGATAGTTTGATTGTAAAGTATATTTGGGACTAAAGAGACTCTATAGATCTGGCTATGTGAGACTATAGTTTAAATTAATGCTTGTCTTTGCACGACACATTATCTTTCATTACAGAAATCAGGCATTATCCTGAACATTGTATAAGCGTTCGTTCATAACCAAGGAAGTCAGGGAAGGGCTTGTTTTTTCCTTACAAGCTGTTCACATATTGCTAATTAAAAATTCTTATAAATTGCCCCTTTTATGCTAAGAGTGAGTTTGACGCCATTTTTAAGCAAATCCTTACATTTTTAGATTATTATTGTTATTATTATTAATAAATAAAATGATAAATAAATATATGAAAAAGTAAGTTAGTTTATTTATGATTGTTGAGTACATCTCAAATTTATATTTTTAATTTTTATAAGGGACCGGTAGTCATTATAAACTACCATTCAAAAGTCTTTGCTTAGTAATTTTTTTTTTTTTTTATTTAAAGAAATGTGTACTTTTATTCAGCAAGAATGCATTAAATTGATCAGAAGTGACAGTTATAATGTGACAAAACATTTCTATTTAAAAAAAAAAAAATTCAATATCAAATTTTTTTCTGGAAACATGATTTCTGACGGATCACGTGACACCGAAGATGCTGAAAATTCACGGGAATGTATTACATTTTAAAATGCCACTTGAGAGACTTTTTTCATAAATGTCAATCTTACTGATCCCTAACTTTTGAATGTTAGTTTATGTGTCAAGGGGAAAACATACGAACCCATTCAATATCAATATGCAGCCTAACTGAGGATTAAGACTTGTATTCATGTCAAACAGTATGTCTACCTTAACACTGAAGCAGGGCTTGTAGGGTTGTTGCTTCAGGAAGAACAAAAAACACTGAATAACTTTCCCCCTACAAGACGAGACCTAAAGCAAATATGCATGGAATGGGAAGCGTATGTAGAGCCTGTGGTGTTTTTGTGCAATGCAAGGTTATTTTTGCATGGTTGTTGAATTCCACTGCTTGGTATTTGAGTCAAGACCACTTGGAGCCATGAGGCCAACTCTGCCTCAGTGTTGTTAATGCACCCCTCTGAGAAAATGGTTGGTAATTACCAGCTAGGACAGCTGGCTACTGAGGACTCTCTGTCCCTTCTCTTTCCTCTTCACTTTCCTCTTTTCATTGTATAGGTTTTGGAGCACACTAGCAACCTTGATCATTTCAGAGTCTGATTTCAATTAACAGACTTTTTTTTTTTTAATAGTTTTAGTTACCAACAGTAATACCGGACATTACTGTTGGAAATACCATAATTTTAATCTGGCCTACGTAGACAGAAAAAGAACATATGATTAACATGTAAAGTGACCAACCACAGTTTATTCTACTGTGCTGTTTATGTGCAGATTTACACATCAAACCACAATAATGGCTGGAACGGGAGGAAAATTGCTCCGCATTCTCCACTAACGGTTGAATGGTAAAGACTGGAAAGATGGCAGTCAATTTGTATAGGCTGTTATTAGTATTTCAGCCCTTCCTAATGTATTCAGCACTGATTTTTTCAAAGAGACAACTCACAAAAGCATTGTACAATTCTGCTTGTGAATATCTACTTTACTTGCTGCAGACATTATATATGTTTTAAAGACAAAACTGGCAAACTTTTGTCTAATCGGTTGCGCTTTATTTTACAGTGCCATACTAATAATAGTACTCAATACTATTAATTAACTACATGTACTTATAGAGTTAACAGTTACTGTTATTACTATAGTAAGTATATACTATAGTAACTATAGCTCTCTAAAATAAAGTGTTGCTGTCTAATCTTGCTACACTGTATACCCTAACACTCAAAATAATGAATTGGTTTGTGTAGAACAAACTTTAAACAAATTAGTTCAATCAGATTAACTTTTATGAGTGTTTAACACTTTCTTTTGAGTTCACAGAACTGAGATGTTTTAAGTAAACTGAACTCTTTCATTGTTTTGAGTGTTATGAACTCATTTCTTTTCATTTAGACGGACTTAAGTTTAACTGAAACTGGGCTGGGATTTCTATTTCCCAAAATGCTTTGCCCACGGCCCTGAAAAGTTAAGTGTTACAATTGGGAGATTTAGTTTGTTATGCTAATTTAGACACGTTTCTGTCAATGTGTCATTGTGAATGAAATGTTTCATATTGCCGTACTCATTCAGCAAGTGCTATACCATGCAATTGTTTACATGCTTGCAAATTAGCATTTTCTGAATTGGCTCGATATAGCTAGCTAAGTTTCCACCAATAAAAATGTTTATGGTTGAGATTACGGGACAATTTCAAGTTAAATGTGTGCGTTTACTCAAATATTTCAATTTAATAACAATTAAAATGTACGAGTACAAAATAAAAAAAAAATCTGCCAGTTCTGCTTACTTAAACTTTGAATTTCATAACTTAAAAATTTTGATGTTTGCCAACTTATTCGAGTTTGTTGCATCAGCTCAAAAATTCTATTCTACACACTTGAGTTGCTCTTTGTGTCCTTTGTTTGCCAGTCTGGGAACAAAGACATTGACTAAACAACAAACACCTCCCCAGCGGCCATGTTGAAGTGGTTAAATATTTCAATGCTAAAACCAGATTTCCTATCCTGTAACTGGAATTCTGATTCATTTTTTGGCGCTTACTGATTCTTGGAAAAACCAGGCTGCCAGTCTAGACTACACCCAGAATTTTCCCGGCCAAATATTTGTAGCTCTGGCATTCGGCCTAACGCATGTACACACTCTGTGTGGTCTTGTGTTTATTATGATCACACTTTCATTAGCCAGCATACAGCAGAGCAAAACACAAGATGTGTCTCACATGTTTGTCTAGACAAACTCTTCTGTCTTCTCTTGTTCTATTGTTACATCTCCCTGGATCTAACAGTTACATAGTTAACAGGTGTCCGTGCCAATTTCTTGGCAGTTCAACCAGTTTTTCTGGCCTCCCAGGTGCAGTTGGGTCTGGGGAATGTGGGAAGTTTGAGCTGTTGTTTTCAGTTGCATCAACTACTAAACTCCCAGTGCTAGATTCACATCACAGACTGCCCAGAACAGCTCGCTGAGTCATTTCCACTGAAAGGCATTAAAGCCTGTTGAGTGCAATCATTAATTTCACTCTTAAAGCTTACAAGGGTGTAAATTTCACTAAGTCTTTACTAGGGCGCTTTTCAAACATGTTATCAATTCATTTGAAGCTCCCGCAATTAATCAGATGAAAATGATATTAGTCTTCCTAATTACTTCCAGCTGCATTGAAAAGTGCCGTGACATTTTCATTGATAATGCGGTTATGATCTTCCTGATGCGCTCTCGTGTGTTATGATCTTTTGAGATTGAAGGTGAAGCCACTTGCACTCCTGTATTTCTTCAAGTAATAACTCTGGGAGGGTGATAAAAGACAAAGGTTGTCTTTAAATTCTGCCTGTGTCAGTGTTTTATAGAGGCTTATAAAATTGATGTGCCTGATAGTTCTGGTCGTGAATGCTGATTGGTCAATACAGCAAAATATTAACAGTTATGATGAATAACTCCTGTTCACCATGTAACTGCATGGCTTTAAGCATGCAAAATCAAGGAATATCGTGAATAGGCTGTGAGACAGTGATATTTTGTGATTATTTTAATTTGTCATATTTTTATTAGTAATTTGAATTAGCTTTTATTTTTATATTATTAGTTTTCATGTTAATTTTAGTTGAATTTTTAGTGGCTTCCTTATGTGCTGTTGTCATTTTATTTTATTTTTTAAATATTGCAATTTAAGTTGAATTTATTTTTAGTTTATTTGAATTATTTCCAGTTAATAATTTTAAAATTAAAAATTATTTCAGTTTATTGCCAAGGCAACATTACTAATTTCACCTTTATTATACAATTATGTTTTTAATAGTTTTAGTTTTAGTTAATGATAATAATAACCCTGGAATGATGTATATAATATTATATATACAAAACAGATTATTATTATTATTATTATTATTATTATTATTATTATTTTTTTTTTTAATGTCCAGGCTTTTGATAAATCAGTTAATAAACAACAAATAAAAATAAATTCTGGAAATGTTTAAAGAATTTTCTAATTGAGTTTTCGAGGCCTGGAAAGACATCATTGAAATGTCTATAGTTCATATATATTTTTCTAGTTATGATCATCTAATTTCAGCAGATATAAGCAAATTTTACTCTTCATAAGAGCGATAAGTCATAGTGATGCCTGATTTTTAAACTCTTTGTTCATTTTCATTGAATCAGATCAAGCTGTTACAGACCAGTCTAAATGATTCATTAAGGAATCGGACTGAATCAAAATTCTAATGTGCACAAAGCTTAAGTATTTTTGCGTTTCGATTCATAGCATCTACTGTATATTTACTGTTGTGATTTGTATTCTTATAATGTAATTTTTATTTACAGTTTGTACTTATTCTAATTCCATTCCTTTGTTCCTTTCCTGCAGGTCTTTCCTTTTCTCCAAAGATGGTAACCCCAACAAGTGCAACATTCACAATGAGACGGCGCTGCACCTGCTGTGCATGGGCCCGCAGATCCTGCTGGGTGAGGGGGCGCTGCAGCCGCGGATCAGCCGTCCCCAGGAGGACGAACAGAACCGGGCTGAGTGCCTCCAGATGATCCTGCAATGGACCGGAGCCAAGCTGGACCAGGGCGAGTATGAGAGAGCCAACGTCAATGCCACTGACAACAAAAAGAGCACCTGCTTGCACTACGCGGCGGCTGCTGGCATGAAGAACTGTGTTGAGGTAATAAGATTTATGTTTTCTTTAGTAGTTTAGGCCTTGTTTTTTAATTGATTTGATGCATACACTCTAAAGTGCCCCTAATATGCTTAATATTTCGGATATTACCTTTCATGTAGTGTGTGTTAGAGCTGATTGTAAAAGGTCTGCAAAATTGTGGAGATAAAAGGAGTTATTGTCTCCCAAATGAGACGAGTCATCAGTAATTCAAATCTTACTTGCTGCACGAACCTGCGTAGGTTTGTAACAATTTGTGGTCTTCACTGGCTGTCTGTGAACAATGTCGCCTACATCCGCCCTCAAACACTGTAATCGAAGCTGAGGCCTGGAAGAGTTTGGTTCCAGTTGTTTATGTCGAGAAGACGCGTTGTGAATACAGATCCGCTTTGATGCTCCTTCAAATGATGAGGATTCAGGCTCGAATTGATACTGTAAAACCGACGCCATTGTTACTATTCGTATCACTGTGTAAGTGCTGAGGAAGATCCGGAGCTGAAATTGTAAACAACAAACTGAGCCACCAGACCAATCAGAGCAGAGGAGGCTCTCGGAAAGAATCCTTTGAATCCTTTATCGAACCGTTTCTGACACTCTGAGAAAAGAGGTGATGCTGCAATATATATATATATATAATGAGAAAATTAAAGGGGATAGATCATGAAAATCTGACTCTTTCTGTGTTTAAGTGCTATATATTCTCCAGCTTTGTTGTTGTTGAGCTGTTAAAGCTCCGGCCTCTTCTGGAAAGGGGGCCGGGAGCAGCAGCTCATTTACATTTAAAGGGACACACACAAAACCGGTGTGTTTTTTCTCACACCCAAATAGGGGTGAATTTAACAAGCTATAATAAATGATCTGTGGGGTATTTTGAGCTGAAACTTCACAGACAAATTCTGGGACACCAGAGACTGATATTACATCTTGTGAAAAGGGGCATTTTAGGTCCCTTTTTTTTAAGTGTTTTTTGACCTTGGATGCATGTAAGCCTGTTGTAGGAGAGCTGCAAAACAACATTAGGAGCCTTTAAAGTAGCATAAAAGGGGCACTTTAAAAAATAAAGGTTCTTAATTGGAATGAAAGGTTCTATAAAGAACCTTTAACATCCATTACAACCTTTCCATTGGTTCTGAAGTGGAAAACTGTCCTTCAGATTAAGAGAAAATACAGTTCTGGTTCTTTATGGAACCAAAAATGTTTATTATATAGCATCTCTGCAAAAACCCTACATTTTTAAGAGTTTAGTCTATTAGTCTCATTGAATCTCCACGACCATACAAGATTACTTTTCTGTTTTTTTTTAGTTGTAGGGCACTATGATTGATCACACATTGAAGCTACTAGCTAAGGACTAGTCTTGTGTTTTGCAGCTATTAGTGAAGAACGATGCAGATTTGTTCGTGGAGAACGAGGACAGGGAGACGCCGTGTGATTGTGCGGAGAAACAGCATCACAAGGAGCTGGCGCTCAGTCTGGAGTCTCAGATGGTTTTCTCTCGGGATGCTGGAGCTCAGGAGATAGAAGCAGAATATGCTGCCCTTGACCGACGAGAGGTATGGCTGCGTTAAAAATTGTGCTTTCTGCGTTTAGATACTGTAAGCATTTCATCTTTTTTTTTTTACACACCAATATGTTTATTGTCTGTAAGGTTTTTTTATATAGAATTTTAATACTTTTATTCAGCAAGGATGCATTAAATTGATCAAAAGTGACAATTTATAATGTCATAAAAGATTCTATTTCAAATAAGTTAAAAAAAAAATTCCTGAAAAGAAAACATGGTCATGGTCGGTTTACGCAAAAATATTAAGCAGAGCGACTGTTTTCAACATCGATAATAATAAGAAATGTTTCCTGAGCACCAAATATTTCAAAAACCATAAAAAAATCTGACAGACCTCAAAATCTTGAATGGTCGTATGCAAGCTTTTCTCAGCAAACACTGATTTATGCAATTATTTGCACTTTATCAGCATATTATATAATTAACTTTTGTTAATCAGCACAAAAAGATTGTTGGTAGCAGCTTGCAGGCTTACAAACAGAGCGGTGTGCACTGAAGAATTGAGCTCAAGATAAATCACAACATGGTAATGTAATGTCGCAGGACATTACTTCAATCAAAAGAGGATAAAAACAGACTCACGATTGCTTTGTTTTGCTGTTCCCGACAGACTGAGCCATACAGAAGTTTAAAAAGAAAAGCATTGTTAACACTTCTCTTACCTCCTCTTTGTCTCACACTTTTCATTTTTAACCTGTCACTTATCCCTTTTTTCTCCAGCCATATGAAGGATTGAAACTTCAAGACTTGCGTCGACTGAAAGACATGTTGATAGTGGAGACGGCGGACATGCTGCAGGCTCCTCTCTTCACGGCTGAGGCGCTGCTGCGAGCTCACGGTACTGATTTATTGCAGCTACTTTTGAAGTCAAACAACTCCACATCAGCCAATGAGAAAGCTACGTTTATATACATCGTATTTTACAGTTGCTTTGATCTCACGACATGGTTCTTTTAGACATGTTCATGGTATTCTGTGAAACATCATGTGTTATATGTATAAGCAGGGCTTGACATTAACTTTTTTGCTCATCAGCCCCTGTGGCTTGTGGTTTCCAAGGTTATTGCCACTCAGCATTTTCACTAGCCACAATTTTGACACGATACCATGGGGAAAATATGCCATAAAGATATTTTTAGTATTATCTCATAATTTGGCGGCAGCTATATTAGGCTGCTGTCACTTTAAGACCTGACGCACGGATCCATTATACTGTTACACATTTTACATTTACATTTACATTTATTTGGCAGACGCTTTTATCCAAAGCGACTTACAAGGGGAGCAATTAGAGGTTATGTGTCTTGCTCAAGGGCACTTTAGTCGTGGTATCGAAGGTGGAGAGAGTGCTGTTTATTCACAATCCCCACTTTCAATTCCTGCCGGTGTGGGAATCGAACCAGCAACCTTCAGGTAACAAGCCCGACTCTCTAACCATTAGGCCACGACTCCCCACACATGCGTTTTGTTTCTCTGTTTACGCTCAATTAAAACATTACTTGACAGGCATTTTAACTTTGTTTAAGCAGGGAAAAATAACTCAATTTAGTACTGAGAGGGGGCTTTATGTGCGCACTTTGGGTGTCAGAATGGCTGAAATGGGCTGAAATCCACTTGCATTCGCCAGGTTGGCGGGTGGTAATGTCAAGCCCTCAGTATAAGTATAGTTTGATCGCATCCATGTACCATAGTACGGCTGCAGTACTTATTATAAGTAGAGATGAAATGGTTAACATATTGCAGAGGACTGTCACTGTGCCAGCTGATCCATTTGATCAATTAAAGTAATCTGCCAAATTTGGTCAATGTCCAAGATCCGTCATTCTTCAAGATATTACAAGCAAAAGGGTTTGGCTTGTCTTTACTACTGAGCAAAATGGAATATTCCATTCTTAAAGTCACCATGAAATCAAAGTTGACCATTCTTATCTGTTATCATTATTTTGTTAAATTCCTGTGGCCTCATAATCTTCAATCGAAATAACTTCCCCTCTTTCTTGGAGCGACATCTCTTCTCTGATGACGTGTTTACTGGTGTGAGGGCGGGACAAGCTGTCACTCACATGAGATCCACCAATAGCAAACCAGAACCATCCAATCAGTTCCTCATGGATAAAATCTAGTCCCGCCCTACATTTGCTCTCATTTAAGAAGCGGTTTCACTCACAGTAGGGGAAAAAAGACTTTAACAACTTTCGTTTGAATGCAGACTTTAATATTTACTGATGTATTTTGCACTAATTCGGACATTCAAAACACTCACAACTGCTCCAGCCGACCAATTCAAGGAGGGGCTTCATAGAGACAGGAACTAAACAGAGCGTTACTGACAGACTGGGAAGATTTCTGCAACAATAGCAAAAAAGTGAAAGAAGTAATGTTTTGAAACTTATTCTAGTAAACTTTCCCCGGTTTGTTTATAAAAAAAGATTAAAAACAAAAAACTTTGTCATAATTATAATTGTCATAATTCCTCAAATACTGGAGGAAATTTCTTGCCTTGTATTTTCTTTGAACATTGTGTTTGTCTATGTGGGGCCTGTAAGTCAAAAATGTTGACAACCACTGCATCTGTAAGTTGAAATCTTTTCTGCTGAACAGACTGGGACAGGGAAAAACTTCTGGAGGACTGGATGTCTAATGCAGAGGACTGCTGCCAGCGCTCAGGTATTCAGATGCCAACTCCCCCACCGAGCGGCTACAATGCTTGGGACACTCTGCCTTCACCCAGAACTCCCAGAACAACTCGTTCCTCCGTCACCTCTCCTGATGAGATCAGCCTGCTGTCGCCTGCTGATGGCCTTGCCCTGGTTAGATTCATATCCATGCATGGCATCATGATCCACATTCTTCATCTTGAAAAAAATATTGACAATGTAATCTTATGCCCATGTAGTGTGGAATTTGCATGTGCGCCATATCTGTGTTTGAAGACCCTGTGGACATGTCGTGTGGACACGAGTTCTGCCGGGCATGCTGGGAAGGGTAAGCATTGGAATATAAGTTTGTTTTGACTTGATGGACTGGGTGGATGTTTGTGCTCAGTTGTCATCATAATTATAGGTGACTATTTACACTATCGTTCCAAAGTTTGGGGTCAGTAAGATGTTTTTTTTGTTTTTAAAGAAAAAAAAAAATTAATGCTTTTATTTGTCTTTTATTTGTACATTAAATTGATCAAAAGTGACAGTGAAGACATTTATAATGTTGCAAAATATTTGTTCTGAAAAATGTGAAGCGGCACAACATTTTCAACATTTATAATAATCAGAAATGTTTCTTGAGCATCAAATCATCATATTAAAAAGATTTCTGAAGGATCATGTGACACTGAAGACTGGAGTAATGATGCTGAAAATTCAGCTTTGAGCACAGGAATAAATTACATTTTAAAATATAATCAAATAGAAAATATTTTATTATTTTAATTGGTAATAATATTTAACATTATCAGGGTTTTTACTATTGTTTTGATGAAAACATTCATTCTTCTTTCAAAACATAAAAAAAAATCATACAAACCCCAGACTTTTGAATGTCCTGGATTAGTTTGCAATAAACTTAAAATATATTGCTTTTATACTTATAATCCCTAACTATAAATCAATATCTATTTATATATATTACTACCATTTCCTATTTGTTAAGTCGTTAATTTTTTTCAGCAAATAAAATTTGTTAAAACTTTCACAGTGGTTCATGGGATTTTGCCCCCTAAAAAAGAAATTTGTAATAATTTCTTTGCTTCAAAAGCAATGCTCTGTTGTGAATTTTTTTGCCGGTTGTTTATCATCCATATATTCCTAACCTTTAAACACTGTTTGTGTCTGGATGTCAGGTTTTTGAATCTGAAGATCCAAGAAGGGGAAGCACATAACATCTTTTGCCCTGCTTATGACTGCTTCCAGCTGGTTCCTGTGGAGGTCATTGAAAGCGTTGTCTCCAGAGAGATGGATAAGCGCTACCTGCAGTTTGACATTAAGGTACAATTGGACACACAAAAGCCCCAGAAACAATTTCTGAGCTGCCATTTCTTTTCTCTTATCATAGACTCTCTGAAGCTGGATTTGAGTCAAAATGCTGACAGCATCCTGCTGTCGGTTGAGTTTACTCCAAGAGATTGTTTGTGCAATAAAAGCTTTTGTAAACACAATTGCTCAGAAGTCAAATGTTTGATTGTTGGGTAAATATCATGTCGATTTGATTTGGATGATTTAAAGATTCAAATTTGTTTTGGGTCATTTGCGTCATCCAAAACAAAGAGTGTTTCAACACATTTCTTTCCATCTCCAGGCTTTTGTGGATAATAATCCTGCCATTCGCTGGTGCCCTGTAGCCAGATGTGAAAGAGCCGTACGCCTGACTAGACCAGGACCTGGAGCCTCTGACACTCGGAGCTTCCCCTTGCTCAAAGCCCCCGCTGTAGACTGCGGGAAAGGCCATCTCTTCTGCTGGTATGTTAATGAGGCTATATGATGCCCTTTTACAAAGTCTTGATTTTCTTTTTGGGCTCTACTAGAACAGATTTGCATGCTTGAATGTTCAAAACACACATTTCTTTCCTCATATCCTCCATTGTTCAGCTCCTCTCTTCCCAGTCTGTCAGTAACGCTCTGTTTAGTTCCTGTCTCTATGAAGCCCCTCCTTCTGTAAAGCACAATGTGCTCTGATTGGTTGGCTGGATCGGTGTGTTGTGATTGGTGCTTCGAGCGTATTTGTCCCGCCTCTTACCATAACCATAGGTTTCAACACACTACTAACTCAGCCAGGCCCCGCTCCTTTATTTTGCATATGCCTTGGGCGGGAATTAAATGAGGAATATTGTGACGTGTTCGTTAACCATATCAGAGTTCAGAGTTTATTTTCTGAAGCCCTTTTTTCAGGTCACATTTCTCCTCAAAATCAAAAAGTTTGATTCAATTTAAAATTTGTTTTAAAATTTATATTATTCCCTGTGGTGATCCTCATTTGATTCTCATTATTGTAATCGAGTAATTTATTGCCTTAAAATGTGCTATAACACTTCTAATAATAAACAAAATACTTTCGAAGTAAATCATTATTTTTGTGATTTAGTGTAATGGGAGCTTGGGAGGATGGTGGATAAAAATTTTTATTTTATGTTATGTAAATGATTAATATCATTTGTTTCTTGTGATTGTGATTTGAAAATCTGACGCGTACATGTTCTCGAAAGGTTTCGTGAGAATCCTGCAAAATGCATCAAAGCACCGTTCATGCTTTTCTTCTCAGGGAGTGTCTCGGTGATGCTCATGAACCTTGTGACTGTGAGACATGGAAGATGTGGCTGCAGAAGGTGTCTGAAATGAAGCCTGAAGAATGTAGGAACTTTTCACATTTTTAAAAATATTGTAGAATTTATTGTTCTTCCAGACCATGCATTTAATCAATTAACTTCACCGTGCATGAACGTTTGACCTGCACCTTTATTTAGTGGATGTTCTTGACGTTGTAACCTGCTGCTGTAGGTTTTGATATTGAGCTCCTCCCTGTCTCTGAACAGTGGCTGGTGTGAGCGAAGCCTATGAAGATGCTGCCAACTGCCTGTGGCTGCTCACCAACTCTAAACCTTGTGCCAACTGCAAATCCCCCATCCAGAAAAACGAAGGCTGTAATCACATGCAGTGCGCAAAGGTCAGTACAGAATGGATTACGTAGACAAAAACATCTGGAGCCATTCGAATGTCAACCCGCTAAAATCCAAATTGTAAATGTCTGAAAATGATCAACTATGGACTAAAAAGGTCACACATCCTCAATGGAGAAGTTGGTAATTACACCAAGCGCTGGGTTGTTACATCTGAACCAGGATCTGGGTAACACAAAAACTACCCAAACACTGGGTTGTTACATCTGACCCAGGATCTGGGGAACACAAAAACTACCCAAACACTGGGTTGTTACATCTGAACCAGGATCTGGGTAACACAAAAACTACCCAAACACTGGGTTGTTACATGGGTTGTTACATCTGACCCAGGATCTGGGTAACACACAAACTACCCAAACACTGGGTTGTTACATCTGACCCAGGATCTGGGTAACACACAAACTACCCAAACACTGGGTTGTTATGTCTGAACCAGGATCTGGGTAACACAAAAACTACCCAAACACTGGGTTGTTACATCTGACCCAGGATCTGGGTAACACACAAACTACCCAAACACTGGGTTGTTACATCTGACCCAGGATCTGGGTAACACACAAACTACCCAAACACTGGGTTGTTATGTCTGAACCAGGATCTGGGTAACACACAAACTACCCAAACACTGGGTTGTTACATCTGACCCAGGATCTGGGTAACACACAAACTACCCAAACACTGGGTTGTTACATCTGACCCAAGATCTGGGTAACACAAAAACCACCCAAACACTGGGGGGAAAAAAAAACAAAAAATGACCCAAAAGGCTCAACCCAGGACTTGGGTAGAAAAAGGTCAGTATCACTCAGTCTTAGGTAACAGATAAAAATCCATTCAGAGACATTTTTGTCACGTTAATGGCATGTTGTATCTAAGCTAGAGCAAACTCAAGACTGTAAAAAATTTTATTCAATTAACATTTACATAGTATTTGTGCTAAAACATATAAATGCACAAAGTCTTCATTATGAAGTCTCTTACAGATATAATATGAGTGCATTTGTATGTGTGTGACGATGACACAGGAAGTATGTGTGATGCTAACTGACCCTTCAGAGGCAGGTGTTTGAACAAAGGCAGAGTGGAGGTCATCCTCACTGTTTTCCCAATGAAGGCTTAACTAAGGCTCTGATTGACAAACGCAGGGGGAAGCGGAAGATATTCACACCAACATCATGTGAAAAAACAAACGAATGTTGAATGCTCACTCGTGCCTTGGTGGCTATTTTTATATATATATGTCTGTCAGTAACACTCTGTTTAGTTCCTGTCTCTATGAAGCCCCTCCTTCGAAAAGGGCATGTGCTCTGATTGGTCGTCTGGATCAGTGTGTTGTGATTGGTCAACTGCTTCATCGTGTTTGGGAAATGTCCCACCCTTTTCCCTAACCGTGAGTTACAACACACTAATATCTACAACCAGGCCCCGCCCCATTATTTTACATATGCCTTGGGCAGGAATTATGTAAATGAGGAATATTGTGACGAATTCAATCCTGGAAGAAACTCAAGACTACAATGAAGGCGTTTCAGGGAGTTCAGAAACAGTGACACTGGAGGGACTTTATTTTTCGTACTCAAACTGCAACATTACACACTAAAGAAAGATGAACATGTAAAAAAGCATAATAGGTCCTCTTAAAGTCCTTACTCTGATTTATGGAAACAATCACATTATTGGTGCACATGTAAACATAGTCATTGATAAAGAGGAAGTGAAGACAGTTGGAATGTGTTGGAGCAGTTGGGGTTTGTAGTTCAATTCGATCTAAATCAACTTTTTAGCAGCTCAGTGCTTGCTTATTTGATCCTGTTTGATGAGCTATGTCTTGCTCTCCTTTCTCATCTCAATCTCTTTGCAGTGCAAGTATGATTTCTGCTGGATTTGTCTTGAGGAATGGAAGAAACACAGCTCCTCTACCGGAGGATACTATCGCTGCACGCGCTACGAGGTCATCCAACAGGTGGAGGAACAGTCCAAGGAAATGACTGTGGAGGTACTCGCACCTAAAATGAGTGTATACACATGCCAGCCATACAAGGAAAGAGTTTACTGGGATCTTGTGTGATTTGTTTGCGGACTGGCATAAATAATGGAGGGCAGGAAAGTCTCTAAATACCAAACATTTACTTTCCAGGCTCATATTTCTCATGTGTAAAAAGTAACAAAACAGGTTCTGGTTTATACAGTACTGGCCAAAAGTCATGTCCGGTCTAGGAAAATTGACATCACCCTTTATTCAAATATTAAAAAATTGAAAGCATATTGTGGAGTTAATGGTTTTATTTGTGACACATGCCGATTGTGCAAACATAATTTTTGCCCAGGATGTCATACAAAGAAACCAATGAAATATTAATAACTGATTATGTTGTTGTCAATGTGTGTTTTAAAATTTGCCTAGTCTTTTGTTTCTAAAGTATCTACAAAATAATTCCTCATATTTTAATGGTTTAATCGAACTTATATGGTCATTTAAAACAAATATCCCCTCTGGTCACTACTGTATGTGGTTGTGAGCTTGAATTTCAGTCTTGAAGTTGTAAGTCACCCATGCTTTTATGTTTTGTGTCCTCGCAGGCAGAAAAAAAGCACAAGAGTTTTCAGGAACTGGACTGTTTTATGCATTATTACACGCGATACAAGAACCACGAACACAGTTACCAGGTAGAAATTTGTCTTTAAAACATTCCAGTTGAGTGATTTCCCGTCTGTTTGTTGACAGTCACTCATCAAAGGTGATTTCTTTTAAACTAGTTGGAAGAGCGACTCCTGAAAACAGCCAAAGAAAAGATGGAGCAACTGAGCAAAGCTTTCATTGGAAGTGAGTATGGATTTGATTAATCAGACCATGTCATATATATATTTGCGAGTTGTTATAAACGGGTGTATTTTGAAAAAATAAACGCATCCGTTTCTTCAAGGGGACGGAGCCCCACCTGACACCACGTTCATTGAGGATGGTGTGCACGAACTTCTCAAGACCCGACGCATCCTTAAGTGCTCTTATCCATATAGTTTCTTCTTGGAGCCCAAAAGCACAAAGAAAGAAATATTTGAACTTATGCAGGTACAGAGATTGATATTTATTCAGTGCTTAAAGGGTTAGTTCACCCAAAAAGGAAAATTCTGTCATCATTTACTCGCCCTCGTGTCGTCCCAAACCCATAAGACTTTTGTTCATCATTGGGACTCAGTTGAGGATATTATTAATGAAATCTGTTCCTCCATTGAAAGCCTATTTACTCGAAACTCTGACACTTCAAAACATTCATAAAAAGAACCTTAAAAAGTTCTAGAGTTTTCTTGCACAACATGCTCTTGTGATTCTCGTCTTTCCAACATTCACAGACTGATTTAGAGATGGTCACTGAAGACCTTGCTCAGAAGGTGAACAGGCCTTACCTCCGCACCCCTCGCCATAAGATCATCAGTGCCATGTATCTGGTGCAGCAGAAGAGACGGGAGTTCTTGGCCTCTGTGGCTCGAGGTGTCGCCCCAAATGATTCCCCCGAGGCTCCGCGCCGCAGGTAAAGGCTTGTGCTGCCATCGAGGATGCAAACTCGTCAGCGTTCGGCGAAAATCATTGCGTAGATCTGTTGTCAACAAAAGAGAAGCTGTAAGGTCTCTCTGCAGTTTTCTGCCCAAATAAAAACTGGATGCTTTAACGTCGGAAATCATAAATATTAGCATTGTAAATTGTTGTTCTGTAAAATAAAATTATTGTAATTATTATGAAAAACTCTAGTTTTACATTACAATGGTATTATTATTGTCAAAGTGTATATATATATAATATTATTTACACTAATATTATAGACTATAGCAACTTAATTATTATAATAGCATTATTACTATAGTAGTAATAGTAATTAAATAACTATTAAAAACAGTATTGTTACTGTTGTAGTAAAATATAATTACTATAATATTACTGTACCATAGTAACAACCATTACTGTAATAAATAGTATTATTACTGTAATTCTTCTTCTTCTTCTTCTTTCACTTCTGATTTTACATCCCTGACTGGTTTTGGGCATTTGCCATAGTAGTACTCTGACACTCTTTCAAGAAACTTTTTATATTATTATAATATGATATTACTATGGTTAATATCCGCAAAATCTTACCTTCCAAAATATAGTATGCCAAAAAAAAAAACCTACAGGCACAGTACTTTTTCTAAGGGTCATATATATATTATCATAATGCATTTTTTTTCCTCTTTTGCAGTTTTGCTGGTGGGACGTGGGATTGGGAGTATCTGGGATTTGCCTCTCCTGAGGTATTACTGCATCTCTGCTTCTGCGTTTACATTTTTCTGTTTTTATCTAACCTCTGCTATTGCGAAGCTCACACATCCAGCCAGAGTTTCAGCTCACTAAACTGTTAATACCCTCTGCCTCTCTGTGATGTCCTTGTATTAATGTAAGAGAGTTGTGTGTTGCTGTAAAGTACTAGCAGTCACTGAATCTCATTCTGTGTCCCAAGATGGTGAGGAATCACCCAGTACGGGGATCAAATGCACAGCGTGAGAACAATTACAATGCAGGAGGCCAGCCGCAGGTACTGCTGAAAACAAAAAAACAAAACATTCTTCAAAATTTGACATTTACAATTCACCCATTATATATAATGCTATTAGCATAAACGTAATCCGGTGGTTAGCTGTTAAGGCTGGTCATCTCCTGGAATATTACAGATAAAGGACTATAGTTAAACCAGAATTCCTGTCCTGTGGTCAACTTCACCGTTCTTGAAATGTGGACACTGTTGTAGGTCGCTTTGTCACGCACTCAGTGCTTAGTGTTCAACGCTCGGTCTCTCTAACCACCGCAGAGTTAATTTAATATAAAATAATATAAGTTAATATGACATTTAAAATGTGTGAATTCTATCGCAGTAGATAATTGCATATTAAAGAGGAATCTGCAAACCAATCCGTTTTCTGATCGGTTGACTTTTAAAGTCCCCCTGTGGAGAAAATCACGTTTTTAATGTTGCTTAAATGTCTATGTGGTGTTGCAACGTGCAGGCGGGATTTTGCTTATTAATTATGAAGGCGAGCAGGGGAGTCGGGTAACATTAGCAACACATTATTAGCTGTTTGATAGTGAAATTTCATTAGTAAAATTATCAAAAAAAAATCAAAAAAAAAATTAAAAAATCAATTTTACTTTTTTTTAAATACAAGGGTAGTCTACCTTACAAACAGTACAACAGACAAAAGAGACAAAACAGAGTCACAATCACACAGTATATATATTTTTTCAATTCATACAAAAAAAAAAATAAAAAACAAAAAAAAAAAAAAAAAAGATCAATTTATCATAAAGCATCCTTTTACCATATAAGTATACTACATCCTTTTTTTATCACCATACCATAATAGTTATCACTCCAACATGGTAATAAATCCCCTCAACATCATAAACATAACTTAACATCAATCAAAACTGACCTAACCTAGCTAAAAAGAGTCTAAAAGGGTTGAAGAAAGTCATCAATTCTTGACTATATGAACCAGAGAATTATATGAAGGAAATATAAAAAACAAACATAATAAACTAAAAAAAAAAATACAATAACACAACATGTACTCAAACTCATCATCATCCATCTGATCATTGATCCTTTCTTATGTAACCTACATTCTACATGTTTTTTTTTTTGTTTCTATCCTCAGTTCGTCGCCCACATTCTTAACACCCTTTTGAAAACTTGAAAAACAACAAAACACAACAAAAGTCGAATACATATAACATACACATACTATAATCTATATGTCAAAAATAAATATAAATTTTTTATAAAAAAAATGATTATGAAAAGAAAGTAAAAAAAAATGTAACTCATGTATGATTAATTAACTAAATTAATCATGTATAAAACACAACATTGAATAAAACACAAGAAAAAATGAATATTCCCCTTGCAATAGCAAAAGGCTAATCATATTGATTACCGTTATGTGCTCGACGTTGTAAAAAGCGATAGCGTTGTGCAGCGTTTACAACAGTAAATTTGACCGAGTGGATGTCTGAGCTCATGCGAGTGAGTGGAGGCGGGGCTAATTAGCATATTGATAGATCCGCGTATATTAAATGAAGCAAGGGTGTAGAGTTACAATCGAGCTATTTTAAGGCATGAAGAAATTTTTTTTCATCAGAAAAAACATTTAAATATGTCATTTTGGTGATCAAAGATGAGTTTTAAGGGATAAATTGACTACAGGTGGACTTGTAGTAGTGTTTTAAGTATAAAAGTATATAGTTCATCACATTAACCATGAACATGGTTACACTTTCACTAATACAACCAGAAAGTATCTAAATTGCTCAATTGATAAAACGGTTCAAACAAACTTTCCTTTTGTGAAATGTTGTTTATTTAAAATAAAACCATGGTTGTATATTTTGTCACATAATGCCAAGACATTCATTTATTTTTAAGTATGACTTGAAGGAACCTATTATGGCCTTAATTTTGTTTTTAGGCTCTATTAAAATAGGTTTTCATGCTTGAATGTTAAATAAAACACATTTTTCACATAGCCTTTATTGTTCAGCTCCTCTCTTCCCAGTCTGTCAGTAACGCTCTGTTTAGTTCCTGTCTCTATGAAGCCCCTCCTTCTGAAAAGCACAATGTGCTCTGATTGGTCAGCTGGAGCGGTGTGTTGTGATTGGTCAACAGCTTCGAGCGTGTTTGAGAAATGCCCCGCCCCTTACCATAACCACAAATTTCAACATAAGACTAACTAACTCGACCAGGCCACACCCCTTTATTTTGCATATGCCTCGGGCAGGAATTATTTAAATGAGGAATATAGTGACTCGTTCGTTCCCGAAAGCAACTCAAGACCACAATGGAGGCGTTTCAGAGTTCAGAAACGGTGACACTGATATAGAGAAGAACTTTTACGTTTTGCAGATCTTTTTCATGCTCAAACAGCAACATTACACACTAAAGAAATATGAACATGTTAAAAAAGCATAATAGGATCCATTTAAGTGTCCAAATATGTTGTAGGGTCACTGTATTTTATTTTAATCCATAGTAATACAGATTAGGGGCAAAGGCCACAGTTTATCACTATGTATATCCTGATATATAACTCATATAATATATGTGCTCATATAACAGTACATTTTTTATCTCTTATTCACTAGATGTCAATCAGTATTCTCGTGAGAGTTAAGGATCTATCCATTTCTCTCTTTCATAATTTCTCTTTGTCAACAGATCATGTATTTTTTGTAACTAATCTAAGGTTGATGGTTCCTGCAGGAATACTCAGAGTTCCAGTACAGACGGAGACACCGGCAGCGGCGTCGAGGAGACCTGCTCAGACTGCACAGCCTCCGCAGCAACACCCCTGAACCCCACGACTCCGCTGACAACACTTCAGGTACAGCTCCTGACCGAGAGAGTGAGCCCACGTAATGTTAGAATAGAAATAACTAAGAGCTGCTTTAAATCAGTGTTGCTGTTTGAAATCCATGTGTGTCCAATTTGCCTGCAGAAACGCATGAGGGAGGCAGTTCACAAAGGCATGGGATCTCCACGGTAAATATGCTGTTTTTACTAGGGATGTGCCTGAAGCTTAAATTCAGAAAGGCATGGAAAATGAATAACGCTTCCTACGGAGCCCCTAAAGGGACATGGCGGTTAGTCTTAATGTGGTAGTCGATTACATTACAGTACTTCAGAGTTCACTTATCACATGCAGATAGTAATTGACTGGATATGTCAGATCCTGAGCGTCATTGACAGATATCTTATCTTTATCTCCCTGTACAGAGTATCACCAATTGGAAAGAGAAAGTAAAAAGCGAGTGTGCATTTAAAAGAGATTTCAATACCCTGCATATTGGTAGTGGCTCCCTGATGCCCACATATTATATACAATATAATTAACCAATTATATAATCTCTATTTTTTCCATCATCATGTCCCTTTAGGGGCTCCGTAGAATGCTTCATTTCCTTTCTGAATATAGTATTCGGCTTCTGGCACATCCCCATTTTTTGTCAGTATTTCATCATACTAAATTCATTCATTTTAATCATATTTACTTTAATGTCTGAATGTAGTCAACAAAAATGCAAAATTAAACCAAAAACATTTTATGTAACGTGTAACAACATGTTTAAAAAGATACCGTTAAAACATTTTGTGTCTGTAAGATTTTTTTATTTTATTTATTTTATTATTTTTTTGCAAACAAGTCTGCAAGGCTGCATTTATTTAATCAAAAAAAAAAAAGTAACTTTGTGAAATATTACAACTTTTCTATGTGAACATATTTTTAAAATCTTTTTTCCTGTGATGAATTTTCAACATCATCTCTCCGGTTTCAGTGCAGTGTTATTTTAGTTTTATTAAAGTGTCATTAATATATTCATTATTAACATTTTGTAATTTCATTATGTGCTTTTGTCATTTTATTTGCATAATTTCAAATATTCTTGTAGTTCAACCAATATTAAAATTTTTTAAAAAAATAGTTATTAATGATAACCATGCTTCAATGTCACACGATCCTTCAGAAATTATTCTAATATGCTGATGTGCTGCTTAAAAAACATTTCTTATTACTATTGATATTTGATATTTAATACTTTTTGTATAAGCTGACTTTTTTTTCAGGATTCTTTGAATAGAAAGTTCAAAAGAACGCTATTTGAAATAGAAATCTTTTGCGACATTATAAATGTCTGCCACTTTTGATCAATTTAATGCATCATTGATTAAACATATATATTTAATTTTTATTACTTATCCCAGGCATTTGAATGTTAGAGTAGTTCACTCAAAAATGAGTCAATGAGCATCTATTGAAAACTTGAATCCCTTTTATCCCTTCAGGCACTTGGTTCCCTGGATGATGATGACCCAAATATTTTGTTGGCTATTCAGCTGTCCCTACAGGAGTCCGGGCTGGCCTTGGACCCCGAGCCTCAGGATGTGCTCAGTAACGACGCCTCTGTAGGTGCCAGTGGTTCCTCTCTGTCCTCCAGACTGGATTCTGCCCCCCATAATGCGGATCCTCCCCGGGCTTCCATGAGCAGCTCTGAGCTTCTGGAGCTGGGAGACAGCCTTATGAGACTGGGCAACATTACCAGCCACTATACACCCTTTAACATGAGTTCCTACCCTGATGCCTTCACTCCGAGTGACCCGGACTGCCTGGACCCTTCCACCAACGCCAACCTGCTCGGCAACATTATGGCCTGGTTCCACGATATGAATCCACAGAGCATTGCACTGATTCCCTCAGCCACCTCGGAAGCCGGTCCTGAGCCACCCGCTTTTGGAGAGGGACAATCTGCCAAAGCTCAGGACGAGGAGAACGAAGTGGGGAGTCCTGAGCAAGGCTCCGTATCGCCGACAAAAGAAAGTACAGATATGTTGGCGAACCAACTTTCGGAGCTTGAATGTGTGGATGACGTACAACCTCCCAAAGCAGAGTCATCCTTGGAGGATTCGGGCGGCAGTGTAGATCTCACTAGTGCAGTTTGTCCTGAAAGCAGTGCTGATCCGCAGGGAACCGACCTCTCCTCAGAGTGGGAGGAAGAAGTGCACCTAGTGTGAGGAATGAGTCCAATTACGTTTACCAACTGAGTGCTCTTATTGTGCCAAAACACTAAACAATAGCAAAACTGCTCGTGCAAAAATGGAGACGTGTGAATGAGGTGCAGTGGGGTTAGATGGGACTTGTCTCGGTCGTGTGTTGAGAAAACGAGAAAACGTGCTCAGAATCAAGCTAATGAAAATAGATGAGGGAAGAGTGGGTCATTCACTTACCGTATTTGTGTGTGTATGAATGTTTTTGCACAGAAATCATAGTTCATCAATACGTTTGCACTTCTTTTCTACATTTAGCAAAACACTTTAGAACCAACTAAAATGGCTTGCATGTTAAAAATCAGTCCTTGTGGCCCTAAAAACATGCTTTAAGCCGAAAGGTTTTATATTTAATTGAAAATTTGACCAGAGAATTTAACAAAGATGTAGCATTAAAGAATTCCAAGCATTATAGTTTGATCTGGCGTAGATTCTGCATAACAAGGTGTTGTTAGGCCTATATAAAGTCTATTGTGTACAAAAAGCCACTAAATGGAGATGTTTAGGACGCTAATTATTAACATCATTTATGTAGGATAATCTGGATTTGTCAACATTAGAAAGACAGTAAGAGCAAATTTATGTGCATACCTATTGTGAATCGTGTGCATTTTGTGTGAGAGCCTTCTCTGTGCATATAAGAACACGTGGTTATAAGTGAATGTTGCAATGAAATGGAGGTAGTGCCATCTTTTCTTCCGTATCGTTACGTACATCTGAGAGGAAATGGATTATTGGAAAAGGGAAAAAATGTAGGGCGGGACTTTTATATCCATCGTTTGTTGATTGGATGGAGGCAGATCTGAACGCAAGCTTGCGGTTTTTTGCAGTGTTGCCAAGTCCGATATTTTCCCACGGAATTGGGCTACTTTTACACTGTTGCCGTGGGTTGTTTTTTAGTCCGACCCCCCCACCCCCCACCCCAGAACTCAATTTTTACCCCCCGGGACGTGATTGGGCCAGTTCTGGGCTGGTTTTGAATAGCAATTGGGCGGGTTTTGTGACGCAAACCTGGCAACCCTGGTCGTTTGTAAGAAAGGGGCGGGGTTTAAGTGGATTAAATGATTGGAGAAGGTTTGCATACGTCACCAGAGAAAATTCATTCGCCTGAAGATGACATTTTGATTAAAAATGATGAGGTCAAAAGAAAAAAAAAAAGGTTATGGACCGATGAATTCTCCACGATAAGATCAATAACGTGCATAATGACATTTTTCATTTCATGCTGACTTGCCATTTCCAGAAATCATCCTGTGGGTGCCATGTATTACTTTAGAAATTCATTCTTTCTTTTAAAGATATGAAATGGGTGAATATTTGACAGTTGTATCTTTATGAAAAAAAAGGAATGTTTACATGCAGAAGAAAATATATGAATTTGTGAATGCATTCATCCACTGTTTCTGGACTCCTACAGTTACTGTGAAGAGTGTGAAGCCACCATTAAGACCTGAACCTTTTGCTTTTCATGAGTTCTTTGCCATGTTTTCTTTTCTTTTTATTCTACAGCAGCCCTTTTATTTAGCAATGCCAATCTGATGCTTTATTTCAAAACACTAATGTTCTTTTTATGCCATATTTAATGGAATCGGTGCACACAAAGCATATTTCAATGAGTGTGAAATGTTGTTGTTTGCTGAAAACTTCAACATAATGTCCTGCAGAAGACATTGTTCGCTTCAGAAAGGAAACACTTCATGTAAATGAAAATGTGATTGTCTATTGTGACTACTACACACAATGTCTCTGAAATCCAGTGTTGTGTATTTCATTTGGGCTCATATATAATGCATATATATGCATAAAGACACTCCACTGGTCTGATGAAGCAATAGATGGATAAAAACAGTGGTTTTCCTGATTTTCGTTTATGCCACACTCAGACACATCGAAAGTCATTATCTTTAACAACAAAAACAGTTATATTAGTCTCCTGTTGTATGTACAGCATATGTGGCCAAACTGATACATCTATTAACCAATTCTCAAACCCTCTTCGCCGAAGACCTTCTCTGACAAAACATACTGTGCAGTAACCAAGACGTTAAGGAATATTCCAGGTTAAATGCAGTTTGAGATTTATAGACAGCATCTGTGGCATGGTATTGAGTACCACATACTTTTTTGTACAAAAAAAAGTCAATGCATTTAGAATGAAACTCTGATGCTGTCCATTTCTTAAAGTGTTATTTAAACCAGAATATTAAACCAAGAGTCACAAATACTGTAGTTTGATTTCCGAATCAAAGTATTTACTGATACATAAATGTTGGAAGAGATTGTTTTTTTGTGTGTGTGTGTGTGTGTTTTTTTAGATACTACTGTGCTCATCAGTGTGCCTTTTTTGTACTTTTTCTTATTTATGTACATGTTGCCTAATTAAGTTAGTGTTTGCTGTGTCAATCAAAAACAATCAACCTTATATATGATTTTGTCCCCCATGATTAGATAGTCTTTGTTTCATGTTGACAACAGCCTCATGTTTTGTATTACACTGAATTGGTTGGCATGTTTTGATCGCGTCTCGTTACAGTTCGTACGGCCCTGCAGAGGTTTCTTTTAATGACAGTATGATATAAGGGGAACAAAAGAATAGTCAATGTAGAGTTGGTGATTGTTGTTGGTGCATTTAGTTTGGATTTTTCTTTTCTTTCAGATAACATTTACATCGGAAGTGATGACCAGTTTTTACATCTTAATCAGCATTGTGTGTAAAAATGGATGAAGTTTTGATTTTATTTTATTTTTTGTTTCTTTTAGTGAAGTATTTATGGTGGTGGCTTTTTTTTTTTTGTCCTTTCATTTTAATTGAGTTTTTTTTTTTGACCATTTACCTTGAATTGTCATTTGCACATTCATAGACTATACTTGATACATTCCCAGTTTGTATGATGTGTAGCCAATAAACAGAAAGTATTGGTAAAGGTTTGCTCGGATTAAAAGTTTAAAATGGAGTCCTCTTATTTGTGGTTCATGGAAAAAAATAAAAAATAAAATACGTACTGTTCTTGCTTTCTTTAAATTAAATGACAATGAACAGCGCCCTCCAGTGAAGTGTTTTTTTTTTTTTTCAAACAGTTTAGACCTTTATTTTGAAAATAAGCATCGCCAATCGGGACTTTTATTTTAAAATTAAAATCTACAGGAAGTTTTTTTTTTCAAGATAAAACATACGGGACCTATCATTTATTGTTTTCAGAATGAAAGATGTGTATTTGAGGTGAAACTAATGGTCATATTTCATCATTTATTGTGGAGTTTTCTGGCATTTTACTGGAAGAACACGACGGTTTAGTTCAGAATTAACTTTGCAAGCCCGTTGTAAACGCAACCTTGTCAGGCTACAGCTTGTGGTCAGCAAACATGCCTCTTGGTTTAAAGCCATGCTGTGCTGTCTGCAAGACGAACTCTTCTTCCATGTGGAAAAAAGGAAACCAGGGGGAAATTTTGTGTAACAACTGCACGGGTAAATGTGTGACCAGTGGCGGTTCCGGAGCATCTGCTTCATCCACCATCCAGCAGAATAATGGCGGAGGAAAACAGGTTTGAACTCTTGCTTAAAAATCTCATTTGTGTTACTAACTCTTCCATTTTAAATCAAAGAAGCTAACGTCACATTTCAAGTCAACGACGTCGCTGCCTCGCGCAGATTTGCTCGTCGAAAAGGCGCGCTTTTTTGCTTTTGAAATTTCTCACACATATAGAATTAATAAAATACATATTTAATAAATATTCTCAAATTTGTGTACATTTGCACGAGACATTTGCTACTGATATAACAGTTATCTAGCGTTATTTTAGACGGAGCGGGTCGCCCTCTTCTGGGCGCCGCCATGTTTACGTCACAAACGTCAAACGATCACTAACATGTTTATACGAAGCTTAAAAATAATAAAAGCATTTCTAAATTAGATAGTCTGTTTCATGTTGACAACAGCCTCATGTTTTATACTACATGGGATTGGTTGGCATGTTTTATTGCGTCTCGTTACAGTTCGTACGGCCCTGCAGAGGTTTCTTTTGATATAAGGGTAACACAATTTTTTCTTTTCTTTCAGATGACATTTACATTGGAAGTTTTTTTACATCTTAATCTGAGCATTGTGTGTAAAAATGGCTGAAGTTTGGATTTTTTTTTTCGTTTCTTTTAGTGAAGTATTTATGGTGGTGGCTTTTTTTTTTGTCGTCATTTTTTTTTTTTTTTTAACGTGACCTTGGATTGTCATTTGTACATTAATAGACTATACTTGATACATTCCTAGTTTGTATGATGTGTAGCCAATAAACAAAGTATTGGTAAAGGTTTGCTCGGATTAAAAGTCATATTTACGGTTCATGGAAAAAACAAAACAAATAATGCTACATACTGTACTTGCTTTCTTTAAGTTAAATGACAATGAACTTAAAAATAATAAAAGCATTTCTAATGCTTTGGCGCTATCTTTGTTTCCCCTTTTATTTTACAGTCAAAACAGGAAATCCACAGACGCTCCGCTCGGTTACGGAGCACCAAGTACAAAGCGCCGGCATCTGAGAAAAAGGTCTCCACCAAAGGAAAGGGTAGACGACACATTTTCAAATTGAAAAATGTAAGTGATTTTTATCTTGTGTATGATTGTCTCCCCTTCAGTTGCATTTATTCTTACTTCCTTTGTCATATTCCATAGCCTATCAAAGCACCAGAGTCTGTGTCAACAATCATCACATCAGAGTCATTGTTTTACAAGGTAAGCGCTCCTCTCTACTGTTCAAAATGTTTGTTTATCCCTTGTGCATTGTTCAAATTCACGACCCTTTCGTTATGTTCGTGGCTGAAAACAGCCACGATTTTAACTGCTTTAAAAATGTATCAGATAAATATTTTAACTCTTTAAAACGTTAAAATCTGATGCTGCACAAAAACTAATAATGTTGTTTCTAATCTTTGACACGTTTTTTTCCCAAATCAGTGACATCATTTATGAATTTGGCAATTAAAGAGTTAAAATCCTGACTTTTAAAAAAAAAAAAATTTTATTTAGTAGTTTTGAATCAGGACTTAGGCTTATTAATAGATTTAAGCAAAAAAAATTGAAAAAAATATTTATCTGATACATTTTTAAAGCAGTTAAAATCGTGGCTGTTTTCAGCCACGAACAAAACGAAAGGGTCATGAATTTGCCCACTGTTGAGTTTTTGAAAATTTTCAAAGCATTTTCCCAAAATATGTGTCAAAATAAGATTTGTCACCAAAAATCATTCCATTTGCTGAAACACGGAGAAAGTTATGGCCAAATTAAAACTCAAAAATTCCCCATAGTGGATGAAAACATCCCGAACAGCACATAAGGATTAAAGTGTTTTTCTGTAGCCTATCTACTAACCCTCGCTTCTTGTGTTCAGGGTGTCTATTATCAAATTGGAGATGTCATAAAAGTAATAGATGAGGACGATGGTAAACCGTATTACGCACAGATTCGTGGTTTCGTCCAGGACCAGTACTGTGAGAAAAGTGCTGCGTTAACTTGGCTGATCCCGACTCAGGCCAGTCCTCGAGATCGCTTTGATCCAGGAACGTACATTGTTGGTAAGTTTCTGCAGAAATTAATGCGTTTGTTCCTCGCTGACAAATGTGAATTAGTGATTTGGTAAACCTGGATATGTTCAAGTCAAGTCAAGTCATCTTTATTTATATAGCGCTTTTTACAATGCAAATTCTGGCAAAGCAGCTTTACATTAATAAGTGCATTAATGGTGTCATTGTGCAGCTTATTCTATATATTATTGATTCATTCCGTTGCAAAGATCAGTAGTTATTAGTCTAGTTCATTGATGTATATCAGCACTGGAGAAAACAGTGACGTAATCGTCCGGATCGGCTCAGTTCACATACAACGACGCCAATGCAGGCATATCAAAAACACTGCTGGATATCAAGCAAGTGTCCCCAACTTAAGCAAGCCAAAGGACCAAAACTCCAACAAATGGAGAAAAAAACCTTGGGAGAAACCAGGATTAGTTCTCCTCTGGCCAACAGTGAACACTCAAGTTCACTCGAGTTCTTCCAAACCGCAATGAATTTCCTTCATCTTCTGAACACAAAAGAAGATATTATGAAGAATGTTTGTAACTAAAAAGTTCATGGTCCCCATTGACTACAGTAGTATTTTTTTTTTTTTTTTTTCCGATGGGGTCCATCAACTATTTGGTTACCAATAATCTTCAAATTTGGTTTGGTACAACTTAAGGGTGACGATCTTTTTTGGATGAACTATCCCTTTAAGTGCATCACCAGTCATATACCCTAATTTCAGACAAAAGTTTTCAACATTCCTTTATTTAATGGCTGCATAAACTTTTATTTCTCTGCCTAGGCCCTGAAGAGGACTTGCCCAGAAAAATGGAATACCTGGAGTTTGTCTGTCATGCTCCATCAGAGTATTTCAAATCAAGAAGTTGCCCTTTCCCAACAATACCAGTTCGTCCAGAAAAAGGCTACATCTGGACTCATATAGGACCGACGCCTGCTGTTGCCATCAAAGAAACTGTAGGGTGAAATTAACCCGTAAAATCATCGTACAGACTGAACTCTTTGTTTGCTATTTCAAAAACAGAACTTGAATTATGCTTGAATTGGGATATGCTATCGAATATTTTCTACAATTACATTTGTATCCGAAGCTCATATTTTCGAGCGGAGCCAGTGAAACGCACGAGCCGCAGAGGTCTACACCACGACATTGAGGTCAAAGTGAAAGGAAACGTTGATCTGTAACAAACTCAGTGTTCATGTGAGACCCATTTTTTCTGGCATGCATACATATATTCCACTCACTTTACATGTTTTGTACTTTAAAGGTTTTGCTGGTGAGAAAAGACCGAGTTCAGGCTGCTATGTGTTCAGCAGCTTTCAACATCGTGCTCTTGTTGTCCAGGGTTGCATGTCGTCAAGGATGAGGTGCGATGCAGGATGAGTGAATAGACTTTTAATAAAAAACAAAGAGTTATATCTTAGACAATACGGACAAGGAGGATGATGAACAGAACAGGGAACAGGTGAGAACTGATGAGTGATTAGAACTAAACAGAACACGACTGTGATGTTTGTTCAGGCGCTGGAAAGATTTGCCTGAAACAGATTCCAGCTGACTGAAATTAAAACAGATTAAACTTAATTTTATCTGAAAGCATGTATTTTTTGTCTGTTTTATTTATTAAAGAACCCTTTACGTAATGCGTTATAAAAGTATTTTAATGCCTTTATTGTCTTGTAATTCACTTTATAATGCATTGTATGATCTCATGAATAATTGCAACCTCAGTTATAATGCTTTTAATACCTTTAAAAAGTATAATGCATGAAAAGAACAATTTCAGAAGTAACAAACTGCAAGCATAAGGACTTTTAACTTGGGTTACATTTATTTATGAACCAATATAATGGACATTATGAATGCTGAAAGAGTACTTTGTGAGTTTTTAAGCGAGCTTTTAAGAGTTGTGGCTTAATTCCACACATGAAGATTGTTATCCTGCATCCCACAACGAGAGGTTCATGATGTTCCTGCGCTGGAGAGATTACACAGTCATTGTAACTTTAATTCTTAATGGTTTTGTGTTTGGAGATTTGTATGGAGAGTGTTTGTTAGGGTGCCACAAAGTAAGGGTAAGTCATGGCTATGGTTTTAATCAAGTATCTTTAATTACATTGCATAGAATTTTGAAGTTTATCTCTAAAAAGATTTTTTTTTTTTTTTTTAAATTGATCAAATCAACTGTATTTGAAAAAATTTGGTTACAAAATTTCAAAGTTAATAGAAAATTAACCCTTTGACAAAATCAAACCGGAACATTCAAATCTGTGTTCGTGTTGCCGCTGACCCAGAGAAAGCAGTTTTGAACAGTTCTGTTACAGATATTAAAATTATCACTGTGTCCTGAGATGAAAGGTCTAAGGTAGGGATTAAAATAGAGCAAACAAACACCTTGGCGCCTCAACTAACGGTTGTATCGATACATCTTTACACCACCAGGTGGCGACAAATGACTTAAAAAATATGTCATTGAATCATTCACTCAAAAGATTTGTTCAAAAACAGATTCATCCTGAAAAAGTTTATCATTGAGTCATTGAATCATTTATTCAAAATCATTTTTTTAAGTTATAATAATTCATTCAAATTAATTAAACATTTTTAAATAGACTGCAGCAATTTATATTTTGTCAAAACCTCTAGTAAATTATTTTGTTTGGAGATCCTACAATTCTGAACAGACAACTATTTTAAACAAAAAAACAAAAATGCGATTCTCATTTTATCCAGAATCGTGCAGCTCTATTACGAATACTATGAAAATAATCTACATCGCTTGCCTCCACGGTGGACAGTAACGATTAACGGAATACATTTGCGTGAAGCTCCCCCTAGTGTACAAACGTTGCGTCGCTGTCATAATGCCGTGGCCCTCTTTCGTTTTCTGACCACAAAAGGAGCAATACTGTTTAATATCTTGCTTGCATTCGTCTATAAAGACAGCAGTGAACGCAAAAATAAAAAATAAAAAGAGATGTAAAAGTATCAAAACTATCGCAGACTATCTTACCTCAAATAATAACATGGTCTTTTTTAACGTTGCGAGTGCAAAATGATAAAAAAAAACTGTGATGGCAAAGCGTGGAAAATCATTACGCCACTAGATGGCGACAAGTGACTGTCTTTTCGACATTTCATACCAAAGGTGCATTTATTTATTTATTTTTATCAAAAAATACAGTAAAACAGTAATGTTTTAAAATGTTACTACAATTTAAAATAACTTTTTTCTATTTTAAAATACTATAAAACGTAATTCATTCCTGTAACGGCAAAGCGTGGAAAATCATTACGCCACTAGATGGCGACAAGAGACTGTCTTTTGAGTGTTATTTGTGAATTTATGCTTTATACTGTATTGTATAAAGTGTAATAGAAATAAAAGGTGATTTTAACTTGACTTGTAGACATATTAAGTATATATTTACAAAATAAAAGAAAGTGTGTGAAATGCAAGGGTGAAAAATGTATTTGTTTCTCAAAACTGAGTTTTGACTTCAAAGTGAACAAATTATTTTAATATTGTTTTCACACATGGGTGTAGGTAATCTGGAAATGATCAAGAATACAGTAAAAACAGTGAAATATTAATACAATTTTAAATAACTTTTTTTCTATTTTAAAATACATTAAAACGTAATTTATTCCTGTAACGGCAAAGCGTGAAAAATCATTGCGCCACTAGATGGCGACAAGAGACTGTCTTTTTGACATTTCATACCAAAGGTGCATTTATTTTTATTTTTTTTTATCAAAAAATACAGTAAAACAGTAATGTTTTAAAATGTTACTACAATTTAAAATAACTTTTTTCTATTTTAAAATACATTAAAACATAATTTACTTCAGTAACGGCAAAGCGTGGAAAATCATTGCGCCACTAGATGGCGACAAGTGACTGTCTTTTCGACATTTCATACCAAAGGTGCATTTATTTATTTATTTTTATCAAAAAATACAGTAAAACAGTAATGTTTTAAAATGTTACTACAATTTAAAATAACTTTTCTATTTTAAAATACTATAAAACGTAATTCAGTCCTGTAACGGCAAAGCGTGGAAAATCATTGCGCCACTAGATGGCGACAAGAGACTGTCTTTTGAGTGTTATTTGTGAATTTATGCTTTATACTGTATTGTATAAAGTGCAATAGAAATAAAAGGTGATTTTAACTTGACTTGTAGACATATTAAGCATATATTTACAAAATAAAAGAAAGGTGTGAAATGCAAGGGTGAAAAATGCATTTGTTTCTCAAAACTGAGTTTTGACTTCTAAGTGAACAAATTATTTTAATATTGTTTTCACACATGGGTGTAGGTAATCTGGAAATGATCAAGAATACAGTAAAAACAGTGAAATATTTTTAAAATTTAAAATATCTGTTTTCTATGTGAATATATTGTAAAATATAATTTATATCCAGTGATCAAAGCTGAATTTTCAGCATCATTCCTCCAGTCTTCAGTGTCACACGATCCTTCAGAAATCATTCTGATGTGATGATTTGATGCTCAAGAAACATTTGTGACTATTATCAATGTTGAAAACACTGGTGCCGCATCCTATTTTTGTGGAAACCTTGATATATTTCATTTTTCAGCACTCTTTGATTAGTAGACATGTCAGTTATGTCACATCGGCATTTATTTGAAAAAGATTTTGTCCTTCAGGGCCCTTTTGCTCATTGCTGGTCAGATTCTACATAACTTTTACGTCCTCCCCTTTGATTTCAACTATCATTGGCATGAAGCTGACGGCTTTATTCACGGGACATTCTGTTCTGAGTTTTGTGTGATTCTTCAGCGTTTTCTCTCGCTGAGTTTCCTGGTCTCGGAGCCTCTCGTGCTCTTCCGCGAGGAAGCTGGATATCAAATGTGACTCATGGTGAACCTAGCTGTGATAGGACGCCTCGGTGTGACGTGTCACGTACCCTACCCCCGCAGACAGGCGCAGACCGGCTTTTGTGCTCGTCCACGATGAAAGCGCTTGACCTTTGACCTCTGGGAGGTTCTGCTCTATCTGAAAGGGGGGATGGTGCGCAACACGTGACAAAGAGCTCCTCTGCGTCACACCGAGGCGTCCTATCACTGCTAGCAGAGACAGGCATTTTTACATATGGTCTACAGCTCAGAGAATACTACGGTAAACCCAAATAAAACTGCCGGTTTGAAAATATCTTGGTTTTTAAAGGTTTACAGCTTTACATGACCATGTTTAGCTGTCATATTCATATAAATGAGTAGAATAAGTGTTTTTTTCACTCACCACCACTGATATACATACCTGAGGGTGCTGGGTATATATAGCTCTCCTCGATCCTGTATGTTCGTGCTTGCTTCGGCAGCACATATACTAAAATTGGAACGATACAGAGAAGATTAGCATGGCCCCTGCGCAAGGATGACACGCAAATTCGTGAAGCGTTCCTCATAAACCTTTTGTTTTACTATTTATGATACTGTAATAGTTCATATTTTGTACTGTAGAAAGTGATAGAGCTGGTCTTTAGGGTGCAGTACGCAGCCTGAGCGCTAGAGCGCAGCACCGCCCCCTCGCTCTAGAGTTCACCTCTCCACCTCGGGTTTAGAGAAAATAGAAAATTAAGCACATAAACATTTTGTTTTACGAGCAAAACATGTTTTGTAAGTATTCGCAACGATTATATGTACCATCCTAACGTTTTATCAGCAGATTCAATCTTTCGTATTTTATTCTGACAGTTGTTAATGTAAATCATCGGTGATCCTTCGACTCAAGCCGGCAGATTCAGACACGAATTCAGTCAAAAATGATTAAATAGAATAAATACTAATGTTTAAAATCACTGAAATGGGCTTATCGTGTTTATAGCTTGTGCTTTTCTTTTGTAGCTTCCCTAAAAACGCAGAGCAAAAAACAAAACAAAACAAAAAAAACGCTAAATGTGTGTTTTAATTGTTTTTTGCGTCACCGAAAAAACAGTGTTATTAAATAAACGTTATTGCATGATCTCGTCTGTCGAGGAATTGCAGAGCAAACGCTGCATTCAAAAACATTTTCCTGTCGAGTTCACATTGAAAACACGAGATTTATCTTAAAAGTCAAGTTCAAAACGAAATTATGTTGTGTATCGAAAAATCAACCGAAGTAGTTGCAGATGGAAACATGACTGGATATTTCTCTAAATATCAGTAATAATAACTTCACTCAGCTTTTTTATGTCCTCATTTACTTATTATTGTTTTTAACTCGCATACAACTTAGTCATAATGACTGAGGGTTTCTGATTCAGGAATCACCTACATCAATATGGAGGAGCAGGAGTGACACATAAAAATAAAACGATGAATCAATGAATTCATTTAATAATTCACACATAAAAATGTAAATAAATAAATCACTTTTATATAGGCAAATAAATAGACGTATTTAAAGTTGTTTATTTAATTCCTGTTTTTAAACGTAGATTAATAGAACAATAAAAAATACATTTGTAAATCATTTTAAATCGCTTTTTAAAAAAAAAGGATTTGCCAATTGCTTTTCTCTCTCGGTTTGCCTAATGCTTTTCTTTATCCATTTGTCAATCGAGTGCTAAAATGCCATTGGACAGTACACACGTGGGAGCAACCAATCAGCTTTCGCCTCAATTTGAAGAGCCGACTCTCTAAATATAAATATATCTGTCTACTAATATAATTCGCGAGAGCCAATGGGACGAGGGGTGCCTGCGCGAAACAATTCGCCCCTCGGCCAATCCGATCGCGCGGCCTGAAACAATTCCTCGGCCGGCTAATGGGGCGAGGGCAGCGGAGGCGGGACATGGTCAAACAATTCCTTCGGCGGCCAATCCGAGCGCGGGGCGGGGTGAAACAAATTGCAACATATCCCCGAGGGCATTTTGTAGTGCTGTCCGAATTCCCTACATTCCCTACATTCGTTCACTACTTTTACCCACAATGCTCTCTGATTTTGAGTGTACGTTGAATGTACACTCGTTAAAGCGCCGTTACCCAAAATCCAACGCGATAAAACGAAATAAATATGGCGGACGGCAATACGGGAAGCGGCAAATGTCTTCTACAAATGTAAGTGTCATTTTTTATTAATTAGAACATCTTTGTAAAGATATTTTGAAGCGAAATGATACAGATTTATATCATAATATATATACTTATTATCATATTATAATTTGGTTGATTTTTCTCATATGTTAGTGAACTGTTGTACATTGTATACTGTTGTTTATATTGTATTTATTTACCATTATATTTTTTATAAACAAATGTGACAGTGTAGTGTTTTTGTTCTGTTATTTTAAAATATAAATTTACTAAATAGCATGACACAGGTGTTTTTAATCTCTCTTTATTCTAAATAAACATGACGAATAAACAGTAATATACAATTCATTAAGCTAAACAGGACATATTACAGATGGATTTAGGAAATGTTAATGACGAAATTGTCTGCCGCGTGCTATTAACGTCAGCGTCCGAATTCGCTCACTCATTTTCGTTCACTCTTTGCTGATATAGTGCGCTCAATTGTCGTGCACTATATAGGGGTTAGTGAACGAGTGAACGGTTTCGGATACAGCTATATTTAAAACAGGTCATGTGACTACAGTGGTTCAACCTTAATATTATAAAGTGACGAGAATACTTTTTGTACGCCAAAAAAAAACAAAATAACGACTTTTCAACAATATCTAGTGATGGACGATTTCAAAACACTGCTTCGAAGCTTTACGAATCTTTTGTTTGAATCAGTGGTTCGGTTCGCGTATCAAACTGCCAAAGTCACGTGAACTATTGAAATGACGAAACACTGATGACGTAACGAAGTCTCGTTTACTGAAATCACGTGACTTTGGCGCTCTGATTCACTGATTCGAAACAAAAGATTCGTAAAACTCCGAAGCAGTGTTTTGAAATCATCCCTCAGTAGATATGGTTGAAAAGTCGTTATTTTGTTTTTTTGAAAAGTTTTGTTATTGTTGAAAAGTTGTTGTTTTGGCGCACAAAACGTATTCTCGTTGCTTTATAACATTAAGCTTGAAGCACATGAACTGTATCTTTCTCGGCATCTGAAAGTGTTCATTGTCAATAGAGGCTCACTGAACCATCGGATTTCATCAAAAATATCTTGAACGAAGGTCTTAAAGGTGTAGAACGACATGAGGGTGAGTAATTAATGACAGAATTTTCATTTTTTTAGGTGAACTAACCCCTTAATGTGTAAGGGATGGGTCAACAGTGTAATTATAAATGCAATTACAGAAATTAATTACAGTTGTATATATATGCAGGCATTTAAAACGTAAGTACAATGTGAAAACATAAAAGCATTGTATCAAATGATTCATTTAAATGTAAATAAATAGTTAAAGACTCATAATATTAAGTGGGACCGATATCACAAACTGCTATTTGTTATCATATCATTTTAATTTATTGTCATAATCATAAGCACACTGGTTTGTAGCGGAAATTATTTTACAATTTGCTGCATTTTGCTTTTCTTCCAGTTATTTACTTATTGCGACAATAATATATTTAATATATGACAACAAGCTAATGAATTGGAAGTTCACACACATTCACAGAAAATAGATGACTTCCACATTGCAAAATAAGGTGGATAGGCTGCCTCTTTTCACAGCATTTCTTTCATCAGATTAGCAGATACACTGTAAAAAGGCAAAACAGCAATTGCATTTTATCCAACACATGGGCTTTTTGGACTATTTATGCTGTTATTGCCGTTTTTTCTTGTTTTTCAGATCTTCACATCCAGTAATTGTTCATTCACAGTGGACAGTCTTCAAGAAGGGCTGTTATTGGTTCTCTCATTGGCTCATCAGTTTCTGTTTCATATTTCATCTCCTCTGATCTGAGTGCAAATACTGAGTGAGGCTTCTACATTGTGTTTGTGCCCAAAATTGTGTGGTGCACATATATCAGGTGTTAATAATTTTTTAGAACTGTGCAAATTCTCAGTGCACCTAGTATATAGTTTACTTCTTTTTTTTTTCTTTTTTTACCCATAATGCACTCTGATTTGTAGTCTGCAACAGATGCTGTTTAATCAATTGATGTGATTTAAAACTGCATGCTTTAGGAATGGATGTTTGGATGGAAATTATATTTAATCAATATGAACATGACACTTATCACACTAATATTATAAAAAATTAAACATGACAAAAAGAACAAACATTTGTTATATCACCATATGTCGATGAAACTGACAATAAGCTATCAAAGAGCTTATGTACAGTTATAAAATAAATTTATTATTGTGTTTATAATTTTTTTGGAACAGCTAAAAATTGTGAAAACACTTCAGAGAAAAAAAAAAAGTAGTCACACTCCTCTCCTAGTATGGGTAACTGCAGCTTGGAGTAATGGGCGTGCCTAACGGCAGGGGGCGTGCCGAATGGTTTCTCATTGGTGAAAGGACTATTGGTGGTGGCCAATTGGCGGTAACCATACATTTGCGTAAAAAGACGTGGCATGTGATTCGTCATAGATAGTTATACGTTTATCTATGCGATTAGTGCTTTATTTATCATAGAGATATATATTACGATAGCTAAAACACGCTGTGTTTTGTGTGTGTGTGGGTCGGCGGATGTGTGTGCGCGAGAGTGAGTGTGAGCGCGTTTTTGTGATTTATGAGGAAACAATGTTTTATTAAAAATGTAAAAATGCGGAATGTTTTCTGTCATGGGTAGGTTTAGGAGTAGTGTAGGGGATACAATGTACAGTTTGTACAGTATAAGAACCACAGCCATGCATAAGTTCTGAAGGCACTTTAGAAAGTAATTTTTAAAAACTTGAATGTAATATTCTTAAGATCATTGACGCTATTTTTACATTAAAAGAATGGAATTTGGTTGTATAGTATTATGTTGGATTTATTGCTTTCTGTAGGCCAGTAGCGATTAAAGAGTATGGCTCGCCTTTATGCGGAGCAGGTAGCCAATGAGAAACCGTTCGGCACGCCCCCTACTGTTCGGCACGCCCATTACATCAAGCTGCAGTCACCCCTGTCTCCATCTTTCTGACATCATGTTGTATTTCAACACCTGACCGCTAGAGGCGCTACAATTGATTGGCTATTTGCTTTGATGAAATGCGTCGCGTCTATTATTGTACAGACAAATGCTGCAAAAGTTAACTTTTTTTACCCTCTAATACCGAAATCGTGTTTATATCATATTATATGGCGGTATCTCAACACTAAAATGTATATTTGGTTCGAAACGATCAGAAAAACAATCGGAATATTCAAGTAAACGTTCTTAAGAGGCGAAATAAGACGGTTAGATAGTGAGGAATACAGAATAAAAATTCTCAGACAAATTTTACTCGGCTGTCCAGTGAAGAAATTGGGCTAAAACGGAAGGATGCGCACATCGTCGAAGGGAGGGTGAGAGATGCGCATGTTGCGCGAGGAGCGCGCGTGAGGTAAATCCTCACAAACTTCATTTCAATAATATGGACCGATTTAAATGGAAACATCCCGCCCCTCTTCATTTATGCAACAGATTTCACCTGAAATGACAACTCGCTAGTTTATTCCATAAGAGGAACCAACATGGGAAAACTGCAGTCGAAACCTGGTAAGACACTTTGACATCAAGCTAATTCAAAGCTAATTCATGCTAATTCTAGTTTTTTTTTCTAGTTTGTAAACGGAGAGAAAATCCAGAGGGTGAGTGTGTGTCTTCATTATTTCTGCCATGTAGCTTTTACACACACAGACACTCACTCAAAAAAGGTTATTTGTGTTTCAATAGGAGATGCTTTCAAGGAGTTTGACTGTATCGGTGAAAACGACAGAAACAAGTTGGTAAAGGTGACGTTACAGTTCATTATTCACGAGTTAACTCGGTATAAGTGCATGTTTATGTTGTTGATCGGTTTAGTTCAACTGCCATTGATAATACTTCCTCATAACTTTTAATAAACTGTTATGAAACATTACAACTTAATGCTTCAATTAAACGGCACACAGTGATACTTTTTAGTTAACTTAATGTCTTAACTTAATTGCAAAACTCTAGTAATCTGTACTATTCACATACTATGTGTTTTTTTTTTTTTTTTTTACTCATAAACCCCAAGTAATGATTAATTGATTGGTTTGAGTGGCACTTTGTCAAGCTAAAACAAAAAAGTTTGGAGGCGGGGCTTTTCTTAATTGACTTAATTATCCTCATTTCTGCTGTTGTCTTTCTCTGTTTGCATTCACAGTCATCTTAAATGTTTAATCGTCAATTCAACTGAAAAAATGTGAGAGAAAATCACATAAGCTGACATTGATTTTCCTAAAATGTTTTATTTTGAACTCACCATTATAGTCAAGTCACCTTTACTTATAAAGCGCTTTTTACAATGCAAATTGTCGCAAAGCAGCTTTACATTAACAATTGGCAAATAATTTTTGGCTGCACTGCAGAAAATTATGTCTATATTTGATGGATTCTGTTGCAAAGATCAGTAGTTATTAGTCTAGTTAATTTATGTATGTCAGCACTGGAGAAAACACACGGCTCGGCTCAGTTCGCATACAACGACACCAATGCAGGCATATCAAAAACACTGCTGAATATCAAGCAAAGGCAACAGCGGAATAAATGATCAAGTACACTACAGTTCTTTTTTTAGTCACTAGAACTCATGTGTAAAGTCAACTATACTTACTAAGCTGTTGTCAGTACAACATACTATTCCTATTTCACTTAATTTTTTTTAAGGCAATCGGTTTGCATGCTAAGTCTAACTAATTAGATTTTACAGTGCATGAAATAGGCTACTGATCTGCTAAGCATTATGTAATGTGATACGAGAAAATGCTTATTAATAAACTATCCCAGATGAAAAAATTACACTTCCATTATGTACTTAAACTGCACTATATTTACGCACTAATTTTGTATTTAATATACTAAAAAAATCTTCTTTAGTACTTCTTAAGATAGTCTTAAGAATATCTAAGTGCTATTTTAAAGATACCATGAATATTAACAACCTTTTAACATGCATGTCTGTATTATAAAATGTATTTCGTTACCACATGTAATACACTTGAACCTGTGTATGAAAAGAAAGTGTACAAATGGTAAATAAATTTTTTTAATACATAGAAAGTATGTTAAAAGCACATTTTAGTGTCTCAAAATAGCACTGTTGAGTGTTCTTAAGTACTAAAGAAGAAATGATTACACTTTAAGGTGTCAGTATTACAGTGTAGGGGTGGGCTAACGGGCACAAATGTTTCTTCAAAAGCCCTGAATCTTTCAGGTTTGAGGTTTCTTAACAGTGCTGTCAAAATATAATTTTTCGATACATATCTCTCAAACAGTTCAGTACTGCTTACAGTCAGTGCTTTTTCGTTGTTCGATTTGCACACTGTACATGGGTTGAAGCTCTTGATTTTGAGCTCTTAGAGTGCACCAGATTGATGAATTTAACCTTAATATGTACAAAATGTTCCTCCCTAGAGCGCCAGAGGTACACCCAACATAGTTTTACCCAATCCTGTGGGAAACGATGATCATTTTATGAACTTTATTCCAGCACAACAAAACTTCATTTCATGTCAGTAAAGCTTTGAACGGCTAATTAAAATGAGACAAAATTGATTTGGCTAAGCCCCGAATGTTTACAATGTCTGGCTCCGCCCCGGTACTGAATAATGACAATTAACTTCAGGTACTGAAGTTTTGGATGAGGATTCAGTTTAGGGGTAATTGCAGATAATTATGCATAATTTCTAGTTATTACTACAGTAACTACATGTAACATATGACACTGCAAAATAAAGTGTTACTAAAGAATTTTACCAAATTTTTACCAAAGAAGTACAAAATTAGTGCACAAAAACAAAGCACTTTAAGTACCTTATGGAAGTGTACTTTTTTCACATGAGATGTCGCTGTAAAATGTTGTACAGAACGTACATATTAAATGTAAATCCATTTGTTCATTCTGTAATCGGCACTTTTGGTTTATCTTTATTTAACTGACCTGATATCTCTCACCAATACGTTTATGATTATATGATGTAATGTACAAGCTGCAAGTGTTCCTACTCTTTGAGTATTTGTCAAGTCGTGGGTTTGATTTCCTGGGAACTGAAAATTTGCATAGCCTGCTTGCACTGTGAGAACTGAAGTAAAGAAATGTAAATGTGAGCAAACACAAATCATCAAGCTAAATTGTCTTTATCATTTTCACATTTTAGACTGCCAGTTCAGTTTTTGAAACCAAACAGGCGGTGAACGGTCCTCTCCGCACTACACTGTACTTCTCAGCATTGTATTTAAACGGTGTTAGGTCTCTTCCCTCTTTTTCCTTTGCTCTCATTCTCTCAGAGAAGCCTGGAGCCTTCATCACTGTGTGAAATGCATATGGCCGGCAGCCAGAACAGCAGGGTCTTTGAGCGCAGCCCCACCACACATCTGTTATTAGTTTTGAAAACAGAGGGAGGCTGTGATGGGAAAATGGGGGGAAGTGGTTGGAGGAGGGAAAGTAGGTGTAGTTAGTGGGAGGAGTTCTATGATAAAGGCTGATGCAAACAAAATGTAGATGACTTGGATTGTTGTGGTGATGCTGTTTGCAGTGCATCAAACTTCTAATTCAGAGAGCAGGGTTGGTGGTTAAGACTGAGGCAACTTGCAAGACGAGCAAGAAAATGAACAGTTTTTTAGAGTTATGTGTTTTTATTTGTATTTGTTTAGACCTAGATATTTGGAGATACTTGATAATGACCATATCTCACTAAAGATGCAGATAAGAAATGAGAAGTGTTTAAAAATGCTATAGGAAGATAGCCACCAAGAATGGCACATTAAAGGGGAAAAAAAACACACTTATTTCCCCCATATTTGACATTAGTTGCGTTTCCATTTGTGCAAAACTTATGCAGTATTTTCTAAATATCGATAAAGAACTATTGTGAAATAATGGCGTTTCCATTAACCGATGTAATTTTTTTTTTTTTTTCCTCTCCTGATAAGTCGTTACAAATATCATAGCATATCACAGCCACTGCACTAGCCGTTAGGTGTGTGCCGAGACCCCTATCCCACGAGACGAGATTTTTATAGTATTTTTAAGAAATCCTCAAAAATGAAAAGTATGAAGGGAAAATAGTCTTTTATTCAACTGAAAATCATAAAATGCAAAAATGTTGATTTTGAAATCAACTTGTAATGCATGTCATTTTACTTCTATTTTAAAGAATTATTTGCAGTAAAACAACATGCAAACACTGCTAAATGTTTTGACACAAAATCAACCAATTGTTTTCTGCCCTGTATAATTTCACATGAGAAATCTCACTGAACTTCTTTCTACAGATTGACCATAAATTAAACAGTATAAATAAAATAAACATATAAATAAAAAATTCAGTCTAAGTGTCACTTTAACTGCAGTACAAAGTTGACCATTTCCCAGTCACTATTGATTGTGTGGCTGTAACTGTTCTATAGCTCTGCGTACACCGAGAAGTCCAACCGTTTGCTGTAATAGCGATGCTTTCTGCCTCTTTAGGGGCCGTTCACATATCGCGCCTAAAAAGCGTGTAAAGCGCGGCCGCGTCGCTTCCTCCTTCTTTTGCAAGCGTTCGGGAGCTCGGGGCATTCGGGATGTTTTCATCTTCACCAAAATGTTTCCATACAAACGATTTGTAAGTGGCGGGGGCATCTTCAATAATGATTTACCCTCACACTGATAGCACGACAAGACAAATTTTCACCTCTGAGAAATCTCGTCACGTTTTAGTCTCGCGAGATCGCGTGGTACCCCTACTAGCCGTTATTTTTAATCAAAGGAGATGTAGGCATATTATCCAAGCGTCATTGCATGAGAGGCATAGACGGCATTGTGAGTGGGTGGTGAAGAGGTACTGGAGTTTGGATAGGGGGTGTCTGGCCCAGTGATACTCGTTCTGAGCGTACATCAAAGACACTAGAGCAGGCAGAGCGTGGCAGAGGCTTGGCCATGATGACAGGACAAATCATTGACGGACTGATAGATCACTCATCACACTGTTCCGGGTTTTGTTTCTTTCAGACTGCAGGTTCTGTTTTCAGTGGTTTATGGTTGCACATTTGGATGTGTTCCCTTGAAAAAGATGAGATTTAATAGATTGAATTTTTTTTATATATTTTAAGGATGCACAATATTGTTATGGAGGTCCCGCTTCCAAGTCCGAGGCCCTAGGCAATAGCCTTCTCCGCCTATAGGTAGCGCCGTCCCTGGCCGTTGGTCCCACTGGTTCGGTGTCTGGAGGCCTGGCTAGTGCTTCCCAGCCCGTTCCGCTGCGATTCAGTTCGCCCGGCATCCCCCAGTGTTCAGGGGCATTCATTTCACTCGCGTGGATGTGAACGATGCTCCTGTGCTTTGGGTAGAGATTGCGGTCCTATTGGCGACGGACGCAATAGAGCCGATCCCTCCAGCCAATATGAGGTCAGGGTTCTATAGCCCCTACTTCATTGTACCCAAGAAAGGCGGTGGGTTACGGCCAATCTTGGACTTGCGAGTCTTGAATCGATCCCTTCACAAGCTGCCGTTCAAGATGTTGACGCAGGAACGCATTTTCGAATCCGTCCCCAAGATTGGTTTTCAGTGATCAACCTGAAGGACGCGTACTTTCATGTCTCGATTCTTCCTTGACATAGACCCTTTCTACGGTTTGCGTTCGAGGGTCGGGCATATCAGCCGGTTGGGTCAACTGGGACAAGAGCAACTCGCCCCCAGCTAGAGGAGCTCTTATCTTGGTATGTAACTGGACTCTGTCAGCCAGACTGCGCTCCTCACACTCACCCCCCCGTTCCTGCAGGCTGTAGTTCCCCTGGAACAGGTGTCTAGGCATGCTGTGGTCTCCATGCTGTGAGAAGTCGTGGCCTAATGGTGAGGGAGTTGGGCTTGTAACGTGAAGGTTGCCGGTTCGATTCCCACGCCGGCAGGAATTGAAGCTGGGGATTGTGAAAAAACACTCTCTCCACCTTCAATACCACGCATTGAGCAAGGCACCTAATGCCTAATTGCTCCCTGGGTGCTGTCGCAATAGCTCCCCACTGCTCCGGGTGTGTGTTCACTGTGTGTGTGTGTGTGTTCACTACTCACTGCTGTGTGTGTGGACTTGGGTTAAATGCAGAGCACCAATTTCGAGTATGGGTCACCATACTTGACAATATGTCACGACTTTCTCTTTCACTTTCCATGGGGGCCACGTTCAACAGGCACGCAGTTTCAGGTCTGTGGACTGGGCCTCAACTGCTGTCAGAAGCATCTGAGGTCGCTTCGTGGACTCCATCCCCAGGCAGTCCAGCTGATATGGCGTTGCTTTGGGACTGCATAGGTAGATATATTTGCCGCCCCGGACTCGACCCATTGCCAGTTGTTTTACTCCCTGTCCGAGGGCACCCTCGGCACGGACGCACTGGCACACAGCTGGCCCCGGGGCCTCCGCAAGTATGCGTTTCCCCCAGTGAGCCTTCTTGCACAGACGTTGTGCAAAGTCAGGGAGGATGAGGAGCAGGACCTGCTTGTTGCGCCATATTGGCCCGGCGGGACATGGTTTTCAGAACTCATGCTCCTCGTGATAGCACCCCCTTGGCCCATTCCTCTGAGGAAGGACCTTCTGACTCAGAGACGGGGCCTCTCTGGCACCCGCGTCTGGACCTCTGGTATCTCCGTGTCTGGACGCGGAGGTTCTAGATGGCCTACCCCAGTCGATGGTAGACACCATCACTTCTGCTAGAGCTCCTTCTTCGAGGAACCTCTATGCGTTGAAGTGGAGTCTGTTCGTCGAATGGTGTTCTTCTCACCAGGAAAACCCCCGTTCTTGCTCGATCAGGTCAGTGCTTTCCTTCCTGCAAGAGGGCTTGGAGCGAACGCTGCCTCCCTCCACCCTCAAAGTGTATGTTGCCATTATCGCCGCACTTTAAAGTAAGTCACTGGGAAGGCATGACCTGATTGTCAGGTTCCTGATGGGGGTGAGGAGACTAATCTGCCCCGCCCACTCTCTACACCCTCTTGGGACTTACACGCTTTTTCGGTTGATGAATTGTGCCTAGAGTTCGGGCCGGCCAACCCTCACGTTATCTTGAGACCCCGGCCCGGATATATGCCCAAGGTTCCTACCACTCCCTTTAGAGATCAGGTAGTGAACCTGCAAGCGCTGCCCTCAGAGGAGGCTGACCCAGCCCTGGATTTGCTCTGTCCCGTCCGCGCTCTGCATCTGTATGTGGACTTCCTGGGTGAGCTGAGGGCTGGGCGACACCCAACACGTTCACTAGGTTCTGTAGCCTTCGTGTAGAATAGGTATATTCCCGTGTACCCGCCCCTACTGACCGGTAGCGCGAAGAACTCTTTCTAGTGTCCGCTTGCATACGCCACTCCCGCCCGCTGGGCCGGGTATGTGCGTCTATTTGCTCCAGTAGAGTTCCCCGGGTTGGTGAAGCCTTTGAGTCCTCTGGAGTGTCTGTTGCTAGGCTTAAGCGCGCATACTGCCTCTGCTAGGCTGGGTTCCATATGTTGTGACCCTTACGGCGGTCTTATGTGTAAAGTCCACAGTAGCCTTCCTAGGTAAGCCCGTGTCTTCCCTCAGCAGAGCCACTCCGCTGTCCCTGTTTGATGTGTCTCCCCCCTACCTAGGCGAAGCCATCCCAGGGACTTCATATGTGCACTGCCCATGGTCAGTCCATATGTACATCCCCATGTAAACTTCCTCCCTTCGGGAAGGTTGTGGTCTCCGCAGCGTCCCCAGTGGGCACGCTTTCCCAGTGTTATCCAAGTCTTATTGAGTGGATCATGCAGAACAGCAATAGTCCGGTCCCTTCTCCGTCCCAAGTGCGCGCCGGGATGCTGCGGCTTGCGCTGGGCGCTGGAGGGGGTCGGTACCGTGGTGTTTTTTGTGCGGTACGCAAAGCTCACACGCCAATCTCCTTTGACTCGTTTAGTTTACACTCGAAGATGATAGAGCTCTCATGCGATATCCCAATTCGTCGGTTCAGTTCCGACGTACGTCTCCGTTCCCTCCTTCTGGGAACGAGGGTTACATGCGTAACCGAGACGTTTTTGGCCGTAACATGAATATAATCAGAAATAATTCCTAATTCCTTATTATCTTGTATTGGCTGATTTTTTTAAAATTAATTTTTTAAACAGCCAAAGCAAGATAATAAATATAGAAAAGCTCACTCGCCGGGGAAGATGACTGCATGTTCATAAGACTTTTTCTCCTGATAGGTTCATGGTTCTTCTGGGTCATAAAAGAAGGTAATTGTGTGTGTTTGTGGTGAACCATGTGCTTCTCACATCTGGTTTCACACTGGGTGTTACACTTCATGCGTTTGTGAGTTAATAACTGGTTTTATAGTTTTGGATGATGTCAAAGCTGCCATGAGTAACATCGTGTCGACATCATGCCCTGTCTGAGAGGGAATTCTGTTCATATTCACAGTGTTAACTCTGTCATCTTTTTGAAAAATAGGTATAAATGCTTTGTGCTCATCGTTATATGAATAAAGCTTTCATGCAATATTAAAATATGATATTCTACTGAGTTCAATAATAAAAATGCACAAGAATATCTGTCGTGGATTCAAATTTTAACTTTTTTTTAATGGTGTTTGGTAATATTCTGTAAATCCAGGTGGTGGCGAACGTCAGTCCGAGAGCCACAATCCTGCAAGCTTTAGCAGCAACCCTAACCAAATCTCACCCCCTTTACTTTCTGTTTTAAGACTAACTTGATAGCTTTGTCATGTGTTGTGTTTGATTAGGGGTTGGAGCAAAAATTTGCAGATTGTGGCTCTCCAGGGACCGACGTTGGCCCACCCCTGCTGTAAATATAGATTGTTGTAAGGATTCTTTGAATATAACGTATATTGCTGTAATTTTTCCAGTAATGTATAAGTTGCTTTCCCATTATCAAATGTCATAAACAAACTTGCTTAGCATTAAATGCAAATCTTGGAATGACACAAGCAGTTGACAGTCAGATGTTCTGGTTTGTACAGTGCATAAGATGGGCAGAGTTGTGTCAGTAAGGACCACAAATGATGTTGATCTGTTTTGTCATGGAGGATACTTCCTTCCTCAGAGAGCAGCAGAGCAATGTGTCTGGAAACAATTGTGCTTAAGCCCACAGGACTGCAAAGAATGAAGTAATTTTTTTTTTCTTGTTCCTGGTGAATTCATTATGGGGGCCGCATAGTTTTACAGCTCAAAAACAGGTTTTCTAAACAAATTATGTACAAAACTGGCTCATCTTACAGATTTTCACCCTCCAAAGAAACTAGAATGCTTTCTAATGTCGTCTAGTTGTGTCGTCCATTGGAGTCCATTGTTCTTGTTGGACGTCCAAAATTCTAATGATTTGTTTTGCCTGTTTAACTCTAGGATCTGTGTGGTAGAGATCCAAAAGTAGATCATTACTGTGCGCTGCAAGGTAAGTTGAGCTTTGAATGGAAACTCATTTACAAACAGTGCCTCGGTTTCAAGAAAAAGTAATACAAACTAAGCTGTCATTTTGCCATATAAGTTTGATTTTTTTTTTTTTTTTTTTTTTTTTTTTTTTTAATATATATATTTAAAAAAAAAATAAGAAGTGTTTGTCTTTTAACAAATGTCTGCTATTTGTAGTAACACTGCCACCAGAGAAAGTAATGGAGAATCCCAAATCTTTGCTTTCTTGTCTTGAAAATGGAAGGCAGCATCCACTCAAAGATGCACTGAGGAGAAATGGGAAGAGTGATGTAAGTATACAATGAATATCAGGTTTGATAACCTAATGTAACCTAACCTCATATGCATATTTCACTCTGTGCTTAACCCTGGGTTATCGTTGTTCTAAACCCCACTTTTAACCCTGGATAAAGGAAGGTTTCGCATTTAGAAGCGAGGTCAGCACCGTTTTCTGCCTGGGATTATGAAACCCTGCTCCAAAACACTGCTTTTGCAACCGACAGCCAATCACGTGACTCTAATTCACGCTTATTGGACAGTCATAGAAACACTGCATGTTGTTTATAAACATAAACGTTTGAGCATTTGATGGGGGAAATGTCTGCAACGGAAGCCCGTCAATTGGAGTGCAGACAAGACTGTTTCATTTTACCTTTATAGTCCAAAAAGTCTATTCAGAAAAAAACAATTGTACAGTCAGCAACGTGTAATATGAGGACAAGCAATGCTAGAGCAGGTCTTGTGCGACGTCTGAATCAGAATCGTAGTCAGGCGGAAGGGTCGAGGCAGGCAGCAAGTTACATAATACAAAAATACAAAGCAATAAGTCTAAGGGCAGGCAGATAAATATCAAAAACAGGCAGACAAGACAAGAATGAACGCTTGGAAATGTAAACACTTGGAATAACAAGACCTCGCAATGGTTTGTGTGTGCAGTGTGCTAATATAGTTCTGATAATGAGCTGCAGCTGGTGAGGTGATCAGTGATTGGTACGGGGCTTCTGGGAAATGTAGTTTGCATTAATGGATGAGTGAGTGAGAGTCCATGGTGAAGTGCCCTCTAGTGGTTCTAGCGGGCACTTCAACTGATGATCATTACACTGACACCGAAAATATTTAAATAAGGATAAGCAGTTTACAAATACCCAGGTTTCATTCTTAAGGTTTAGAATGACCCAGGGTTAACCCACTTCAAGTGTAAAAAGCCCTATAGACTAACTTAGTTTGAGTTCATTTTATTCTGCTCACCAGTGCTGCATTTATTTGATGGAAAAAGATTTGTAAGAACAGTAATATTTTGAATTATTACAATTTAAAATAAATGTTTTCTATTTTAATAAATTGTCATTTATTCCAGTGATCAAAGCTGAATTTTCAGCATCTTTACTCCAGTCTTCAGTGTCACACGATCCTTCAGAAATCATTCTAATATGCTGATTGTTATCAATGGTGAAATCAGTTATAATGCTTCACATTTTTGTGGAAACCATAATAAAAAATGTTTTTCAGGATTCTATTGGTGAATAGAAAGTTCAAAAGAACAGCATTTATTTTAAACTGAAATCTTTTGGTAACAATGTAAAAGTCTTTACTGTCCCTTTTGATCAGTTTAATGCATCCTTGCTGATTAAAAATGTTTCTTTAAAAAAAAAAAAAAATTCTTTTCAATGGTAATATAGAATGGTTTGATAAAACCACTCAAAATCGAGTGAAGTGTGTTATGGGATATCTTGATTATTAAACTTTTTCATACAAAAATGATTGCAAATCTTTCCTCTGCCTTTCTTGTACTGTTGATATTAGGATAAGAAGTGTAATGTGTCTGTCATGGATGAAAATCGTCAAGATTGGATAATTACATTGTACGATTTGGATAACAAAGGCAAAATAACCAGAGAGGTAAAGCTCAGTATCGACAGAGGACCTACCATATCATAAATCATTTAGCTGTTGGTGAGTGTCTCTGATTGTGATTGTTGCAGAATATGTTGAGCTTGATGCAGACGATCTATGAGGCGGTCGAGGCATCGGTCAAACAGCTGGTGCTCAGCAATGGCACAAGCCTGCGTGTGAAGCTGAATGTCACGCCATTAACCAGCAGAAGAGGTGAAGAATGAACCAGTCATGATAAACAAATGGTCTGTTTGGTGGAGGCACTACTTCATCACAAATATTTATAATATAATGTATCTTAAATTTGCCTTTTGTCCTTCTTGAGATTGGGATGCTGGGATGCAGTCTCAGAATGAGCGGGATCAGAGGGAGGCAGTGCAGTGCGTAGAGGGCCATCATTCACAAATCAGGTGGATTTTATAGTCAATGGTGTGGTGCATGAATGAGTCATAAGTTATACTTGAGAAAATATTGATGCAGGAAATAAATTATTTACCCAGTGGAACAAAATTATAACAAAATGGAATACTATTATTTTAGTTTATAATTTATTATAGTTTATATTACTTTTATAGTTTAACTGAAATAGTAGTTATAATACTATTTCTGTAGTATATATTATTCAGTAATATTATTATAGCAGTAAAACTACAATAGACTGTGCTTTTGTACACTAATACACTAACATTATTTTTTAAATATTTTAAAATATTTATATATATCTTAAATTTAAAAAAGATGTGTGTATGTGTATATATGTGTATATATATATATATATATATATATATTTTTTTTTTAATATTAAAAAGTTAGTGTTTTTTCAGTTTTCATTATTTACCAGTGGAACAAAATTATAACTAAATGGAATAAAATTATATTTACCAACAGGTATTATTTAGTATTAATATACTATTCTAGTATTTACAAAAGTATAAGTTTTTTTTTTTTTAGTTTTTTTTACATTTTTCAGTTTTATTCATTTTGTTATGTGCGTTTATCATTTTTATAATTGTTTAGCTTTAATTCATTTTTATTTCAGTTTTAGTCATTTCAGTACTTAAAACATATTTTATTTCAGTTATTTGCCAAGGCAACATTCTGATATATTTTATTCCAGCTTTGTTTTAATTAACATTATGGTTTTTAAAAGTTTTAATTAACAATACAGTTATTGAAAATATTACAATAATATGATTTCTATTCTATGATTTTCTTACGTCAGAGGACTGAACTCTGATCAATTGGGTGTTTTGGAGAAGAAGCAGTGCTCTGTAGAGGAAAACACAGAACGTAGGAACCACTATCTGGATCTGGCTGGAATTGAGAACTACGCCTCTCGATTTGAAGGTGATAGCTTGACATTTATCCTTGCTTTTCTGCAAGATATTTGTCATAAAGGCATGTGGACATTGATCAGTTTTATTAAATTGTAAAACTAGATGTTTCTTAAATGTAATTTATTCTACTCAGTAACATCTGCTGAGGAGCAGCCTCAGGACAGCCGCTCTCAACCCGAGACCTGCAGCCCTGTGGAGTCTGCTGGCAAATCCCTTCCTTTCCTCAGCAGCCGCAGCAAGTCTGTCGGTTATAGTGGAGCCACAACCAAACCCAGCAAGCTCCATGGGCATCACCCTATGACCTGGTGCCACCCATCCCAACAGCATCCTCTGCTGCACAGCTCCAGCAAACGCATCCGTGCCAGAGCCCGTGAGACGGCATCACCTTCCAGAAGTAACCATGACAGAGATGTACTCCCTGGGGGCTTTATGCCCATTCCTCAAAGACATGAACACCATCATCACCATGAGCATCACCATCACCACCATCATCACCATCACCACCCCTGCGTAAGAGTTCTGAAAACTTAGCAAGCTCAATTTTTTTCTGTAAATTCAAAGATCCAGGTGGTTCATCGGCCAAACAGACAATACTTGAGCATTTGTACAATAAAAGGGACTGAACCACTGTTTTTGAGGATATGAGAACCCCACCTGCTCATAATTCAGTAGAAAAGAAACTGCGTTCAATATGATGGTGTGCAGCCCCACCTTGTGGTTATGAATGGAATAGTCCTCAAAATGTGGCCGGTTGCACAAACTGCTCAGACTAGTCTTTCTCAAGTTAGTGTTCAACTTTTTTTTTAAGTCAGATACATAGAAACGTAGATTGGTCTAATTTAAATCCAAAAAGTGGAAGACTTATTATGAACCCCTTAGCTAAATGCTAGTTTGTCAAACTAGTTCTTAAGCCATATATTTCATCCGTAGCTCTTAATTTGATTAGAATGCATTTGGTGGACTTTCCTTTTGGTTTGGAAAATGTCACACACTCTTTTCCTCAGGAATGTGTCTTATAGACCACTAAATGACCGTGTATTTTATATCAATGTTACCATTTATGTAGTTTTGAGTTAATGTACTTAATACATAATACATTGGCTGCAGTGTTTTTTTTTTTTTTTTTTTTTTAAAACCAGTGACTTAACTATATTGCATGTTTATGCTCTAACTAGGGCTGCTAATATTATATTTGAAAATGGCATGATTTATTGTTGACATCATGGATAAAACTATAAAACACAATGTATCAAGCAAAATAAACGATTAAATTAAGGAAAAATAAACTGCACATTCACTAAGGCGGGAGCATCCCTGTATGGTGAGACTCAAAAAAAAATAAATAAATAAATAAAACGAAAAACAAGCGCTAAAAAAATGCCATCCGAGTACAATTACAATGACTTGAATACAATTTGTTGTAATAAAAGTTGAGTTTAAAGGTACGGCGTCAACTTAGCATTTTCGTAGGCAAAATCCAGTCATTCCTTTAAAAATCCACGTGGCCAGTGTGAAAATTCAGCGTCATTTCCGTTGCTCATTGTCAATCGTGAAGTCGTTTTAAAACCAAGCAAATTTCTGTTGGTCAACTTCGCAAATTTGCTTGACCAATGTGATCATAAGTGAAATCTTCACGGGAACTTTTTCACCCTCGCTAAACTCAGATCACGTGGATTCATATTAAAATGACTGGAATTTGCAGGTGAAATTTCACTGAGCAACGAGAAATAAAAAAGAAAAAGAAAGAAAAGTTTCCCATTCAGACTTCGCTTGTGTTCTAGTTGTTCAAGTCGGCATGAAATGGAAGTTGCAATAGTATTTTCTTTCCTATTGTGACATATATTGAAGTGATAAAACTGCTTCTGGAACAAGAAAATATGTAGGGCGTAAAAAAACTTATCCATTGGAATTGTTGGTTGAGGTTTGCTATTGGTCGATCTCATGTGAGTGACAGGTTGCCCTGCCCTCTCGTCAGTCAGCATGACATCAGAGGAGAGAAGAGATGTAAAACACCAATGTTTTTTTGCGCACAAAAAGTATTCTCGTCGCTTTGTAAGGAACTGAGCATGTTGAACCACTGTACTCACATGAACTGTTTTAATATCTTTCTGGGCATCAGTACGTGTTAATTATCTTGCTGTCAATAGAGACTCACTGAACCATTGGATTTCATGAAAAATATCTTAATTTGTGTTCAGAAGATGAACGAACTTACGGGTGACAGAATTTAAATTTTTGGGTGAACCTTTAACTCAAAAATACCACATTTTCCCTACATTTTACCAACTGTTGTCTCTATTGATGGTCAACAAGGACAGGTAAGAGACTTCTTTTTTTCTTAGCAGACGTCCAAAATCTAATTGCTGTTTAACCTTTGCCTGTTAGCCGTGAGAGTCATGGCTAGCATGAGACAGCTGCTTCTATAAATAACTAACCCCTTCTCAACTCTCTCCCTCCTCATGCTTTCGCTCGGCACATGTAAATGTTGGTTGAAAGACTGCAGAAGAAACACAACAACTTGTGAAGGCTGACGGCTCTGAGAAATTTGTTGATCTTTGGAGCTGACAAACACAGCCATGAAGAGCTTGAAGTTCCTAGCAGCTGAGGGCTTCGTCCAAACCGGATCAAACGCCTGTAAGAACCTCCACTGCTTGTCTTGCAATCTCTACCCAATCCTCTTCAAGGCCAGCTATCTGCGTGAGGAGGCCACGATGCTCCACGACTTGGTCCAGACGTGGCCTCTGACAGAGATCAACTTGCGCAAACTGTTAGGCCGGACAGCGGACTGTCCAGATGATCTCACGTCCCGCACCTGCAGGCTCTGTCTGGAGGCCTTTCTCACTGGTCTGAGGGACTATGTGTTTCAAGCTCCAAGCATGTATGCAAAAAAGCTACGTGTGGTTGATATAACGGGTCTTCAAGATACTGAACACCAGGTCTGTCCCTGCAGACGGACCCTCGGCCGCTGGGCACGAACCGAGCTGCTTACCCGGATGTGCTACGAGACTATGGAGTCCATGCAGGCCGGTCAAGCAGCGCCATCAGCGTTTGACGTGGAGGTAGATGTCCGCTTGGATGCTTTTGTTACTGGACGGAACAACGAGGTGGTGGCTCAGGCTCTGTTGCTACGCAGACATTGTCCATTAAAACTGTACTTCGTTGGCCTGCGTGTGGATTCGTTGAGCCTCAGGAACCTCTTCTTCCTCCTGAAGCTGGTGGAGTCACACGGCCTGCAGAAGCTGGAAGTGGTGCACAACGTACATCTGGAGGCTCCACACATTGAGGTAATGCTCTCCCAGCTGAAGTTCCCCAAGCTGCGCTCGATCACGTTTCCTGCACAGGCTTTGAATGTGCACAGGTTGGGCCCGGATGACGAGGGCCTCATGGGAGTTCTGGGTGAGCTGATGAGCAAACTGACGGAGCTGAGAGAGCTCTCTCTGGGTTCTCCACTCTTACAGGACATCTGAGGAGACTGCTGAGGTAAGACTTAAAGGAACAGGTCACCCAAAAATGAACATTTTCCCACAATTTACTCACCTTCAAGCCATTCTAGGTAAATATGACTTTCTTTCAGCCGTACACAATCGGGAGTTATATTAAAAATATCCTGGCTCTTCCCAGCTTTGTAATGGCATTGAATAGTTTTTAAAGCTCTAAAAAACATATCCATCCATCATAAAAGTAATCCATATGACTCCAGGGGATTAATAAAAGCCTTCTGAAGCGAAGTGATGGGTTTTTGTAAGATAAATATCCATATTTATAACTTTATGAACCATAATCACTAGCTTCAGGCAACGGCCATACGCGCATTCATGAGAGAGTCGAGTTCTGGCGGAAGGGTGACCTCTGACCTATGACGCAGATGTAACGTAAGCTTAGGTGAGAACTGACAAATATGGAGGTGCAGAGCAAAACAAAATGCCGGTTACGAATTAGAAGTCTAAAACGAGAAGTTTTAAAGAAAAATGTCGGAGGATTTTGATAGAAGAGTAGCTATATTATATGTCGGGTCAGAGGTCACCCTTCTGCCGGAACTCTACTCTCTCATGAACGTACGTACGCCCGTTTCCGGAAGCCAGTGGGTTTAAATATAGATATTTTTCTTTAAAACCCATTGGTTTGCTTCAAAGGGCCTTAAGTAACCCCCTTTTATGATGGATGGATGCGCTTTTCTCTATTCAATGCCATTACAAAACTGGGAAGAGCCAGGATAATATTTAATATAACTCCAATTGTGTTTGGCTGAAAGACGACAAAAGTCATATACACCTAGGATGGCTTGAGGGTGAGTAAATTATGGGATAATTAAAATTTTTGGTTGAGCTATTCCTTTAAAACCACAATGTGACCACAGCTGCTTAACTCCTGCACATACATTCTTAAAAATAAAGGATTTTTTTTTGGCATCTATGGTTCCATGAAGAACCTTTGAACGTCTATGGAAGTTTTCCATTGTACAAAGGGTTCTTTAAAACCAATCCACACTTCACCAACAGATGCAGACAGACGGCAACAGACACGTCTGTTGAGAGTCTGTTGCCGTAGGTCGACTCATTTTTGCTGATTCAACGTTGAATCAGCGATTGTCGGATCTTGAAATGCCTGAGATGTGACATTGGTCAGATGTTTTGTTTTTGAAAGTAGTCTTTTCTGCACCTATGTGATCAAAATACAGTAAAAATATTGTGAAATATATTACAATTTAAAACAACTGTTTCTATTATAATATTTTATTTTACTATATTCCAGTGCTCAAAGCTGAATTTTCAGCATCATTACTCCAGTCTTCAGTGTCACATGACCCTCCAGAAATCATTCTAATATCATGATTTGATGCTCATGAAACATTATCATCAATGTTGAAGAACGTTCATATTTTTGTGGAAACCTTGATACACACTTTTTTACTGACCCCAAACATATGAACAGTAGCATACAGGCAATCTTTTTCACTTAAATGTAAGATCTCAGAATATTATTTGAGGGTTTGCAGTTTAATCAAATGTTTCATATAAGATCCTGTTGTCTAGTGTGTTGTTGTTGAAATAGCTCCCTGTTTGTTGTGTGACTGCAGACAGCTGTCCTGTTGCAAACTCTAAGTAGGCCAGGACATGACTCTGGCAAAACAGTACGTTCTACATTAACTGTAAATAGCAGTTCACGTGTCTTATAACAGTCAAAACATCACATGTCACACAGGTGGCCCATGACATTAATTCACCCCAGTGGCCTATGTAGCACTTTCCTCAGTGCTATTTACAGAAGATTTTATATATCTTTTTATATACAATCTTATATACACACACACTCACCTAAAGGATTATTAGGAACACCATACTAATACTGTGTTTGACCCCCTTTCATCTTCAGAACTGCCTTAATTCTATGTGGCATTAATTTAACAAGGAGCTGAAAGCATTCTTTAGAAATGTTGGCCCATATTGATAGGAGAGCATCTTGCAGTTGATGGAGATTTGTGAGATGCACATCCAGGGCACGAAGCTCCCGTTCCACCTCATCCCAAAGATGCTCTATTGGGTTGAGATCTGGTGACTGTGGTGGCCATTTTAGTACAGTGAACTCATTGTCATGTTCAAGAAACCAATTTGAAATGATTCAAGCTTTATGACATGAATCCAGCATTATCCTGCTGGAAGTAGCCGTCAGAGGATGGGTACTTGGTGGTCATGAAGGAATGTACATGGTCAGAAACAATGCTCAGGTAGGCCGTGGCATTTAAACGATGCCCAATTGGCACTAAGGGGCCTAAAGTGTGCCAAGAAAACACCCCCACACCATTACACTACCACCACCAGCCTGCACAGTGGGAAAAAGGCATGATGGATCCATGTTCTCATTCTGACTCGACCACCTGAATGTCTCAACAGAAATCATCAGACCAGGCAACATTTTTCCAGTCTTCAACTGTCTAATTTTGGTGAGCTTGTGCAAATTGTAGCCTCTTTTTCCTATTTGTGGTGGAGATGAGTGGTACCCGGTGGGGTCTTCTGCTGTTGTAGCCCATCCGCCTCAAGGTTTTGCGTGTTGTGGCTTCACAAATGCTTTGCTGCAGACCTCGGTTGTAACGAGTGGTTATTTCAGTCAAAGTTGCTCTTCTATCAGCTTGAATCAGTCGGCCCATTCTCCTCTGACCTCTAGCAGCAACAAAGCATTTTGGCCCACAGGACTGCCGCATACTGGATGTTTTTCCCTTTTCACACCATTCTTTGTGAACCCTAGAAATGGTTGCGCGTGAAAATCCCAGTAACTGAGCAGATTGTGAAATACTCAGACTGGCCCGTCTGGCACCAACAACCATGCCACGCTCAAAATTGCTCAAATCACCTTTCTTTCCCATTCTGGCATTCAGTTTGGAGTTCAGGAAATTGTCTTGACCAGGACTGAACCTCTAAATGCATTGAAGCAACTGCCATGTGATTGGTTGATTAGATAATTGCATTCATGAGAAATTGAACCGGTGTTTCTAATAATCCTTTAGGTGAGTATGTGTGTATGTGTGTATGTATGTATATATGTGTATGTATGTATATGTTTGTGTATGTAAATGTGTGTGTATGTATATGTATGTCTGAATATTTATGTGTATTTGTGTGTGTATGTATGTATATGTGTATATATGTGTGTGTATGTATGTATATATGAATGTATGTATGTATATGTATGTATGCGTGTGTGTGTATGTGAGTGTTTGTGTGTGTGTGTATGTATGTGTGTATGTATGTTTGTGTGTATGTATGTGTGTGTATATATGTATATGTGTGTGTATGTATGTGTTTGTATGTGTGTATATATATATATATGTGTGTGTGTGTGTATGTGTGTATGTTTATGCATGTATATGTTTATGTATGTGTGTGTGTGTGTGTGTGTGTGTGTGTGTGTGTATGTATGTATGTAT